>JAYESA010000007.1:51750481-52350481 GCA_036927795.1 Iris macrosiphon
TATTCACTTGATTATATAGATAGTGACCCTTCTAGTACAGCTTATACGTATTCGAATCGGACCAGAGTCTGGTCGAATGCGTAGCTGGCATGTTACGTATTTCTAGTCCTACGTGTTATGGGACTGGGGCGTGACATAGACGACTTATTTTTTTAGCCGTTTCTAAGCCGCATTATAATAGCAGAGATTAATATTATACTAAATTTACTGAATATTGTAGTATTCAAAAATAATTATTATGCCAAGAATAAATTTAGCAAATATGGTTAGAGCAAAAGTTAAATATGGTAGTACTAAAAATTGTTTGCATATATTCTAGGATTAGTATAAATTCCAATATTTTTTTTCTTATTTCCTTCCTTCTTTCCATTTATTATTCCTATGTTTTTTTTTTTACATATCCTGGGACAACTCGGACCCATTCCTAAACTGGTGCAAGCCCAGTCCGGTCAGGTCCGGCTAACTCCCACTCTAGATTTAGGTTCGGACTAGGTTTGGTTTTTTAAAACACCGATCCGAACCAGCCTGGCCCAATCTTCTCTCGCAGACCCGGTCAACACTGAATGTGGACCGGCCACGGACTACAACTTGATAATCAGCACATAGTTCATTATACTGTAATACCAATGGATCAAACTATAGGTAGGGAATGCCAAATTTTCAATGCACCAGTATATTGCATCAGTATGGAAGTGAGCAATAATTTAGAGATGCATGAATCAACCTACAAAAAAAAAAAAAAAAACCAGAAAATTTACTGTAACAAAATAAATTTATATTAAATTTATTCAAACGAAACAAGTTTATAAAATTTTAATATAGACAGAGTCTGCCAACAGTGTTGGCGAAAAACACAACAGACGTACTCGCAAGCAGAAAATAAAAAATTAAAGTGGACCCCACAAGCCAATTTTCGTCAACGCTGTTGGCTAAAATTGGTGGGAGACCAATTTCAGCCAACTGTGTTGGCAAAAATTGGGTGTGGGGGCCCACGGGTTGGGTTGGTTTGATTGGTTTTGTTTGGTTTGTTTGGTTAATTTGGTTTGATTTATTAGTTTATTTTAATTAATTATGTTTTGATTTTATTTATTTAGTTTTATTTTGTAATTAGATTTAAAAAATTTATTTTAATGAAATAAAATTAAAATTAATTAATTGTAAAGAAAAATTTAGAAATTTTTTTTCGAAAATTTGCATCCAGAACATCAAAATTTGTATAAATTTTATCTAAAACATCAAAGTTTAAAAAATTACGAAAAAGTATCAAAACGTCCTTTGTGCGTTTATATTTTTTAATATTATATTTCTATCGTTAATTTTCTTACCGTTAATAGACTATAAAAAAAAATCTGCCGTAAGAATATTACGTCTGCCGTCGAGCAGACTTCGAGCGGCCATAACTATTTGTTTTGAAATCGTTTTTTGTTAAACAATAGGTCGATTTGTATGTTTTCGACGAGAGTAACACAAATCGGGTAGAAATTTTTTTTATCCGAAACAAGACGCACATGTTACAGGCAAAAATATAAATTTAAAACTTTAAAGTATCATAACTTTTGACTGAGAGATCGAAACAAGGTCCAGTTGTGCCAAAATGACCGTATCGAAAAGTACTACGGGATAAACCGTTTCACAGTTTGACGGACTTCTAAAAATTTTAGAATCGCAAAAAAACGATATTTCGACCTCCATATTTTACTTTCGATAAATTTATTTTTGAATATTTAAAATTTACTATAGCGAAATTAATTTATATTGGTGTGGGGGTCCACGGATTTAAAACGATGTTTCGACCTCCAAAAAAAAATTATAAAAATATTTAAAGAGAAAAAATTTAAATTAATTGTTTTAAATTCGTGACACAAAAATAATAGACATGTGCGAAAAAAATATTTGTAAATATTTCTTTACAATTATTTTATTTAAATTTAAATTTTATTTTGTTAAAATATATTTTCTTATATCAAATTCCAAAACTAAACTAAATAAAAAAAATACCAAAACATAACTAATTAAAACAAACTAATAAAATAAATCAAACAAACCAAACCAAACCAACCAAACAAAATCCAACCATCCAAACCAACCCGCGGGCCCCACAAGCCCAAATTCCGCCAACACTGTTGGCTGAATTTGTACACAAATTCCGCCAACTGTGTTGGCAGAATTTGGTCTTGCGGGATCCACTTTTGACTTTTTTACCTACGTGTTTATTTTTTTTTTTTCACCAACACTGTTGGCCGACTCCGTCTCTATTTCAAAATTATCCAAACTTGTTTCGTCTGCAAGCACAAATTCAGTCAACATTGTTAGCAAAATTTGAACTTGTGGGGTCCACTTTTGACTTTTTTATCTACGTGTTTATTTTTTTTTTATTTTTTGCCATCACTGTTGGCGGACTGTCTTTATTTTAAAATTATTCAAACTTGTTTTGTCTGCATAAATTTAATATAAATTTATTTTGCTAGAGTAAATTTTCTGTAAAATTTTTGCGTGCGAAAAAGCTGAGATCTTTGGCATGACCTCAACGTGTCCTAGTCCTTCTTACTCTGTAGCAGGAAGAAGAAACATCTCATGAATTACTTCAACCAAGTACATGTTCCGGTTTCCGACTTTCAACATTTTATCATAGGCTGACTCAGTACATGTTGGCGATGATGCCAGCCTCCAAACTTCAGGCAGGAACATGTCACCACATGCAACTAACAATAAGAGTTCAAGTATTACACAAAAACAGAAACTTTGCCAGAGGGCAGAACAATAAGGACGAACCAAGAAGAAGAGAGCCTACCTACCTCAATTATTTCAGCTTGTAGTTTGTTACAGTCCACAAACACTGCACTACGCTACAATGCACAATTGAATAATGGGACTAAAATAAATTCCATCTCCCCCCCCCCCCCTCCACCCCCACACACACACACATCATATCCTCATAATAAACAACATGTGAGCAACAGTAGCACTCCGATCCTGACCACAGTCTCCACTCTCTTCTGCCACTCCCACACCTAAGAAAAAAAACGAAAAATAAAAATCAAAACAAAATAAATAATTAAAATAAATTTTCTTGAAATTCATAAGGCCAACTTCAACTCATTTCCTCAAAAACCTAATTGAAAAAATTCTCTCAAATTTATTTTCCAAACAAGTGTCAAATTGAGAAAATTCTCTCAAATTCCATGGTGCATGTCATACTGTTATTGTTATTGGAGGAGGAGGAGAGCAATTCATCGCCGCTGTCATACACTGTCCATATGGCAAACTAATGGGCTAATTAGTGTTTAGACCTTGGATTTTATACGAGTTTAGAGTTTAGATCATGTGATGTCTAATTAGAGAGTTTGTACCTAAATTCTTTTTTATTATAAAAGAAAAAATCAAACATAAAAATCTAGGATTCAAACTTCCTAATCGAACATGTTAGGACCTAAACGCTAAACTGATATAAAATTCAGGGTCTAAACGCTAATTAGTCCAAAACTAATTTATGAAAAAGCTGTGTGCTATACCACACGCAATGGTGTATAAAATATAAATTAAAAAAAAAACACTAATATAAATTAATTTTGTAAAAAAAAAAAAAAAATTATCTCACCGGCACAGCCGCGGAAATGCTGTAGTAGTCCGGATCATTAGTATTTCCAGCAGACGAATCACCACCACCTCCACTGCTACCAGAGCCAGAAGAAGCAGTAGGAGTATCATTGGAATTGTCCTGGCTAAAATCGACGTCGAGCTTGTACGTCGGAGTCCCGTCGGGCTTGAAGAGCCCGTAGTTCCTCTCGGACGCCGGGCCGGGCTTCAGGTTCTCGTTGAACAGCGCGAACACGTAGACCCTGACCGGCATCTTGGGCGCCATGGGCGTCCCCTTGCTCCCCATCACCAGCTTCATCAGGTTACCGTTGTACTTGGCCGCATTCTCCGGCGTGGCCCCCACCTCGTCGGGGTCCCCTCCCGACGGCCACCCCGTCTCGGAAACCCTCACCTCGACGCCCTTGGCCGCTCCGCCGGCAGCCCTCATGGCCGCGTAGACGGCGTCGATCTGCGCGAAGAGCATGTTGTCGTACTTGAGTCCCGTGGCGGGGTCGAGCACGCCGTCGTTGGGCTCGAAGAGGGCGTAGTCGAGGGAGATGCGCTTTGGGTCGGACTTGTAGGCGAAGAAGGGGTAGGCGTTGATGAGGAAGGGGGAGCCGGTGCGGGCGTGGAAGGAGAGGAGGGGACAGAGCAGAGGGATGAGCTCGGGGCAGAACCTTCCGGAGGAAGGGGGGTAGGAGGAGGAGAGGATGGCGACGGAGTGTGCGGTGGTGATCATGACCTGGCGGTCGAGGTTGAGGGAGACGAGCGCGGAGTGGAGGGAGTCGATGGCCGGGAGGAGGGAGCGGGCGTAGGAGGTGTCGTTGTTGGTGAGGACCTCGTTGCCGACGGTGACGGCGACTATTTTGGTGGCGGGGAGGTAGGACTGGACGTTGGATTTGAGCCAGGTGAGGGAGAAGGAGGGGTCGGAGGCGGCCTTGAGGATGGAGCGGTCGGGGAGGCCGACGACGAACTCGATGCCGGTGTTGGCGAAGGAGCGGAGGACGTTGGGGTCGGCGTCGTAGAGGCGGATGCGGCCGACGCCGAGGGAGCTGAGGAGAGGGGGAACGGAGGAGGGGGAGGGGAGGTTGTCGGCGACCAGGCCGTAGTTGATGCCCACGAGGGAGGTGGAGGTGGAGGAGGAACGGAAGGGGAAATGACCGGCCAGCAATAAGAAGTAGAAGAAAATGGTTGACATTGTTGCTGGATTCTGTTGAGCTGATGGAGGAGAAATGGTGGCGAGCGAGTGGGAATGAGTGATGGGAGAAATGAACGTTAGGACAGAGAGGAGAGCTGTGTGGAGAACGTGGGGTGGGTGGTGATTACTATGTTTGCCTGGGATTGGAATCCGAGCTCCCCGAGTGAAAAAAAAAAAAA
The DNA here is from genome assembly GCA_036927795.1 of Iris macrosiphon. Classification (NCBI taxonomy): domain Eukaryota; kingdom Viridiplantae; phylum Streptophyta; class Magnoliopsida; order Asparagales; family Iridaceae; genus Iris; species Iris macrosiphon. The sequence continues at coordinate 51,755,435 of JAYESA010000007.1, forward strand.
ATTGAATTTGTACTTAAAATGTAAATTTTATGTAGGAATTCATCTTATTTTTTTTCCTCTCTCTCGTAGGAAATAAATATATTTGGTTGAAATAGAAAAATCAAAAATAGAAAGTAAAAAGCTAGACAAATGTGGTTGGTTGATATTAAAAACAATTTTTTTCGCTAAAAGAATAAAATATAATATAATTATAAAAAAAGGAAAAAGTTGGAGGTAATAGCAGACAGGGGGACCACTCGCCAACTGACTTGGCGGGGCGCACTCCTCGAGAGGCCGCTCGCCAACTGAGTTGGCGCTCAGTTGGCAGGCCGCTATCTTCTCTCCCCCTGACGCCTCGGTTACCCACCCACGACCGCTCCCCCCTCGGTTACCCATCCACTGTAGAAGCATGAAAAATACGCTGGATAGCTCTACGCAGCATGTTGATGCAGGGCAGCGTAAACAGAGGACCTCAGAGCCATCGGCGTGCAAACAGAGCTTTTTCGCTAAGCACAGCGTAAAGAGTAGGCTCAAGGACCATTCGCGTAAAGCAGTATGTCCAGGCTGCTTCAGCGTAAAAAGGGTGCTACATCGCCTCTATGGCGTAAAACTCATCCGCTTTTCAATGCAGCATTGAAGTGTACGAGGAACGCTTCGTATTCTTCGAAATGAACCTATCAGATCATGCAATGAACCTGACGTCTGGACTCCTGACAAAGAGTACTGTACGGCTACCCAGGCGACGGCTATAATAATAGCGCGGCACTGCAACCCAGGCTGTCATTTACTGCCATTTCCTTGGCGTAGATCGCTTCTACGCATACAAAGGAGTACGCCGTCCAGTTTTACACAGGCAGATGTGAGCTGTTTACGCTCCGCAAAAGACAAACAGCCTGCCACGTCAAAAGCTGCTCTTCGTACAGGGCTTGAGGCACGTCTCTGCATTTAATGCGCAGAGCGATGACAGGTTCTCAAGGCACGTCTCTGCATTTAATGCGCCGAATACTGACAGATGTCCGAGGCACGTCTCTGCATTTTATGCGCAGAAGGGTGGCAGACCTTCAAAACACGCCTCTGCATTTAATGCATAAGATAATGGCGGATCTCTGCATTTAATAAAGGAGATTTGATTAAATGTCACCGAACCGTCGTCTAGTGACATTCCCTTTGCGCCAACTGCTCTTACGCATACAAAGGGGATGTGCTGTCCAGTTTTACACAGGCAGACGTGAGCTTCTTACGCTCCGCAGAAGGCTAACAGACCGCCACATCAGCAGTTACTCTTCGTACAGAATTCGAGACGCGTATCTGCATTTAATGCGCATGATGATGGCAAATCTTAAAGACAAGCCTCTGCATTTAATGCGCAGGATGGGGGCAGATCTCTGCATTTAATGCAAGAGATTTGATTATATCTCCAAGAGCCGTAATTCCGGCTAACACGTCCACATCATCTCGGCTACTATGCCCACTCGGCTTCTACGCCCTCTCGGCTTCTACGTCTGCTCGGCTTCTATGCCCACTCGGCTTCTACGCCTGCTCGGCTTCTATGCCCACTCGGCTTCTATGCCCACTCGGCCTCTATGACCACTCGGCTTCTACGCCTACTCGGCTTCTATGCCTACTTGGCTTCTACGCCTACTCGGCTTCTATGCCTACTTGGCTTCTATGCCATGGTGATAGTCATTGGCTTCTACGCCAACCTCTTCTACACAAGGGATAACTACATACGTGGCTTCTACGCCGTGATCTTCGCAGCAGATATACGCGTTTGTCTCTTAGTTGGACACGCGTCACATGCTCACTCAAAAGGTCATCTATACGCAGGCATTGGTTATTTTAAACCGTCGTATAAAAGGGTGCTGTACTTTCCACTATTCGGTTTCTACGCCAACTGAGTGGTCACTGTCACTAAAAACTCTATAAATAGAGACCTCTATCAACAGAGGTCCAAGGTCGAAAAAGGAGGTCGCAAAATTAAAGATCGAACGATCGGAGATTGGTCAAGGAATCCAGTATCAGATCCAAGGTCGACAATTGGAAGAGAAAACGGTAGAGAGAGAGAGAGAAGAATCCAGAGCTCAGGCAAAGAGAAGGGATCGACGACTTTGGCATCGGGCATCCACCCTCTTTAGCAACCTTCGAAGCTGCTTTCTGTCTTCTATGGCACTTCTTCATCATCGTGTGGTCCAAGGGCTAAAGTGATCGACTGCAGATCAGACACCCATAGTAATATTTACCCAGATTAAATAAATTGTACTTCGACATTCCTTGTATAGGATCAAAATTGTACAATCTTGTTTGTAAACACCGACGAAGAAGAGCGGGGTTTTCTTTAAAATAAAGAACCTTGTCGTTTCTCGTATTTTTACTTTCGTTTATTTTATCCGAAATAAGATGGCGACTCTGCTGGGGACATCTTTCTCTTCTGACGAGCAAGCAATTGCTCAACACGATGCGGTATCCGTGGGATCCATGAAGAAGACACTGGTCGTCCAGTTCGACCAGTCTGCCTATGAAGACATGCTTCAAACAGGGGGTAGCTCTCACTCTCTCTCAGTCCAAGACAACAGGAAGCTGCGTAAGGTCTGGATGCCCAAGACATCCTCTACCATTCCTGTGGACTCTCCGACCTCTCCGATTTCTTCGACCAACGAGGTTGTAGCATTGCTCCCTCCGCGTCTTGCGCGTAAAATTCAGTCGCCTGTCTCTGGCAGGGAAGACAAAACTTCTGGCAATGCCTTAGCGCTAACCCAGAAGTATACTCCGCGCTCTGCGCGTAAAATTCAGTCTTCCGTCCCTTGCAGAAAATATAAAACTTCGGACAATGCCTCAGCGCTAGTTCAGAAGCCTACACCGTGCTCTGTGCGTAAAAATCAGTCTCCCGTCCCTGGCGGAACAGACAAAACTTCTGACAAGGCCTTAGCGCCAAATCAGAAGCTCTAAACGCACTCCACGCGTAAAAATGCATCTGCCTTCCACGGAAAAGCAGATGATCCCTGCAATCTACGCAAGGTAAAACAAGCGGTGGACTACTCAATATCTCAGCCTTTACGCCTAAGGAAAGAATCTGCCAGCCCTCCGGATTACGCGGGAGGCTAACGGCCGACTGAGGACATCCTCAGCTTTACGCCAACCGGAGCATAGCTCCAAATTACGCCAGGAGAAGCCCCTCAGCGTAAAGAAGACTCAATTTGCGGGAAGACACCCTCCTCGGGGATTATTCGCTACCCAGATGGCCAACCTGTTGTATACAGGTGGCACAGGGAAAACTAGGGCTCCCAACATCCGCATGCCCACTAATGTGAACAGAAGGAACAAGTCATCTTCTTCTTCTGTAACTCCTCCTGACCTGCGCAAGTACCTGATCCAGAAACGCAAGGATAGGGGATCTTTCAGTATGTCTATTATGCCTCCTAACGAGCACTCTTGTAATAGTCATAGGATTGTAATTAATTGTTGCTGTTCTGAAGCAAAACGGTCAGTTTTCGACCGGTTGAGCTACTCTCCATCTTTCCAGGAAGAAGAGCCCACACATGCATCGATGAACATGGCTTCACACATACCTAGAGGAAGATCGGGCTCAAGACGTCATCCCTCTAGAGCACCGAGCCGAAGGAGATTTAAACAGCTCCTTAGGAACACTGAAGCTGGGGTGTTCCGAAACACCCGTTCGAGGTCGCAACAACCGACTTCGTACGCTTCTGATTCTGAAGCTGAGGGTCGCTAGTCTCCCGAATCAGATACTGAAAGTATAGAGTCAACTTCTACAGAGACCTATACTAATCTTTCAATGACACCCAGGGAGATGGGAGTTTATGCCATTGGAGATGAACGCGAGGAAGCTTCCCCATCAGGGAGCGCTGAGCAGCGCATTACTATACTGGAGACATCTCTGAAAGAAATACAATCCATGATGGAGAACATGCACCGGATGATGCAGACTCAACATACAGCTGCTATGGCTCAAGCGTCGGTCCCTCCAACTCAGATACATATGGGGGTGGACTTACCACCATCTAACGCAATCCAAGAGCCTGCTCTAGATCAGGAGTCAGCAGTTCCTCCGCTTCCTTACTCGAAGAATGTATTACCTCCCGTCGGAGTCGCGATGCAATCGATTCCTCATCACTCCGTGGTCCCGCTACCGGCTGAAGATCCGATGCAGGCAGTACGGGAGTTGAAAGCCCAATTTGATGCCCTGAAGCATAAAGATCAGCTCAAGAAATTAGGAATCAACCAACCTTACCCAGCTATCTGGGAAGAGGTCCCTTTCTCTCCTAGGTACAAACCACAGACCATGGCTTTGTTCGAAGGAAAAACGTCACCAAGTCAGTATATGAACTACTTCAGTATAATGACGGTGTTATTATAAGGGAACGACGCCCTCCTCACTCGGGTGTTCAAAGGCTGTCTCTCGGGGGTAGCTTATCAGTGGTATCGAAGTCTGGCGGACAACTGCATTACTTCTTTTGAAGACTTCAAGGCGTTATTCTTTACGCGATTCTACGAAGGAGGGATGGACATGTCTATGTCCTCTCTCATCGAAGTCAAGCAAAAGGAAAAAGAGAATGTTCGCACTTTCATCGAACGTTTTCGTCAAGCCAATTTACAAATGCCTCCAGGAGTTCCGGACTCGGCATTGGTAGACATCTGCAGGAAGAACCTTCTTCCCGTGATCTCGGTGTTCACAGGACCATATCAGTTCCATGATTGATCCTCGTTCATCATCTCAGCGGTAGCCGCGAAGGACAACAGTCAGAAGGCGCGCGATAATGGCATCATGATCTCGGCCTCTGATAAAGGCAAGAGGTCATCCTCCAACATCGACCATCCTCGGGGTACCAAGGGTAAAGAAGCTCTGGCGATCAACACGTCCAGGCAAAAGACTGTGGCTACCACGCAGACGAAACCTGGGACTTCCAGGCCCATTGAAGTGTACTCTTTCGACAACGACGATATTCTGAGCATATTCGAATGTCTCATCAAAAGCGGCAAGATTACCCTTCCTGAGGTGAGACGGCCCAATGAGGCCGACAGTACCAACAACCCCAAGTACTGCATCTTCCATAGGTACATACACCATCCCACAAAGGCGTGTTATATACTGAAAAGGAAGATCCAGGAGCTGATCGATGCTAAGGCCATCACTCTGCGCAACAACGAGAAGACGGTCACAGCCAACATGATCTCTCTACAATTTGGCAATCTGCCTCACCAAGAAATCTCGGACGGTGTTACGCCTATTTCCCGGACGAAGATGAATATCGTTAATCTCCCTCCAGCTAGAGGTTAAAATCATGACCTGGTACCACTAACTACCCAACGAGGCGAGATTATGTGGGTTCATCCAAATTTGGTGCCCGGGATAGAGAAAGAGACTCAAGCTGCTAAGGCTAAGTCTAAAAAGAACTAGAAGCGCAAACCATGTCACATGGTTGCGGCAGACTCGGCATCAGAAGATGAGGTCTTGGCCACTGGAACCCGTTCAGGGAAAGCTTACCTCCAGGACTATGGAGCCAGCCAGGAAGATACACCGGCAGACGCTTCAGCTGCCAAGCCGTCAGAACCAGAGCCCGCCGAACCAGGAGCCGGTCCTTCGAGACCAACTTTGACGGACAAAGGGAAGCAAAAAAGAAGTACGTTTTGACAAACCTGTGAAAAACATTCAAAACAAAGGTTTAGAGAAGCCGTACAACTTCGACATCCTGGCCCAACTGGCTAATACACCAGCCAGGTTGTCCATCTTCGAACTACTCAAGCTCTCCCAAGACACTCGTCTAGCCCTGAGCGAAGCAGTGATGCAGGCGGATTCATACTTGACCCAGCTCAAGTCCCCTGACGAAGAACCAGTGGCGTGTCCTCAATGCCACAGTGTAATGGAGGTGGTCCCGAACATCACTTTCACTCAAGATGACATGCTGTTAAAATACAACGGGCATGACAGACCCCTCTATTACACCGGGTACGTCGGTTCCATGGAGGTCGACCGAATTCACATAGATCCGGGATCATCAATCAGCATCATTCCTCATAGTCTGCTCAGACTGCTGAGGATTCCTACCAGCGAATTGGCTTACACCACCACTACAATCGTGGGTTTCAATGCCAGAAAGAGTAAGCCATTGGGGAAAATTTGCCTGAGGATCCAGATCGGCAACCTCAGATTAGTGGCCACATGTTATGTCATTGATTCAGAGGTGTCCTACAATATTCTGCTGGGCAGGCCATGGATCCACGACCACAACATCGTTCCTTCAACTCTACATCAATGCTTTAAATATGTAGACACACAAGGAACAGTACAAATGGAGTTTGCTGACCTAAACCCGTTTAGAGGAGTATAATCCTACTACTCCGATGCCGTGTTGTACTCTCAAGACTACACGGAGGAGGTGACAGCCGAAGCAGAGAAAGAATTCCACCGGGAGCCAGAAGTGTCACGCCCCAATCCCGAAAGGGTTAATCGTCCTCGCTGGATCCTTCACGGAACCGATTCATCCCCGCTTGGGGCGTGATGCCGTACGAGCCTGGAGTTGCGCTCGTACAAGGCAAGAACTTGCGTTAAAGGAACTCACTTTGAAACACAATTTAGAAAACACATTCACAGAGATTTGAACACAGTGCAGGAAGAAATATGCTTTTTCATTGATAATTCAGAGTAATTACATAGAGTCTACATTGATGCGCCTTCTCGGCTACTTGAATTGCATTACAAAAAGATAACTCAAAATGCAGGCGCGCTCCATCAGATAGTCCCCGTCGTCCATACATTACGCCCTTGTATAGATTGAAAGTCCAAGCCTCCAAAATGAACTGACTCCAACTATACTTCAAAAGTAGAGGTGCTTCTAACGCCTTCTCGTCTAGCCACTAGCGTTGCACCGTCTGAGTGCCTGAAATAGTTGCCCACAACGTGGGTCAGTACTCAACTTGTACTGGTGAGCGGGATGAACCCACTCGACTAAATCGACACTAGCTTATTAGGGACGAGCATGCATTAAGATGAACTTCTATAAGGAAGCAAGTGAATTCGATTCATATCAGTTGCATGTTTTGATAGGAATGAAATTAACATATAATCCAACCAGTACATCGGTTGCTTACTCAACCGATGCACGCCTTCCCTGCAGCGAAACACAAGCATACTTACCATCTGCACAAGACAATAAATTAGCATATGTTCTATTCTATGCGGTCATTGGTGTGATCGACACCTTAGGGACTTATTCCAAGCATTAACGGCGTGCCCTATCAGCCCGGGTAGCAAGCCCCGCTGGAGGTCTCGCAATGCATCGTGACTAGTACGAATCAATATTTCCCTCCGGATCGATACGGTTCCAGTGCCCCGGAAAGCCGTTTCGAGGAAATGATAAACCTTGTGCACAAGTTGTCCCAGACCATGCAAAAGCATGAATATTTCATATCTCATACAATGCATCGAATTAAACAAAAGAAGTTAAGCAGCAATATATATCTCATGCAACAGTTCATAATTTTCTCAATACGGTGTTCCGATTTTGATATCCCATGGGTCCAAACTCTATCCGAGGCACCAGGCCGCAACCAACAGCCAACTTCCCATTCCAACCAACTCAAGTTATAAGATGTGCAAGCATATAGTAAAATTAGTCTACAATTCCCATGTTCCTTTCTTAGTGGCTGGCATGCATGTGGCTAAGCATTTCCCTAAGCGTCCAACCGGGCATCATCGAGTGAACGTTTGAAACATTAGAGATGTTGGCGTGAAGAAGTAGGAAAGAAGGGACCAAACCACTCACTGGTTTAGGGGAAAGTTGCTGAAACAAGGAATCCCGCCTAGCGACGATCAAACGTCAGTTACGCGGACCTGCAACAGCACGAGCACCGAGTTAGATTTCTTGCCTATCCTTCCTTGCCGAACTCTCCAAAATTCAAGCTCCAATCAATAAAACCAGCAGCAAAAACCAAGCAAATCGAAAGCAACACCAAATCCAAATCCCAAAGCGGCAATCAAGAAAACCAAGCAACCAAACACGAAAACTATTTGACTCGTTTCAATAGAGGCCTTTCCATGAGTTGGAAAGGATCATCGCATTTCGTCCAAGGCAAGAAGATGCCGAAGATCTAAGCATACTCTGACGGACTATCCACAAGCCCAATTATATAGTGCATATCCCGGTCGGATCGGGATTTGAGGCACTACATAATATACCACTAAGAAAAAGTTTTGTCCCGAAACTTAAGAACAAGGCCCTACCTCCGACTGAAAGAACAACGAAGGATATTTCTCCTTCATCTCCGATTCCATCTCCCAAGTTGATTCTCCAACTGAATGGTTCCGCCACAGCACACGAACCAAGGACATCGTACGGTTGCGAAGTACTTTTTCCTTACGATCCAGAATCTGCACCGGGTCCTCTGAGTATGATAAATCTGTACGCAGTTCCAATTGTTCAAAGCTAACAACATGACTCGGGTCATGCACATACTTTCGAAGTTGAGAAACATGGAATACGTCATGCACTTCAGCCAAGGCGGGAGGTAGTGCAATTCGGTATGCCACAGCTGCCACTCGTTCCAGTATCTCGAAGGGGCCGACAAACCTGGGACTTAGTTTGCCTTTCACGCCAAAACACATCACCCCACGCATCGGCGTCACTTTCAAGAATACATGATCCCCGACCATGAACTCCAAAGGTCTACGATGAGCATAGGCATAACTTTTCTGTCGGCTCTGCGCCGTGCGGAGTCTTTCCCCAATTAAGCGAACTTTCTCAACTGCCTGCTCTACCAGCCCGAGTACTTGCCGCTCGCCGACTTCGTCCCAATAAATTGGAGATCGACACTTGCGCCCATAAAGTGCTTCGTACGGTGCCATCTGGATGCTTGATTGGTAGCTGTTGTTGTACGCGAACTCCGCCAACGAGAGATGCGTGTCCCAACTAGTCTTTAAATCGATTGCACACAGCCGTAACATATCTTCAAGTATCTGATTTGTCCTTTCTGTTTGGCCATCAGTCTGGGGGTGGTATGCAGTACTGAACTGTAGCTTGGTTCCCAAAGCAGACTGTAGGCTTGTCCAAAAATGAGATAAGAAGCGTCCGTCACGGTCAAAGACGATTGAGGCAGGTACTCCGTGTAATCGAATAATCTCGTCTATGTAAATCTGTGCTAACCGATCGACGCTCCAAGTAACTTTTATAGGAAGAAAGTGGGCTGATTTGGTCAAACGATCAACTATGACCCAAATCGCATCATGCCCCCGCGGCGTCTTCGGAAATCCCACAATGAAATCCATAGAGATTTTGTCCCATTTCCACTCAGGAATGGCGAGGTTCTGCAGCTCCCCGCCGGGCCTCTGATGTTCATCTTTCACCTGTTGACAGGCCATGCACTGTGACACAAAGGTTGCCACATCCCGCTTCATACCTTGCCACCAGAAGGTTCTGCGTAAGTCCATGTACATCTTAGTGCTCCCCGGATGTAAAGAATACTTCGCATAGTGTGCTTCCGCCATAATTTCCCTTCGGAGTTCTGGGTCGCTGGGAACACATAGCCTTCCTTTCATTTGTAAGGCCCCATCTTCGCCTGCCACAAAGTCAGACGTCTTCTCCGCCAAGATCAGTTCGCGTGCCTTCGCTAGTAACTGATCACCCTCCTGAGCTGATTTGATTCTATCACGCAAACTTGGTTCAATATGGAGTGATGCCAGCTGTACTACTGGATGCTGAACTCGAAGCTCGATGCCCATCGCCTCAAGATCTCGAAGTAAATGGTTGTTTATAGATAACGAGCCCACGTGCTTCCGACTTAGAGCATCAGCAACGACGTTTCCCTTGCCCGGTGTATAAGCGATCGTCAAATCATAGTCTTTTATCAGTTCTAGCCAACGCCGCTGTCGAAGGTTCAGTTCCCGTTGGGTGAATAGATACTTGAGGCTCTTGTGATCTGTGAAGATTTTGCAAGCAACACCATAAAGATAATGCCTCCACAACTTCAGTGCAAATACAATTGCCGCCAATTCTAAGTCGTGCGTCGGGTAGTTTTTCTCGTGCGGCTTCAGTTGACTGGAGGCGTACGATATTACCTTATCCCTTTGCATGAGCACACATCCCAAACCGAGTCCTGAGGCATCACTGTATATCTGAAACTCCTCTACCCCATCTGGAAGAGCAAGAATCGGAGCTGAAATAAGGCGCTGCTTAAGTTCTCGAAAGCTGGCTTCGCAGTCATCACTTTATTTGTATACAATCCCTTTCTGAGTAAGGCGGGTCAAAGGCGAGGCCAGTTTAGAAAAATCCTGCACGAACCTACGGTAGTATCCCGCTAGGCCCAGAAAGCTTCGAATTTCGCTAGCTGATGTAGGTTGCTTCCAATCTACCACCGCCTCTATTTTCTTCGGGTCTACTGCGATACCTTCTGCCGAGACGACATGGCCAAGGAAGGCCACGCTGTTCAACCAGAACTCACACTTGCTGAGCTTAGCGAACAACTGATGCTCTCGTAATATCTGCAGCACGATCCTTAGGTGTTCCTTGTGTTCCGCCTCGTTCTTGGAATATATTAGAATGTCGTCGATAAACACGACCACAAACTTGTCTACGTACGGCCGAAACACGCGGTTTATCAGATCCATGAAAGCTGCAGGGGCGTTCGTCAAACCGAACGACATCACGAGAAATTCATAGTGTCCGTATCGGGTCCTGAATGCAGATTTTTGAACATCATCTGGTTTGATCTTCAACTGGTGATACCCTGACCTGAGATCAATTTTAGAGAAAACTGTTGCACCTTGCAGCTGATCAAATAAGTCATCTATCCTTGGCAATGGGTACTGATTTCGCACGGTCGCCTTATTTAGTTCTCGGTAGTCAATACATAGCCGCATGGATCCATCCTTTTTCTTCACGAATAGCACCGGAGCGCCCCACGGAGAAACGCTTGGACGGATGTATCCTCGGTCCAACAGATCTTGTAACTGAATCTTAAGTTCCTTCAGCTCTGCTGGGGCCATTCGATAAGGTGCCTTCGATATCGGTCGCGAATCCAGAAAAGTGTCAATGCTGAATTCGATCTCACGATCAGGAGGCATTCCAGGCAGCTCGTCCGGGAAAACGTCGAGGAAATCTGCTATGACTTCAGCCTGAGCTGCATTTGCACTTTCCTGTCGGGTGTCTCAAACAGAAGCTAAGTACCCTTCACAATCCGAATGCAACATACGCCTAGCCGAAATTGCTGATATCATCATTGCCGTCTTCGGTGCAGCGCTGCACGAATAGTAGAAGTCTGCCTCGCCGGGTAGACGGAATACGACTCGCTTCTCTGCACACTCGATTGTTGCATGACAAGCACCCAACCAATCCATCCCGAGGATAATATCGTAATCCTTAATGTCTAATACAATGACATCTAAGGAAAGCTTCCTGCCTCTGATACAAATATAACCATCCTTACAGATCGCATGAGCGGCCATGTCGACTCCCGAAGGTGTGCTCACGCAAAGATTCATATTTAAGGGAGTAGAAGCTAATTTATGCTCAATAGTAAAATCAGCAGATATGAAACTATGCGTAGCACCTGAATCGAATAAGACTCTAGCGGGCAATTCTCTGAAAAGTAGAGTACCTGTCACGACGGTTTCAGAGACGGATGCATCATCCTGAGTCAGTGCATAGACTCGTCCTTGAGCACCTTGGCGTCGTGGGTTCAACGCCACAGCATTGGCATCACTTGCTGGAGGCCCCCTGTTATGATTCCCGTGGTGCTGGTTCCCGTGGTGCTGATTCCCGTTGTTATTATTCCCATTGTTCTGGTTCGGTTTTGGCTCACGGCAGTTGAAATGTTTGTGGTCCAGGCGACCACATTTAAAACATCCAGTAACTCGGCATTCCTCTATTCGATGCCCATTCTTGCCGCACCTATTGCAGTATGGTGCACGGGACGGACCCCTATGTTCAGATGTGTGCAGATGTTTTTATGCTCCAGACCCTCCCATTTCCTGAGGTCGCTTATTGTTGTTGGTACGGGAGGTTTGCACGTCGATCTTTGGTGGATTGCGTCCAAAGACCCGCTCGCTGTTCAGGGCAGCTTCATAATATTTCCTGTATGTTTGGCACTTCTGGTTGATGACGTCCCTACGCAAATCGTCATTCAAACCCTTCTGGAAGCGATAGCACCACGCCTGCTGGTTAGGCAAGAAGTGCCCAGCAAACTTAGCCAGTTTAGCGAACGCCGAGTCATAATCGTCGACAGACATACTTCCTTGCACCAGATTGCTGAAGTCGTCTTCTTTTTGTTGCCGCACAGCCCGGGGAATATATTGTTCAATGAAGGCAGACTTGAACATTTCCCATGTGATTTTGCAGTTGGGATTGGCATCATAAATTCCTTGCTTAGTGGCTTCCCACCAATCATGCGCACGCAGCTCCAGTTGAACTGATGCACAGGCCACTCTTTTGGATCCCCTAATGCCGACCAGATTGAAGAGTCCCTCCAGCTTTGTAATCCATCCCATCACCACGTCTGGTTCTGCTCGCCCGTTGAACGTTGGTGGATGCATCTTAGTGAATTCTGTCGTACGACAGTTGTTCCTTGCTGGATGCTGTGTTTCTTCGGACTCATCCTCTACCGCCATAGCCGGCGGTGCAGCAGGCGTCACTGTAGCGCCCCCGTTGTTGGGTGCCATGGATGCAATTAGTTGCATCATGGTGTCTATCTGCTTTTGTTGAGCAGCAAACTGCGCTTGTTGAGTAATGGCTTATTGTTGCTGCATCTCCATGAGATGCATAAGCCGCTCGGACATATCGGTTGAACCCGCTCCTCCGGATTCTCCAGAACTTGCCGGATCGTTCTGGATGGGCTGAGCACTGCTTGCAGCGGCAGTGTTTTTCTTAGCCATTGCTACAAAAGAGAGTAGCTTGTTAACACTCCAAAAACGATAGATTTGTATCTATGGGCTCATTGTATAGGCGACTCATCCCATACAGCGGACGCCGAATGCAACCCAATTGAGAGGCACATCAAACTCCTTTATAATCTTTTGAAATCCCACGGATGTAAAGCCTAAGCTCTGATACCAATATGTCACGCCCCGATCCCGAAAGGGTCAATCGTCCTCGCTGGATCCTTCACGGAACCGATTCGTCCCCGCTTGGGGCGTGATGCCGTACGAGCCTGAAGTTGCGCTCGTACAAGGCAAGAACTTGCAGTTAAAGGAACTCACTTTGAAACACAATTTAGAAAACACATTCACAGAGATTTGAACACAGTGCAGGAAGAAATATGCTTTTTCATTGATAATTCAGAGTAATTACATAGAGTCTACATTGATGCGCCTTCTCGGCTACTTGAATTGCATTACAAAAAGATAACTCAAAATGCAGGCGCGCTCCATCAGATAGTCCCCGTCGTCCATACATTACGCCCTTGTATAGATTGAAAGTCCAAGCCTCCAAAATGAACTGACTCCAACTATACTTCAAAAGTAGAGGTGCTTCTAACGCCTTCTCGTCTAGCCACTAGCGTTGCACCGTCTGAGTGCCTGTAATAGTTGCCCACAACGTGGGTCAGTACTCAACTTGTACTGGTGAACGGGATGAACCCACTCGACTAAATCGACACTAGCTTATTAGGGGCGAGCATGCATTAAGATGAACTTCTATAAGGAAGCAAGTAAATTCGATTCATATCAGTTGCATGTTTTGATAGGAATGAAATCAACATATAATCCAACCAGTACATCGGTTGCTTACTCAACCGATGCACGCCTTCCCTGCAGCGAAACACAAGTATACTTACCATCTGCACAAGACAATAAATTAGCATGTGTTCTATTCTATGCGGTCATTGGTGTGATCGACACCTTAGGGATTTATTCCAAGCATTAACGGCGCACCCTATCAGCCCGGGTAGCAAGCCCCGCTGGAGGTCCCGCAATGCATCGTGACTAGCACGAATCAATATTTCCCTCCGGATCGATACGGTTCCAGTGCCCCAGAAAGCCGTTTCGAGGAAATGATAAACCTTGTGCACAAGTTGTCCCAGACCATGCAAAAGCATGAATATTTCATATCTCATATAATGCATCGAATTAAACAAAAGAAGTTAAGAAGCAATATATATCTCATGCAACAGTTCATAATTTTCTCAATGCGGTGTTCCGATTTTGATATCCCATGGGTCCAAACTCTATCCGAGGCACCAGGCCGCAACCAACAGCCAACTTTCCATTCCAACCAACTCAAGTTATAAGATGTGCAAGCATATAGTAAAATTAGTCTACAATTCCCATGTTCCTTTCTTAGTGGCTGGCATGCATGTGGCTAAGCATTTCCCTAAGCGTCCAACCGGGCATCATCGAGTGAACGTTTGAAACATTAGAGATGTTGGCGTGAAGAAGTAAGAAAGAAGGGACCAAACCACTCACTGGTTAAGGAAAAAGTTGCTGAAACAAGGAATCCCGCCTAGCGACGATCAAACGTCAGTTACGCGGACCTGCAACAGCATGAGCACCGAGTTAGATTTCTTGCCTATCCTTCCTCGCCGAACTCCCCAAAATTCAAGCTCCAATCAATAAAACCAGCAGCAAAAACCAAGCAAATCAAAAGCAACACCAAATCCAAATCCTAAAGCGGCAATCAAGAAAACCAAGCAACCAAACACGAAAACTATTGGACTCGTTTCAATAGAGGCCTTTTCATGAGTTGGAAAGGATCAACGCATTTTGTCCGAGGCAAGAAGATGCCGAAGATCTAAGCATACTCTGACGGACTAGCCACAAGCCCAATTATATAGTGCATATCCCGGTCGGATCGGGATTTGAGGCACTACAAGAAGAACCCTCTGCCGAACAACCGCTGTCAATCAAGGTGAAAGGACGGACTACTCATCCAAAAGCCGTAGAGCCTATGGTGATCCACCTGAAGAAAACTAGGTCAGGAAAAGGGGGTGATCCTCTAGTGATCACTTTGAACCAGAAGCCTCCATCCTTGGTCATCAACCTTCGGCGCAGCAGGCAGTCGATTGATGTAAATGCAACCGGGAACAAAGTTTCAGACGATAATAAACATCCTCTTTTCTAATATATTGATGCTCAAATTTCGAACTAGGAATCCTCTTCCCATGATGATATAGAACCTATAGCGCAAAAGTTCTTGGGAGCTATAGATTCCTATTATTCGTATGTGTGGGAAGTGGCGTCATCATCCAATGTCACCACGACATATGGACCGCATGCAGATTCTATCTTCATTGTTCCGCCTACTTGCAGCAGTCAATATTCGATAGTCTTCGGCCGTATGCGCAATGGACCGACTGCACAAGAAGATTCTCCCGACGACGATGCCGGTAAAATGCAGGTTCACAGATATAGCCCACAAGCTATGAAGATCATGCAGAGTATGGGTTATAACTTGGAGTTGGAACCAGGTCTCAACTACGGGAAAGGCAGACGAATGCCACTGCACGGCGATCCCTACTATCAACGAACTCATTTCGGGTTAGGGTATACCACCTCCCTCGCAGCTTCTGAGTCAAACGAGGATATCTTTTCCTCTTCTCAAAATGGCTCAGCGCCCTCTGACTCATCTCATGCTCTCGAACGAACATTATCAGTAAATATGGTAGTGACAGATTCCTTCGAAGCAGACGAACAAGAATCTGAACTGTTTGAGAATGACACTTGGGCTCAGCAAATGGATACACAATGGGAGTTCCGCTTCGAGCAAAGAGAACCTCCCACTGAAGATAAAGTTATCCAGATTGACGTTGGGGATGAACTTTCACCAAAGCCGATATTTATCAGTAACAATCTTTCCGAAGCAGAAAGGGAAGAAGTTATACAGCTGATAAAAGAATATATCGACGTCTTTGCGTGGAATTATGAGGACATGCCAGGCCTTGATCCAAAAGTGGCCACTCATAAGCTCAATATATTGCCCGATTCGAAGCCTGTGAAGCAGCACCAACGCCGGTTCCGCCCGGATATGATGGACGCCATCGAAGCTGAAGTCAAGAAGTTGATAGCCTGTGGCTCCATCCGAGAAGAACAACATCTCGACTGGGTCGCCAATGTTGTCCCGGTCATGAAGAAAAATAGGAAAATTCGTGTCTGCATCGATTACCGAGATCTGAATGCAGCCTGCCCCAAGGATGAGTTTCCTCTTCCCATCACAGATGTTATGATTGACAATACATGCGATTTCGGACGTATTTCTTTTATGGATGGATTTTCAGGATATGACCAAATCAAGATGCATCCTGAGGACGAGAAGCATACTACCTTCCGGACACCATTGGGGGTATATTGCTATACGGTCATGCCCTTCGGATTGAAGAATGCCGGGGCTACATACCAACGGGCTATGTATAACATATTCCATGAGCATTTATGCAAGACAGTAGAATGTTACGTGGATGATGTAGCTGTCAAAAGCTGCCTCAAGGACAATCACATCCAAGACTTGAAGACAGTATTTGAATTGATGCGCCAACATCAACTCAAAATAAATCCTACAAAGTCCTTTCTGGGGGTATCTAGTGGCAAATTCCTAGGATTTGTCATTACCGCCAAAGGCATTCAAGTGGACCCTGATAACGTCAAGGCCATCTTAGAAATGCAACCGCCCCGTAATCTGAGAGAACTCAGGGGATTTCAAGGTCGTCTGGCTTATATCCTGAGATTCATATCCAACCTCTCTGGGAGATATCAGCCCTTCTCTCGTCTCATGAAGAAAGGTGTATCCTTCGTATGGGATGAAGCCTGTCAGCAAGCGTTCGGTGATATCAAACGCTACCTCACTAGCCCACCAATTCTGGTGCCTCCAGTCATAGGAAGACCATTCGTGCTGTATGTTCGAGCGATTGATCATTCTCTGGGAGCTTTTCTCGCACAAAAGAACTATATGGGCCATGAGCAGGCTATCTACTACCTCAGCAGGATGATGGTCGGAGCCGAACACCGGTACAACCCAGTGGAGAAAGAATGCTTGGCTCTGATGTTCGCTATCCAGAAAATGCGACACTATGTCACTGGCCAAACCATTCACATCATCTCCAGGGTCAATCCTCTGTGGGTACTGATGAACAAGCCAAGTGTTCTTAATTCCCGACTTGCGACTTGGGCGATGTTATTAACACCGTATGACATGTTGTACGTCCCTCAGAAGTCTATCAAAGACCAAGCGTTGGCTGACTTTCTAGCTGCTCATCCGATCCCGGAGGCCTCCAAGCTGTACGAGGACATTCCCGACGAAGTTGCAGAGTGTAATTCCACAATGGAAGGTGATGCATGGCAACTATTCTTCGATGGTGCCTCCAGAACTGGTCCCAGGGGAAACGTGGTTTCGGGAGTAGGAATCGTCCTGGTTACTCCTGACAAACTCGTCATCTACCGAGCATAATCTCTTAGCGAGCCATGTTCTAACAATGTGGCAGAGTATAACGCTCTACTAATCGGGCTCCAAGTCGCTAAAGAATTGGACGTCGAATCCCTGGAAGCTTTCGGTGACTCTCTGCTGATCGTCAATCAAGTCAGAGGAATATATGAAGTCCGGAATCCAGACCTCATCCCCTATCACCGAGCAACGGTCAAGATAGCTATGACTTTCAAAGGTTTCTTCCTGGAATATGTGCCCCGATCTCAGAATCTGGAAGCTGATGCCCTAGCCAGTCTAGCTGCAGATTTAGCTATTCCTATAAGAAGGCAGAATTCGGTAATCCTTCTTAGCAGAGATTTATTCTGTGTGAAAAACAACTTTCACATAGAATGCAGCTACGCTGTGAACACAGATCCTCCCAGGAGAGACTGGAGAAGTTCCTTTATAGATTTTGTAGCATACAGAATCTTGCCAAAGGACCCTAAAGAAGCTGTATCCGTCAAAAGACGATCATTACGCTTCTATTTCGAGGCATCCTTACAGTGTCTATATCGCCGGACCTACGACGGACTGCTATTGAGATGTCTCTCAGATGATGAGGTACAACGGATCATCCGTGAAGCTCACGACGGCGTATGCGGAGCACATCAACCCGGGCCTAAGCTACATGATCGCATCAGGAGAATGGGCTATTACTGGCCTACTATGATCACGGATGCAATAAAGTACGCAAGACAGTGCAGAGCCTGTCAGGTCCATACAGACTTTATCCATTAACCTCCTGAACATCTACATCCTACGGTTGCGTCCTGGCCTTTCGAAGCATGGGGTATGGATATCATTGGTCCTATCCACCTGTCTTCTTCCAGAGGTCACCGGTTCATACTGGCCATCACGGATTATTTTTCCAAATGGGCAGAAGCGATCCCTCTAGCTGAGGTGAAGGCATCTAATGTGATCAGCTTCATCAAGCATCACGTCATTTATCGCTTCGGGATACCCCAGAGGATAATTCATGACAATGGGCCTCAATTCATCAGCCAAGCGTTTCATCGATTTTGAGATAAAAATCGAATACAAAATATGGCCTCTACGGCATATAATCCTGCTGCTAATGGTTTGGCGGAAGCTTTCAACAAAACCATTATCAAGCTCTTGAAGAAGTTCGTTTCTTCGAATAAGAGGGATTGGAATAAGAAGCTGGAAGAATATCTCTGGACATACCGCACAACGGTACGAGCACCGACAGGTTGTACCCCATTCTCATTAGTTTATGGGAGCGAAGCAGTTTTCCCCATCGAGATCCAGATTCCGTCACTCAGGATAGTCGTTGTAAAACCCGCTTCCTAGAAAATCGTATATACCCTTTATTTATTAATTATTAATTAAATTGTAGTAATTAGGTCTAAATAGGAGAAATAGATTTTTAATAATTTTTATGTTAGGTGTTCGGGCACTTAGAGGACTTGTGGGACCATCAGGAATTTTTAGGAATTTATTCCATGTAGGATACCCCTTGAGCTGTTGCTAGCCTAACGATGTGCAATACCCTAATCTATAAATTTTCTTATGAGTATATATATATATATATATATATATATATATATATATATATATATATATATATATACAAATATATATATATGTATATATATATATTTTATAAAGGAAAAGAAAAAGAAAGCAAAAGAATCTAATAAGAATATAATAATAATAATAATAATAATAATAATAATAGTAATAATACTATTATTACTAATACTTATTCCCATCCAGCAACTTTAGTAACCTACTTGCTCCACAGACTTGCTTCAGCAACTTAGCATTACACTTTAGCCTTCTAAAACCTTGCTTGCAGCCACGTGAACCCGCCCATCTTCATTAGACTTTAGAATACTTCCCATACCCGACCCTGGCCGAAGCTTCAGCGGCTAGTCAAACCCGCTCCACCCTCTCTCTTCTTTTATATATATATATATATATATATATATATATATATATATATATATATATATATATCAAACCCTAACCTAAAACTCCAGACCTCCTCTTCCCATCTAGAGCCATCACCGCAGCTAGAGAAGCCCCACCAAGCCATCCAACCATCCCGACGACGCCGACCTCGCGCCCTGCAGAATCCCACTCGAAGTACCTTCGTTCCGGAGCGATTTCCCGTCGACTCGCTCAACCAAACATTGTTCCATCTTCATAGGTATGATCACCCCTTAACCCTCTTCCATATTTGTTTTATAGCCAATCTCGGAAAACGTGTACCCCTAGGTGAAAAACAGCGCCCAAGTTGGGCGAGCAGACAGAATTCTGAAATCGCAGAATTCTAGAATGACCACCCGTATTGCCGAGTTCGTATCTCCCACCACAGAGATCCGAATTAGGTGATTCTTTTTTATACCTGTAGAATACCTGACCTAGTTTATTTTCTGTTAAATAACCCTATGCTATTAGTTGCTGTGGACATAATTATATTTGTCACAAAACTGCGTGCACCCATTTTTTCCAATTTTCCAAAAGTTGGAAAACGGAGCGCGCCCCGCCAAACGGGATCGCCCCGCCGTGTACCAAGTGTACCGCATGGTGCACGCAGCGTAACCGGACACGTAAAAATTCGTGGGTACTGATTCGGACGCGTGTGCGCGCCGGAATCAGACCGTATCCGCGGACACATCCCATGTCGCAACTTTTGTGGAACTCGCACGTATTTTGTGCACGCTTGTCAGATTGCGACGAAACTTGTACCACTGGACTCGTGGTAATACGCTGGTCCTGTGACCAAATTTTTACGCATTTCTGAGACGGTTGACCAGATCGCCAATTGGCGGGCCCCACAGTTGACTTTTTGGACAAAATTCTGTTCGGCCCATCGGAATCCACATTTGGATATACCGTTGGGTTCATATTGACATCTAGAGTTATTTGACCTATAGTTTGTCCCATTTAGAGACTGTTACCCTTGGCACACTTTTCGGTACAAAGTGGGCCACACGTGGACCCCACTTTTATCCGAAATTATCGTTTTGCCCCTGTGTCCAAATTGGACGAAAGGGATATGTTTTTTTAGCTATTGTGCTCATTCCGAAAATGTTGGTGATGTTTATTTTAGCATCCGGAGACGTTTGTTCGGAGTCCTTAGTTCCAGGTTCAGTGTCCTTGATATTTGGGCGCGTACACTTTACAGATTTCTTGCCAGGCAAGTATACCTTGCCATTGTACTGTTTTTATATTCCATATGAGACATGCATATTTACTTTCTGTTTATTTAGTTTATTTATTTTAACTGTTATATAAATTGCGCGTCCAAGGAAACTTGGGTGCAACGACGGTGTCGTCGTACTATATTTTTATTTATGTATATGCATTGGACCTACTTTATGAGACTATCCCATTTTTATGAGACATTTATGTTTCATTGGCCATGACACTATTCTTACATGAGTGTGAGTCACATGTAGGACACGGACTTGCGTACTCGGCTGGCCACCGGTACGTATAGGACGTGCGACGGATAGGGATAACTGCCAATAGAAACTTTGCATGCTAGTAGACCTGGCGGTTATTAGAGGTATTATCGTGTCATGGACATGACATGCTTAGAGCATTGGGTGGAAAGAACAACAAGTAAGGCATTTGGGCTCCTTTGTACTTTCCTTGTGTAACCCGTATGCTCCGCCGGAGATGCGCGGTCATGATGACACCTATACTACTTGGCGGGCCTCCGCCGTTCAAAAGATGACGTGCCTTTGTAGGCCCCTGGATCTCCAAGAGAACCATGTCAATCCTATTTATGGCCAGATAGCCCACTTGTTAGAAAGTTGTTCTCAAACTGCATTCACATAGATGCTTAGGCGACCCCGGTGGATGTTTATTTTCAGTACTTTATTGGCATGTGCTTTTTGTATCTTGTTACGTCCCTCTGAGGACCTGGTCCCTTCCAGATATAGGTGAGCAGGAGTACCCGCAGGAGTATGGACCTGGACCTGACGCTACCTATCAGTCTGAGGAGATCTTACTTTCTGATTATATGTGATTCTTTGCAGCTGTTTAGAGATTCTAGTTGCTATTCTTTTCTAGACATTTATTCTTATATTAGAGTTTATTCTCTTTTCTCTTTAGTAGTTTATTACAGTCGATTTGCAGTGGATTTGTTTCCACCCGACTATCATACTTTGAGATTACTATTTGAGACTGCTTCTTTGATATTCAGTTATTGATTTCCATTATTCTATTATTTGTGCTGTGGATAAGATATAGAACTGCGTGTGACTTGTTGTGACATATATTACCACTGTGGATTGGATATTCATGTACAGCGTACGTGTGTATATAGTTTCCATATATTGGAGTTCGTATACATACGGCTGGCGTGTTACGTATTCCTAGTCCTATGTATTTTGGGACTGGGTCGTGATATATTTTTGTGGTGGCCCATGCAGGTCAAGAATATATTGTCTCGGTTACGTAACTGTACCGAACAAGCCTGCGTATAGGAATAGAGTATAAGGATCTCATCCACGCTTGATTGAAATTCATCCTTCCTATTTAATACTTGCATCCTGTTTGATTCCTGTACTTTTCTAATCGTTTCGTACATCAACTATAGAGAGATGGATTTACAGAATGGATGTACTGCCGCCGATGGCGACACAACTTCTGGAGTCAATGGTCAGACTCAAGGAGGGACCCCAACGATTCCTAGGCTTCCGGGACCAGATGGACAGACTCACACCCCAGTTCCATCTGATCTTCCCGCTTTACCTATTAGAAACCTTTCACCTGTCCCAGTACCACAAGATGGCCAAGCGCAGATGTTCCAATTCTTTCAGATGATGATACAGGAACAGAGGCAGCAGGCAGCCGAGCAGAGGCAGCAGGCAGCTGAACAGAGGCAAGAATTTTTGGCAGCACTGGAGAGGATGGCTGCACATGCTACTGTACCAGCCCAAGCACTAGCTCCAGTACCTCAAGCTAGGGTTGGATCAGTAAAGGATTTTGTTCAGATGGGTGCAAGGCAGTACAAGGGCACTGAGAGCCCGGAGGAGACCACCAGCTGGATCACTCACACGCAGAAGCTACTGGAAGCATCGCAGTTACCCACGAACCTATGGATGACGGGTGTACGGACGCTTCTAGATGGTAATGCCCATCACTGGTGGGAATCCATGGAGCGACAGTTGGGTACTTACCAGACTTGGGAGCAGTTCTTGGAGTTCTTTGAGGGAAAGTACTTCCCGGACACTGTCAGGGACACCTTGTATGATCAGTTTCTTCACTTAGAGCAAGGGAACCGAACCGTGGACGAGTATGATGTCGAGTTTAGTCGACTCAGCAAATATGGCGCTGCTTTGATACCAAATGACTTGGCTAAGGCTAAGAGATTTCATCGAGGACTGACCCAGGAGCTACAATATTATACAAGCTCGCAGTCCCGAGTCTCTTATACTGAACTTCTGACAGAGGCCAGATTTTAGGAAACCATTAGCAGAGAAAAAGGAGGTCAGCTGAGGACACAACAAGGATCAGCAAGGATACAGCAAGGACCAGTCAGGACACAACAGGGAGGACCTATCAGACGTCCCTTAGCACAGCAGCATCAGCAACACAGAGCTGGACCATATCGGAATCCAGAGAAGCCCTACTGCAATTATTGTAGGAAACGCGGACATGTATCGAGAGATTGTCGGACTCGCTTGGGTCAGTGTCTGAGATGTGGCTCCGGGCAGCACATGGCGAGAGACTGCCCAATGCAGACATCGACACTCCCACCACCAGTTCAGAGACTAGCGCTTCCAGCACCGAAGCCAGCCCAGCAGATGACCGGACCGGGAGCACCCCGTCCCCCAGCAGTAGGAGGATTTCAGAGAGGACCACCGCTACCCACTCAAGAGGAGCAGTATATGAGGACCGGACATGGACAGCCACAGAGGAACGGGTGAGCTTTTGCATTGGAGGTAGATGACCTGGATCATGAGGTGGATGTCATAGCAGGTATTACCCTTGCTTTTACTTTTCCTGCGGTGACATTATTTGATACGGGAGCCACCCACTCATTCATATCATCTAGTTTTATTGCCAAACACAATATTGCTTCTACACCATTATTTAGTTGTGTTAGAATTCTTACCGGAGGAGGAGTTGTACCAGTTAGTCGAGTTTGTAGATCGGGCCCTATAGTGATACGTGGCAGAGAGATGAATGCCTAACTCTTAGTTCTTCCTATGCCATCTTTTGATATTGTGCTTAGAATGCACTGGCTAAGCAAGTACCATGCTTTCTTTGATTGCTTTGGAGGAAGCATTCTTTTTAAGGTGCCAGGCCAGCCTGAACTTGAGTTTGCCCGAGGATCCACAGAAATCCTTGATGGTATGCAGCTCGCAATGGACGATGTGGTCTATCACCCTACTATTTTAGAATTTTTAGACGTCTTTCCAGAGGATTTGCCAGGACTACCCCCAGACAGAGACGTAGAGTTTTCAATTGAACTAGCACCCGGAGCAGCCCCTATAGCATCGCATGTTTACAGACTGGCAAAGAAGGAGATGGACGAGCTGAAGGCACAGTTAAAAGAGCTAGAGGAGAAAGGTTTTATCCGACCGAGTGCATCACCCTGGGGAGCACCAGTGTTGTTTGTACCCAAGAAGGATGGGTCAGTACGTATGTGCATTGACTACCGAGCCTTGAATGCAGTGACAGTAAAGAACAAATATCCATTGCCACGCATTGATGACCTGTTTGATCAACTCAGTGGAGCTAAGGTATTCTTGAAGATAGATCTGAGATCGGGATATCCCCAAGTGAAGGTACGAAAGTAGGACATTCCGAAGATCGCATTCAGAACAAGATATGGACACTACGAGTTTTTTGGTCATGCCATTTGGATTGACCAATGCTCCAGCGATCTTCATGGACTTGATGATTCGAGTCTTCCACCAGTACTTGGACCAGTTCGTGGTCGTCTTCATAGATGATATACTTGTCTATTCGAAGAGCCGCGAGGAGCACGAGGAGCACCTGCGGATTATTCTAGAGACTTTAAGAAGAGAGCAGTTATATGCTAAACTCAGCAAATGTGAGTTCTTCTTGGACAGAGTTTCATTTCTTGGACATGTTGTTACAGGAGATGGTATTTCTGTTGATCCAGAGAAGATCTCAGCAGTTGAGACATGGCCTATTCCTAAATCAGCAGTAGAGGTGAGGAGTTTCCTTGGACTTACGGGATATTACCGACGGTTCGTGCAAAACTTCTCAAGGATAGCAGCACCTATGACTCGTCTGACTTGTAAGGATCAAGAATTTATATGGACTGACGAGTGTCAAGCAGCCTTTGAAGAGTTGAAGAAGCGACTGACTACAGCACCAGTATTGGCAATTTCGTCAGGATCAGGAGGTTACGTGATCTATAGTGACGCATCAGGGAAAGGCTTGGGATGCGTATTGATGCAGCATGGCAAGGTGATTGCATATGCATCTAGACAGTTACGAGTACATGAGAAGAATTATCCGACTCATGACTTGGAACTTGCAGCCATTGTATTTGCCCTGAAGCTATAGAGACATTACTTATATGGGGAACGAGTGAAAATCTATACAGACCACAAGAGCCTCAAGTACGTCTTCACGCAGAAGGAGTTAAATATGAGGCAACGTCGATGGCTCGAGTTGATAAAAGATTTCAAGATAGAGCTACACTATCATCCAGGCAAGGCTAACGTGGTAGCAGACGCGTTAAGCCGGAAGCCAGCAGCTTACTTCTTGACAGCACAGAGGGAACTTTTGGAGGACTTGCAAGAGCTTGGCATTGAAGTGATAGTACCCGGAGCAGATAGGACACTAGCCAACTTACAAGTTCAATCATCATTGGTAGAGAGGATTAAGGCAGCTTTGCCTATAGATGACAGATTCAGGAGACTAAAGGAAAGAACAGAGGTCGAAGAACAGACCGGATTGCGCATTCATGAGGATGGGATATTACGATGTGGTGATCGTCTTTATGTTCCAAATGGAGAGATTCGACAGGAGCTGATGACAGAGGCTCATAGTTCGATTTATTCTATTCATCTTGGAGGCACCAAAATGTATCGTGACTTACGACAACACTTTTGGTGGCATGGAATGAAGAGAGATAGCTCATTTTGTAGCTAAATGTCTGGTATGTCAATAAGTGAAGGCGGAGCACCAGAGGACAGCAGGATTATTGCAACCACTTCCGATTCCAGAGTGGAAGTGGGAGCACATCACTATGGACTTCGTCACGAGTTTTTCCAAGAGTCCAAGTAGGAGAGATGTAGTGTGGGTAATAGTGGACCGACTCACCAAGTCAGCCCATTTTATACCTTTTAGAGTGGGTCAGTCTACAGAAGCTTTAGCTGATTTATATATGAGGCAGATCGTGAGATTGCACGGCATACCAGTCAGTATTGTATCGGACAGAGATTCGCGCTTCACATCGCACTTTTGGAGGAGCATGCAAGAGAGTCTTGGTACTCGTCTGAAGTTTAGTTCATCTTACCACCCGCAGACAGATGGGCAGTCGGAGCGTACTATTCAGATCTTGGAGGACATGTTGAGGGCTTGCATGTTAGACTTCGGAGGATCATGGGAGGACCACCTACATCTTGTAGAGTTTTCTTACAACAATAGCTATCAAGCGAGTATTCAGATGGCTCCGTTTGAAGCATTGTATGAAAGAAAATGTAGGTCTCCTGTGTGTTGGAGTGACGTGGGAGAACGTCAGATTCTGGGACCCGAGTTGGTGGTCAACACCGTAGAGACAGTCAAGAAGATTCAGGGACACTTGCAAGCAGCGCAAGACAGGCAGAAGCAGTGGGCAGACCTTCATCGTCGTCCCTTGGAGTTCAAAGAGGGCGATCACGTATTCTTGAGGATATCACCGACGAGAGGCACCATCCGATTCGGAGGGCACGGCAAATTGAGTCCAAGGTATATTGGACCATTTGACGTGCTCGAGAGAGTTGGAGATGTGGCATATCGACTTGCGCTACCACCTTCACTGGAGGGAGTACATGACGTATTCCATGTGTCGCAGCTCAGACGATATGTGGCAGACAGCAGTCATATTCTTGACCATTCAGAGATCACCATTGGGCCGAGCTTGTCATACCAAGAGCAATCCGTGGGAATCCTTGATCGTCGAGAGAAGGTATTAAGGAACCAGTCTATTCCCTTGGTTCGCGTAGCATGGAGACATGGCGCGCCAGGAGAATCAACTTGGGAGCGCGAGGACGACATGCGCAAGCATTTTTTGAACCTATTCGCAGACCAAGGTATGAATTTACATTGTTAATTTATATCTTATACCATCCTTGCATTCTATCGTGGCTTAATTTTAATTTCGAGGACGAAATTTTTACAAGTTGGGTAGAATGTAAAACCCCCTTCCTAGAAAATCGTATATACCCTTTATTTATTAATTATTAATTAAATTATAGTAATTAGGTCTAAATAGGAGAAATAGATTTTTAATAATTTTTATGTTAGGTGTTCGGGCACTTAGAGGACTTGTGGGACCATCAGGAATTTTTAGGAATTTATTCCATGTAGGAGACCCCTTGAGCTGTTGTTAGCCTAACGATGTGCAATACCCTAATCTATAAATTTTCTTATGAGTATATATATATATATATATATGTATATACAAATATATATATATATGTATATATATATTTTATAAAGGAAAAGAAAAAGAAAGCAAAAGAATCTAATAAGAATATAATAATAATAATAATAGTAATAATACTATTATTACTAATACTTATTCCTATCCAGCAACTTTAGTAACCTACTTGCTCCACAGACTTGCTTCAGCAACTTAGCATTACACTTTAGCCTTCTAAAACCTTGCTTGCAGCCACGTGAACCCGCCCATCTTCATTAGACTTTAGAATACTTCCCATACCCGACCCTGGCCGAAGCTTCAGCGGCTAGTCAAACCCGCTCCACCCTCTCTCTTCTTATATATATATATATATATATATATATATATATATATATATATATATATATATATATATATATATATATATATATATTTCTCTCTCCAACCCTAACCTAAAACTCCAGACCTCCTCTTCCCATCTAGAGCCGTCACCGCAGCCAGAGAAGCCCCACTAAGCCATCCAACCATCCCGACGACGCCGACCTCGCGCCCTGCAGAATCCCACTCGAAGCACCTTCGTTCCGGAGCAATTTTCTGTCGACTCGCTCAACCAAATGCTGTTCCGTCTTTATAGGTATGATCACCCCTTAACCCTCTTCCATATTTGTTTTATAGC
The DNA here is from genome assembly GCA_036927795.1 of Iris macrosiphon. Taxonomy (NCBI): domain Eukaryota; kingdom Viridiplantae; phylum Streptophyta; class Magnoliopsida; order Asparagales; family Iridaceae; genus Iris; species Iris macrosiphon. The sequence continues at coordinate 51,783,075 of JAYESA010000007.1, forward strand.
CAACCTCGGAAAACGTGTACCCCTAGGTGAAAAATAGCGCCCAAGTTGGGCGAGCAGACAGAATTCTGAAATCGCAGAATTCCAGAATGACCAACCGTATTGCCGAGTTCGTATCTCCCACCACAGAGATCCGAATTCGGTGATTCTTTTTGATACCTGTAGAATACCTAACCTAGTTTATTTTCTGTTAAATAACCCTATGCTATTAGTTGCTGTAGACATAATTATATTCGTCACAAAACTGTGCGCACCCACTTTTTCCAGTTTTCCAAAAGTTAGAAAATGGAGCACGCCCCGCTAAACGGGACCGCCCCGCCGTGTACCAAGTGCACCGCATGGTGCACGCAGCGTAACCGGACACGTAAAAATTTGTGGGGACTGATTCGTGCGCGCCAGAATCAGGCCGTATCCGCGGACACATCCTGTGTCGCAACTTTTATGGAACTCGCGCGTATTTTGTGCACGCTTGTCAGATTGTGACAAAACTTGCCCCACTGGACTCGTGGTAATGCGCTGGTACTGTGACCCAATTTTCACGCATTTCTGAGACGGTTGACCAGATCGCCAATTGGCGGGCCCCACAGTTGAATTTTTGGACAAAATTCTGTTCGGCCCATCGGAATCCACATTTGGATATACCGTTGGGTTCGTATTGACATCTAGAGTTGTTTGACCTATAGTTTGTACCATTTAGAGACTGTTACCCTTGGCACGCTTTTCGGTGCAAAGTGGGCCACACGTGGACCCCACTTTTACCCAAAATTACCATTTTGCCCCTGTGTCCAAATTGGACGAAAGGGATGTGTTTTTTTAGCTATTTTGCTCATTTCAGAAACGTTGGTGATATTTATTTCAGCATCCGAAGATGTTTGTTCGGAGTCCTTAGTTCCAGGTTCATTGTCCTTGATATTTGGGCGCGTACACTTTACAGATTTCTTGCCAGGCAAGTATATCTTGCCATTGTACTGTTTTTACATTCCATATGAGGCATGTATGTTTACTTTCTATTTATTTAGTTCATTTATTTTAACTGTTATATAAACTGCGCGTCCAAGGAAACTTGGGTGCAACGACGTTGTCGTCGTACTATATTTTTATTTATGTATATGCATTGGACCTACTTTATGAGATTACCCCATTTTCATGAGGTATTTATGTTTCATTGGCCATGACACTATTCTTACACGAGTGTGAGTCACATGTAGGACACGGACTTGCGTACTCGGCTGGCCACCGGTACGTATAGGACGTGCGACGGATAGGGATAACTGCCAATAGAAACTTTGCATGCTAGTAGACCTGGCGGCTATTAGAGGTATTATCGTGTCATGGACATGACATGCTTAGAGCATTGGGTGGGGAGAACAACAAGTAAGGCATTTGGGCTCTTTTGTACTTTCCTTGTGTAACCCGTACGCTCCGCCGGAGATGCGCGGTCATGATAACACCTATACTACTTGGCGGGCCTCCGCCGTTCAAAAGACGACGTGCCTTTGTAGGCCCCTGGATCTCCAAGAGAACCATGTCAATCCTATTTATGGCCAGATAGCCCACTTGTTAGAAAATTGTTCTCAAACTGCATTCACATAGATGGTTAGGCGACCCCGATGGATGTTTATTTTCAGTACTTTATTGGCATGTGCTTTTTGTATCTTGTTACGTCCCTCTGAGGACCTGGTCCCTTCCAGATATAGGTGAGCAGGAGTATCCGCAGGAGTATGGACCTGGACCTGACGCTACCTATAAGTCTGAGGAGATCTTACCTTCTGATTATATGTGATTCTTTGCAGCTGTTTAGAGATTCTAGTTGCTATTCTTTTCAAGATATTTATTCTTATATTAGAGTTTATTCTCTTTTCTCTTTAGTAGTTTATTACAGTCGATTTGCAGTGGATTTGTTTCCACCCGACTATCACACTTTGAGATTACTATTTGAGACTGCTTTTTTGATATTCAGTTATTGATTTCCATTATTCTATTATTTGTGCTGTGGATGAGATATAGAACTGCGTGTGACTTGTTGTGACATATATTACTACTGTGGATTGGATATTCATGTACAGCGTACGTGTGTATATGGTTTCCATATATTAGAGTTCGTATACATACGGCTGGCGTGTTACGTATTCCTAGTCCTATGTATTTTGGGACTGGGGCGTGACAGTCGTGGCTAATGGGTTGACTCAAGAAAAGAATGACCTGTTAAGGCTTCAAGAGCTAGAAGGATTAGACGAGAAACGCCTCCAAGCTCAACAGCGCATCGCGTTCTACCAAGCACGTATTTCCAGAGCTTTTAATCAAAAAGTAAAGGAAAGAGTGTTCAAAGTTGGCGAGCTAGTCTTAGCTGTGAGAAGGTCGATGATTCTTACTCACAAGAGTAAGGGCAAATTCCAGCCCAAATGGGAAGGCCCTTATGTGATCGAGACGACATTCTCAAACGGCGCTTACAGGTTAGCCAAGCCTAATAGAGACCTGTTAATGGCTCCTATCAATGACAAATTCCTGAAAAGCTACTATGCTTAACCTACTTTGCTCAAGTGGAATATGGCGAAAACCTCATTCTGATAAAACTACTTCCAAAACAAAACTAGTTGGATCGTATTCTATCATGGTCATATTACCTCTGAATAGATATATCCGGCTAAACCTGTCATTTATATTCCAAAATGATGGGTCCACAAAGTCAGATGAAAGCCTCTTTATTATTCCCAAAAAAGAGCGAAAGTACATTGAAAAGCAAAAAAGTATATCATTTGGGGGGAGCAGTTAGGTCGCGAATCTGCTGCGCCTGAGCAACCATCCTCTCATCCCGGGAGTTCAAGACGTCGGCACGAGCCCTCTCCAACCTTGCCGCATCGTTATCCAAAGCAGCTAGCTCAGACCGAGCCTACACAAAATTAGCATGGATAACACCCACATGTGTCAGATTCTGCTAAACAGTCGCCCGTCGCTCCTTCAGCACATCTCGAGCTGCCGACAAAGAGAGAAGCTTCGCCTCTACTCGAACGAGCTCATCCTTCAATATGCGGGCCTGCGCTGCCGCTTCCTCATATTCGGCTTCGTACCGGGTTAACTCGGGGACGACATACCCCAATTGGACACGTTCTTCGTCCATCTCCCGCTGTTGAGCCTCGATGGACTTATTCAGAGATGCCACCTGTTCAGCAAGCTGCACAGTCAGGGAGTCGTACCTAGCTTGAACGGGACCGTCAATGTTGCCTCGAGCTAGCTGCAAGTTTTCGTTAATGGTTTGCTCCAAACCATTAACTATCTCCTCCAGCGCGTCAGCTAACCCAGTGTCGTTGAATTCTCGGATCGGCACTATAGAGACCCGGGAGGCCCTCCTCAGCAACGCAAAGCCCAAATTCTTCTCCAACACCATTGATATTAACATTTTCAATGTGGCATAGAAGATACCAGTGTACTGCTCGGTCAGCACAGCTAGATCCGAATGGACGCTGGGAGTGGCCGCAATAGTGGCGAGTCCCCCTCTAAGAACAACCGCAGAAGATGTTGCCACGGCCGTCGCCTCAACAGGAGGTGCGACAAAAGAGAAAGCGCCAACACCCGACGAAGTGACCGGCGTACTCGAAGGAGGCATTGTCGCAACGACAGGCTCGTCCTCCTCTTGAGATATCGGAATCTCTTCGACAGGCGAGCCGGTATCCGAAGATGCTTCCTCTTCAAAATTAGGCACATCCGTGTCGCCGTCAGGACCTGACACAGAGCCAAAGGGCGCATCTACACTGCCCTCCCCGAAGTGGTCTTCCCCTGAAAAGAAGACAAAAGGAAGTTAATATCAGTATAATATTAATTTTCCTAAAAGAAGAGGCATAAAAGACGACGTTTACCCATGGCCAATGGTGTATATGTCGCGTCCGCGGCCAGTACAGCTAAATCATTTCTTAGTGATGCTAGAAAAGTTGTCATACCTAGAGAAGGGGGTGCTCTTCCGAATATCGGCAAGTACTCTTCCGAATCCTCGTCAAGTCCCAACCGAGGTTCATCGGCTGGAATCTCGCTGGGTACACCTACAAATACGGCAGGGGTCTCTCCCGATGTTGATCCGGATAAAGATATCCTCATTTGGCTCGGCCTCGAAGGCGCTCTCGTTCCACTACCTGAAGCGGTAGCAGCAACAACACCCTCCAACAGGAATTCTCCGGCACTGCCGGCCGGGACTGTCGAGGTTACCTCTCTAAAAGGCGAGGAACCTCCAATCAAAGAATCATCCCCGACATGGGGAGATGCAGGCTCATTTCTAGGAGCCTCAATACCAGGAATCCGGAGAGGACGAGTAACCGTCTTCTTCTTCCTCTTGCGAGGGGAAGTCTCCTTCGGAGTAGGAGCCCTTCGCTTCCCAGAGACCACCAAAGGCCCTGCAGGCAGAGGTACTTCACCCCTCGATACCGCCAACAGAGGCCCATCTGGAGTGACGGACTCCTCACCCTCGTCAGAAGAAACCGAGGGGACTTCGACTCTTTCCCCAGACTTGGAATAAGGCACCCTAAAACTTCCATGCATATCAAAATTACGATGGAAGGTGTTGGTTGCCACATAGAACTGGGCATACGAGTAGAGAATGCGCAGCTCCGTGGAGAGTAAAATGATGGGCACGGTAAAAGTTGCCTCAGTGTAACCCATGATAAAATATCGCCATCCTCTGGCTCCATCAATGAGTCTGCCCCGGGACCTGAAGCTGGTGACGGTATTGCCCACGTGCAACTGATCGTACCCGAATTGCCTGGCAAACCGACTAGGCAAGTAGGGCTCGAAGAAGCAATGGTCTTCACTCCTGTATAGTAGGTAGGAAGGTCTAATGCAGACCAACCAATTAAAAGACTCGGGAGAAAGAACGGTCTTCCCGTCGCCTACGTCCTGAATTCTGATCCCCTGCTGATTGAGATGTACAGGGGAACAGTGCAGAAGAGCTTCTAGCTGTGACTAAGATTCAGCGTCCGCCGACAGTCTATAACTGTAGTCACGTTCCAGGAGGATTTCTGGTAGTTCAACAAGAAACTAGCCCCCGAACTACTGCCAGAGCCGGGAGACATAACCCTGGGGTTATGAAGAATTAACCATCCCACAGATACAGGTATGGTAATTCTACCCTGGGAAAGCTATCACGCCGAGTTTCATCGGCGAGCAGCCCGTCAGTCAGGGCCCTCAGGCCAGCTTGAATGCGGCACACCATGGCAGGGAGCAAGCCCAGTCTTGCCCCGAACACCAGACGCACTGTAGGCCATAGCGTGTTACGGTAAATGCGGTCCGCAGATGCGATGCCGGGTACCACCAGTCGGTGCAGCCATATGGAGAGGAAGCCATCCAATTGAGCTTCCCTGGACAGAGGCCGATGACAGCGCCTCAGATAACTATAGGCCTTGGTGCCTACGGGATACTTTCCTATCCCTTCGTCGAGGATCAAGTCCGGAGCCCCAGCGTCTTCCATGAGATCGTCAACTACCTGAGCATTAAGCACGCTCAGAGGATTCAGAGGCAGATCCTTGCCTTCCAATACCTTCTCCGGCTTAGCAGTCCTGGACCGGTGAAAGAAGAGGTAGGACGTCCATTTACTGATGTGAGCCAAATCTGAAGGCTCGTCATAAAAAACGGTGCAAGCGAGGTAGTGGCACATCAGCTCCTGATAGACTTCCACTACCCGAGGGTCTGAATCCCCTAGCTCCCGGTTCGTGGGAACATACTCTTCATATGGAGTATCCCCATCGGCAGTCTCGAGATCTCTGCCATCTCGTGGAGGACCAATCCCAACTCCCCCAGTGGAGTGGCAAAAGTCCCGGTGAACAAGATATATCGTTCCATCAGTGCCAGAAAGAGGTTGGGGTTGAGAGGCAACCCAACACTGGTGGCACTCACAGCTGCAAACAGACCAATGCTCTCCAGCTCGATCTGAAAATGCTTCAGGGCCTAATCAGCTAAGCGAGCCCATTGAAGATTTTTGGGGGTGATCCACCCGCCTGTCCGAGGGTTCACCTTAGGGTATACTCCCCCGCGCCCCATAAAATCATTGCAGAAAGTCGGTAGTTGGACCGGCTGGATCACTAAACTGTCTTCACTCGGGACACTGCCTGGGTACAGTCCCTTGAACATCGTCACATTGCCGGTAGGACGGCTGACAAATGACCCCTGGTCCGCTCCTTTCAGATAAAATATCTTCCCCGACCTCCCGTGAAGATCAGGAGTCAGCGTCCACGACATCCTCCTGGGATGCGTAGCATGGAAGAATGCCGAGATGGGATAGCCTCTCGGCAGCTTGGGCAGATACAAAACCAAGCTCCCAGCAGGGAAAACCCAGAGTTCTTTCTTGGGCATCGTCTGGGACTGCTTGTCAATCATGTCCCCGAAGAGAAAAGCCGGCTTTATGTATTGGTCCCCATCTATGTACGTCAGGAGCTCTCCATTGATCATGTTCAGCAGCGTTCGCTCGCCCTGAGCCGATATCAAAATTTTCTTCCTTCAGGATACTGGGGCCCGGAGATAGGAAATGTCACGTGCGACAGATCCTCCAGATAGTTGGAGTACAGCATTCCGGCGGCAGAGCCCATCACATCGGCTAGCGGAGACGTATGCAAGTTAAATGCAAGAATGTAAGAAAAATACATCAGTTCCTACAACTGGATATTACAGATCTTGCAGCATATGCAGAAAAATCAACAGTCTGTGCTTTACGCCAAGACTGTAAAAACTTGATCATTACGTTGGAATCCCATTCTAAGGCGTAAAATTCAAGACTGGCAATATACGCAAAGTTTTCGACAGTCTGTGTTTTACGCTAGACTGCCAAAATTTGAGTTATTACGCCAAAATTTCCATCCCCGCGGGTCACTCAAATTATATAGTATACGCCAACTTTCGACAGTCAAAGCTTTTACGCCAGACTGCAAAAATATGGAGTTTTTGCGCTGACACATTAGAAATATGGGCGTAAAAGATGAAACATCTCTGTGCAACATCTTCCTCAAAGAGGATATCATCACAGAAGACGACCTAGCGCGTTCACGTACAACGTGTGCGAAGGATTTTCAGTCGTTCCTTTTCGTCCCCAAAAGCTCTACCTTTAAGGCCGGGTGCACTGCTAGTCGGCGGGATACTTCGTTCAGAATGAAGCTCGCCGTGACTGACGGAAGTCGCCCCCGCTTGAGCAGAAGAACGAGAAGAAGAAGCATCCTTCTTTCCCTTAGAGGAGGAGACTTGTTTCGAAGCCATTACTGGAGACTTTGAAGACTCGGAGAAGAAACAAAGAAGAACTCGAACAGACAAAAGCTTTCTTTCGCAAAAGACGGATGAAAAGTTTTTTTTCTCAGAAACTTGGAGTATATATAGAGTTCGGATGGACTCCTCGAATCCCGAACCAAATCTCACATTTAATATTTGGTTATGATTGGGGACTACGTCAGCCTATTTACTCAGAGAAGGCGGACAATCAGCGAATTCGAAAAGTTTTCGTGCGAAAAAGATTCGCAGTTTTTACGCTAAGGAGCTTTCTACGCTCGACAGCTACGGATATACGGTTTTACGCTCACAGGCTACAAGTCTATGGTTTTACGTCTGGATGCTTTTATGCTCGGTAGCGTTTTACGCTCGAGAGGCTACGAACCTACGACTTCACGCTCAGCAGCTACGAATCTACGATCTCACGCTCGGTGGCTTTTTACGCTCAGAGGCAACAGATCCACGACTTCACGCTCGGAAGATTTTCTTTTCAGAAGCTACAAATCTATAATTTTTTTGCTAAGGACCTTTCTACGCTCGACAGCTACGGATCTACGGTTTTACGCTCACAGGCTACAAGTCTATGGTTTTACGCCCGAATACTTTTATGCTCGATAGCGTTTTACGCTTGAGAGGCTACGTACCTATGACTTCACGCTCAGCAGCTACGAATCTATGATCTCGCGCTCGGTGGCTTTTTACGCTCAGAGGCAACAAACTTATGATTTCACGCTCCACGACTTTTCTTATATCTGAAAAATGTGCAGGCCAGTACAGTACATCTGAACAATTCTCAAAGTGGTCAATTGCAGGAGTTCACACAGAATATGCTCCTCCTTGACCTCAAAATATCCCAAGTACCCAACGCATACAGAGTTCAAACATTGAAAGCTACTCTTCTTCATGGGTCGATTCGAAGTTTATCTAGAATATAGTCTGAATATTTCGTCTAACAGTTCAAGATGGCGACTCAGTTTTTGACAGCCATTTCTCGCCCTGTTCCAAGGGACTTTTGAGAAATCATTCTTGAAGACGACGGTCTGAACAAAAATTCTGTTTATCAGAAGTAAAAACAGTTCAGAATTCTACGCGGTTCCTCATTCCTAACAGCAGGACAGTTCGAACACTCGACTGCTAAAGCGGCTTTCTGTGCATCCTTAGTTATGCGTAAAAGACAGGACAGGACCTAACACTCTTTCTAACAGAGTCGGCATAAAGTATCAGACGTGTCGAATCTACACATATTCAGACTTTACAGCAAAGTATGGCAAGATGATCATATGCAAAGAAGAAAGACAATTTTATTAACATTAAAAGCATTGTTACATATGAGGGAAATCCAGTCTATAAGGGTTTTCTTTATTTTTCATGATTACATATGAGGGAAATCCCGTCTACAAAGGACTTCCTCATCGTCGTCTGAAGATCGCGCCCAGAATCTGTTCTGCCAGGTTCTCGCATGGGCGAAATTCTTCATCCATCTTCTCCAGCAGTCAGTCGGTAACCGCAAACCGACTGTGTTATGGTCAACAGCGGAAGGATACAAAACTGGGCCTAGACCCATCCTCCAATACGAAGAAGCAGGGTAAATCTGATTTCTTGCGTCCAGCGCCGTGACAGATTGTGTTGAGGTATTTCACCCAACCCAATCTCGGACAGCAGCCAGTTTGCCCGCTCTCGTCCACAGGTAACGGGAGAAGGTACCACTTGCAAGCGGTGTGGTCTAATACGACCCTTCCTCTCTCCCGAAGAATCGCCATACAAAGTTGCTGATTATCCCGAACAAAGGAGGCTATGATATCCTTCCATGATCCATCGTTGCAGAGGACATTTGCTCGAAAATACCATCTTTTTTGGCTCCTTACATGCTGGAAGAACATGGTCTCCTTCTTCCTCAAGTCGACCTGACGGACTTCGGCCATCATCTCTGTGTGGTGAAGGAAATATGGGAAGAACAGGTTAACTCCTTAGCCTTTTTATAGGCGAAAGAGATCACACTGATCCCCAATAACTCCGCCATAAAGTCAGCCTTGAAAGAACGTGTCAGACTTGACTGTTTCAGGCTCCATTCAGAGCATTTCGAGTTATGAGGAACGGTTCATGCTTCATTCAAAGCGTTTTAAATTATGAGAAATTTAAAAGCTTTGAAGGGGGTCTTGTAGAAGCATAAAAAATATGCTGGATAGCTCTACGCAGCATGTTGATACAGGGCAGCGTAAACAGAGGACCTCAGAGCCATCGGCATGCAAACAGAGCTTTTTCACTAAGCACAGCGTAAAGAGTAGGCTCAAGGACCATCCGCGTAAAGCAGTATGTCCAGGCTGCTTCAGCGTAAAAAGGGTGCTACATCGCCTCTATGGCATAAAACTCATCCGCTTTTCAATGCAGCATTGAAGTGTACGAGGAACGCTTCGTATTCTTCGAAATGAACCTGTCAGATCATGCAATGAACCTGACGTCTGGACTCCTGACAAAGAGTACTGCACGGCTACCCAGGCGACGGCTATAATGATGGTGCGGCACTGCAACCCAGACTGTCATTTACTGCCATTTTCTTGGCGTAGACCGCTTCTACGCATACAAAGGAGTACGCCGCCCAGTTTTACACAGGCAGATGTGAGCTGTTTACGCTCCGCAGAAGACAAACAGCCTACCATGTCAAAAGCTGCTCTTCGTACAGGGCTCGAGGTACGTCTCTGCATTTAATGCGCAGAGCGGTGACAGGTTCTCATGGCACGTCTCTGCATTTAATGCGCCAAATACTGACAGATGCCCGAGGCATGTCTCTGCATTTTATACGCAGAAGGGTGACAGACCTTCAAAATACGCCTCTGCATTTAATGCACAAGATAATGGCGGATCTCTGCATTTAATGTAGGAGATTTGATTAAATGTCACCGAACCGTCGTCTAGTGACATTCCCTTTGCGCCAACTGCTCTTACGCATACAAAGGGGATGCGCTGCCCAGTTTTACACAGGCAGACGTGAGCTTCTTACGCTCCACAGAAGGCCAACAGACTGTCACATCAGCAGTTACTCTTCGTACAGAATTCGAGGCGCGTATCTGCATTTAATTTGCAGGATGATGGTAAATCTTAAAGACAAGCCTCTGCATTTAATACGCAGGATGGGGGCAGATCTCTGCATTTAATGCAAGAGATTTGATTATATCTCCAAGAGCCGTAATTCTGGCTAAAACGTCCACATCATCTCGGCTTCTATGCCCACTCGGCTTCTATGCCCTCTCGGCTTCTACGCCTGCTCGGCTTCTATACCCACTCGGCTTCTACGCTTGTTCAGCTTCTATGCCCACTCGGCTTCTACGCCTGCTCGGCTTCTTTGCCCACTCGGCTTCTATGCCCACTCGGCCTCTATGACCACTCGGCTTCTACGCCTACTCGGCTTTTATGCCTACTTGGCTTCTATGCCATGGTGACAGTCATTGGCTTCTACGCCAACCTCTCCTACATAAGGGATAACTACCTACGTGGCTTCTACGCCGTGATCTTCGCAGCAGATATACGCATTTGTCCCTTAGTTGGACATGCGTCACATGCTCACTCAAAAGGTCATCTATACGCAGGCATTGGTTATTTTAAACCATCATGTAAAAGGGTGTTGTACTTTCCACTATTCAGTTTCTACGCCGACTGAGTGGTCACTGTCACTAAAAACTCTATAAATAGAGACATCTATCAACAGAGGTCCAAGGTCGAAAAAGGAGGTCGCAAAATTAAAGATCGAACGATCGGAGATTGGTCAAGGAATCCAGTATCAGATCCAAGGTCGACAATTGGGAGAGAAAACGGTCGTGAGAGAGAGAGAAGAATCCAGAGCTCAAGCAAAGAGAAGGGATCGACGACTTTGGCATCGGGCATCCACCCTCTTTAGCAACCTTTGAAGCTGCTTTTTGTCTTCTACGGCACTTCTTCATCATCGTGTGGTCCAAGGGCTAAAGTGATCGACTGCAGATCAGACACCCATAGCAATATTTACCCAGATTAAATAAATTATACTTCGACATTCCTCGTATAGGATCAAAATTGTACAATCTTGTTTGTAAACACCGACGAAGAAGAGCGGGGTTTTCTTTAAAATAAAGAACCTTGTCGTTTCTCGTATTTTTACTTTTGTTTATTTTATTCGAAACACCCACGACCGCACCCCTTCCCTCGAAGACCCCCCCTCCCCTCCCCTTCCCTCCCTATAAACACCCCCCTCACAACAAGTCTCCTCCTCACACACTCCTCCCTCACAACAAGTCTCTCCTCCTCACACACTCCTCCTCCTCCTTGCTCATAGCAAGTCTCTCCTCCTCACACACTCCTCCTCACACACATCTTATAATCTAGATTTTTGGAGATGGCTACCCACAATGGCGGTCGTATTCCTGGCGGACCGACTACCCAGCTTATTATTAAGCAGCGTGAAGACCACATTTCTAGTCAGATATTTACTGGCGAGATATTTTTTGAAATTACAAGTTGTCAACTTTATTAATTTACACACAAAATATAATGCATATATTTTTTATAGTTATACGACCATGATCTTGGTTTACGAACCCGGATCCATGTACAGTGGCGGGCCGAAAGAAATTATCATACGTGGGAGCTAAATTCGGTCCAAAAGGCTTTGGTGGAATCCTTTGGATTCTACTATATAGATTGTGTTAGATATTTAATCCACGATCTTCATTTAGTTGTAAGCCTTGCGGAGCGTTGGTGGCCCGAACGCAACACTTTTCAACTCCAATTCGGCGAGATGACGATCACCCTTTTTGATGTGACGAATATACTAGGGTTACCTATTAAAGGTAACACTATAAATTTTGATCCACACTTAAAGGGATCATATCTGATCAGGAGGTATCTCGGTGTTAGCCCTCTATCAGGTCTAAAAGACGGTAATTTTGTGAAATTTACATGGCTCCGTGGCAACTTTATGGACCTACATCAAACTATTGATGGGGTGGTTGATGTAGATGAAATGCGGGTATGTATTTTTATTAGTAAATTTGTTTATGACTTAATTTAGTGGTACAATTCTATATAACACTTAATATATCCAGGTCATTCGTTGCACCAGAGCATATCTGCTCTGTTTATGTGGTGCAATTCTATTTCCCGATGCATCAAGAAATATGGTAAATGGGCAGCTTCTACCATTCTTGGATGATCTGACAAAACCTACTGAGCATGCGTGGGGAGCTGCTACTCTTGCCTTTTTATACGCCAATCTAACAGAATTTGTCAGATCCAATCGCAAGAGTATTTGTGGATGTATTTCACTGATACAAGTATGAATGAAAGACCTTACAAAGTTAGAGTAATTTTATACGCAAATTTTGTTTGTACTAATATCATATTTTTGTTTTATAGTTCTGGTCCTACGAGCACTTCTATATTGGTAGGCCTGTTACCAGCATTCTCAGTGATGTTGGAGTATTTCTAGTTGCTATGCACTGGCCTACAGACGTAGTGGATTATCAACACTACCAATACAGGACTGTATCACTTTATCGTAGCCAATTTGATACACTGCAGTATCATGAAGTAATTTTTAAATATGCAATAAATATCTTTAAATTATTTAAGTTTTGATCGTAGATAAATATCACATCTAATTGATACAATATCTTTAAATAGGTAACCTGGTTACCGTACTCATGTGAACCTGATGCTCCAGAAATCAAGATGACATCATATGCATTTACTTTACACAGATATCATATTATATATGATCGGTTCACTATGTACCATCCGGCAGATCGTGTTCTTCGGAAATTCGAAATGGCCCCAATAATTCTCGATGATCCACCGACAGTCGGTTATGAGACATCAAATTCATTACAACGAATCATTGGTCTCGTTGCTGACTGGAATAATCGGTTCGAGAATTATAGTGTGAGGGACATGTCTCCCAGACTAAATTCTGCTGAGAAATGTAAGTTATAAGTTACTCATTATTCGTATTGATTTAGTGTAAATAGTTTGCTAAAACATGGCCCCAATAATTTTCGATGATCCACCGACAGTCGGTTATGAGACATCAATATGGTACGTTGTATACATGGTATATAAGTATGGTACCATCTAAAATATGTACAAGATCTGTCAGTTATATTAACAATATAGATTCTACTTGTTGCCCAGTCTATTATTTCAAACTTATAACTATCAATATCTAATATTTCTAGGTGGTTCTTCTCTTTGATAATAGAAGCCAGGTTTTTTAACATCTTCGGACAATAATCTGTGTCTATATTTTCAGCATTCTTTCTACGATTGTCATGAAGTGTAATAATCTTGGCTCTAATACCATCGAGAAGTATTATTATTGGCTTATCTCGTAATTTCTTAATCCAACTATTGAAACATTCAGCAAGATTAGAAGTGTTAATATCTAATCTAGGACAAGTAGCATACGCTGTTATCCAATGTTCAAATCGACGACTTTCATCGTTTACACCAATAAGCCAATCGTACAACATTATGTTCTCGGCTTTAATTATATCAAATAAACTATCTGCATCCGTTTTATTATATGATCTAGCAAGCGAGTCTAACAAGCGTTGAAATACTGGTTCTTTGGTAACTTTTTTCATATTTTGTTTAAAATGTTGAATACAAAAAAATAAGGAGATGTAGGAAAAATAGCACGAACAGCATTTATTAATCCCTTTTGCTTGTCAGATATAAATGAAATTGTACTCCAATCATTAAAACAACTTTCAAAAGATATTTTAAGAGAATTTAAAAACCAAGACCAAGAATCACTATTCTCACCTTCAGCAATAACATAAGCTATAGGATATAATTGATAGTTAGGATCGTGAGCACAAGCAATAAATAAGATACCTTGATATTTAGACGAAAGAAATGTAGTATCAGTACTAATAATTGGTAAACATCCACTTAAAAATCCATCAATACATGACTTAAAACAAATAAAAATTCGTTGGAAGCTATTATTTTTGGCAGTTTTAATAAAATATGTACTACCTGGATTTGTCTCCATAATTCTATAATAATACTCCTCAAGACTAGCGTATGTCTCATCATAACTACCATTAATTTTAGCTAATGCTGTCTCTCGGGCTCTCCAGGCTTTAGAATAACTAACTTGTATACGGTGCTCCCTATATATATCTTTAACAATTTGTGATGGACTGTATGACTGGTTATCTCTAATAATGTCAATTATCATGGTCTTAATCCATGAAGCGGTAGCTAGTCGATGACGTCCTGTACTAAGTCTTCCTAAACAAGAATGACGATTTTCTAATGTACTAACTTTAACTATATCGCCATTTCCAATATATTTGACATATACTCTCCAATTACAATTCGGTTAATCACAACTATATATAATTCCACGAGCATTATTCATAACACTAGCTGAACAACTAAAATTATATTTAATTGCTAAATTACTTATAAATCTTCTAAAGTGAGAACGACTAGGAAATGATTGTCCCTTAAATACTTCATCAGTGATAGCTTTTACAACATCATCATCTACCGTATAATCTACATTTTTAACTAAATCATCACTATTTCCATCGTCGTTGTCACTATCATCATCATGGTTAGATTCATCTGATGAATGACCTTCTTGAATAAATGAAACTATTTATTGAGAAGAACTAGCACCCGAACTAACATGCTGATATTCAGAAAAATATTCATTATTTCTACTATCTAAGGTTGCTGCTACTTTAATAACATATATTTTTATATACCGTGATTGTGAATTAATCTCAAGAATATAATTCCATGCATCTTCACTATCTATCAAAAAACAATTAGAATAAAAAATAGACTTCAGAATAAAATCATAATGAATAGAACAACGTTCAATAATATGGTTATGTATATTTTCAAAACTAATATTCGGATAAGTTAAAAAAATTATACTTTCTTCTCCTTTGTAATTTAACCCATTTACTTTACCGCCGTGCGAGCATATAATTCTTACACTACGATCCATGACGGTTGAGAACTTTTGCTACAGAAAACTCAAATGAACTTTAGCTGCAGGCAGAGAGACAGAGAGAGTGTTGGAGACTTTGCTAGAGGGAAGAGAGGAAATAGAGGAAGTAGAGTGAGTGTGAGATGATTTGGTTGAGATAGGTAATTTATAGAGGGAGAATATAATAGCCGTTGTTGTTAATAGCTGTTGTGGAACGGTCGGAAAACGGATCCTTACTCGCCAACTCAGTTGGCGAGCAGATTGCAACGGTCCTGAGTGCCAACTCAGCATGCCCCGCCAACTGAGTTGGCGAGCGGCCTCTCGAAGAGAGCGCCCTGCCAACTCAGTTGGCGAGTTACTCTCCAACTCAGCACCCCGCCAACTGAGTTGGCGGGTCATCCTCCTCCACGCAAATACCCCCAACTTTTCCTTTTTTTTATAATTTTAATAAATATTATTACTTTAAACGAAAAAAACTGTATTAAAAAGTTAAAATTAAAAAGTAAAAAAGTATAATTAATTCACATAATAATCTAATAAATTAAATAATCAGAAAATTTACTATAGCAAAATTAAATTATATTAAATTTATGCAAACGAAACAAATTTACCTAAATTAAAAATAAAGACACAGTACGCCAACTCAGTTGGCAGAGAACAGACCGCAGCCGACACGTGGCCAATAAAAAGCAAACGTGGGCCCCAACCTGGGCCCACTGTCCAAAATTCGCCAACTTAGTTGGTCGATTTGGCCGATTTTGGACAGTGGGGCCGCTGGTTTGGTTGGGGTGGTTTGGTTTGATTGGTTTGATTTGGTTTGTTTAAAGAGTTTTTTTTATTAGTTATGTTTTGTTTTTTTGATTTAGTTTTTTTCGGATTTTGATTTTTTTGATTTAGTTTTTTTGATTTTTTTTAGTTTTGAAATTTGGTTCAAAATTTTTTACTTTAACGAAATAAAATTTAAACAAATTAATTGTAAAGAAAAATTTAAAAAAAGAAAAAATAAGAAAAGAAACCAAACTTCTAAATTTTTTTTCAATGTTTGATAAGAAAAAAAATACTAAATAAAGAAAAAAAATTAGTATTTTTTTGTCTTCTAAATGGTATTTCGTCAACGTTCTTAGAATTGAACCAAACTTGGGTCACAGGACCAACGAAACGCTACAAATTCGATGGCGCAAGTTTCGTTGCGAAACAACAAGCAGACACGAAGTTATGACAAGTGTCATGGAACAGGTCGATATAATATTTTTTGACGGATACGCGTTGATTCCGGTGTTCACGCACATCCAAATCAAGTTCAACAAAATCTTACATGTCCGCGTAGACGATATGCGTCTTTCGGTGTAATCCTCACGCGACGAAGTTGCCTCGTTTGGCGGGACACACCCCGTCTCAAATTTTTTTAGAGTTTTAAAAAACATATTTTTCTTGATTTTGGAAGTTAATTTTACAGAAATTGGGCACAAAGAAAAATAAACTAAAAGATGAGTTTTAAACTTGGTTGTGTTTTCTAAAAGTTTATTCAAGTGGATTTGTAAAACATTAATCGAGTTGGTAGAAAATTGGACATGAACAAGGGTAGTTGGATTGAAATCTGACAGTTTTAAAAAATGGATTTTCGTCCAACTTTCGATTCTTTCTTAAAATAATCCGTTTAAAATTAAAATACTTAACGGAGATTAAAGAGGGTAGAGTTGTGAACGTACCAGCGAAGAAAGATTAGAATTTGGTTGAGTGGCGGAGGAGAAACATCACCGCAAAGTCGGGGTCGAAGGATGTCACGCACGCAAAATCAAACCAAACCAAAATCCAAATTTCAAACCCAACTAAGCTGACAAATTTTAGACAGTGGATCCCGCTGGTTGGGTTGGGGTAGTTTTGGTTTGGTTTGGTTTGGTTGGTTTGGTTTGATCATACTAAGAATTTGGTAGAATTTTTATTTGGGTTTGAAATTTGGATTTTGGTTTGGTTTGATTTTGCGCACGTGACATCCTCCGACCCCGACTTTGCGGTGACGTTTCTCCTCCGTCACTCTACCAAATTCTAATCTTTCTTCGTTGGTACGTTCATAACCCTACCCACTTTAATCTCCTTCAAGTATTTTAATTTTAAACGGATTATTTTAAGAGAGAATCGAATCAAAAGTTGGACGAAAACTCATTTTTCAAAACTATCAGATTCCAGTCCAACTGCCCTTGTTCACGTCCAGTTTTCTACCAACTCGATTAATATTTTACAAATTTATTTAAATAGACTTTTAGAAAACATAACCAAGTTTAAAACTCATCTTTTAGTTTATTTTTATTTGCCCCCAATTTCTGTAAAATCAACTTCCAAAATCAAGAAAAATCTGTTTTCAAAACTTTTAAATTTTTCTTTACGGGGTGCGTCCTGCCAAACGAGGCGACTTTGTCACGTGAGGATTACACCAAAAGACGCGTATCGTCAACGCGAACGTATAAAATTTTGTGAAACTTGATTTGGATGTGCGTGCACACCAGAATCAACGCGTAATGTCACGACCGGCACCCCAAAAATCGGACATGAGTCGTGGGTACGTCCAGCCTACGCCGCAGCATAGGCGGTAGAACATTGTCTGGTCTACTATCTAACTAACAATCTCACAAAACAATATAAGTATCTGTCAATATCTCAACTCCAAATGGAGGAACAATGTAATAAAGATAACACAAGTACTCAATAGCGATTCTAAGCACGATAAGATAACAAGAAAGTTTAACAACTACAAAGTCTAAAAAATAACTACTACTAAAGACAACAACAATAATAATAATATAATATATCCTGAATCAAATCAAATACAAAGTCTCAAACCAAAAGTCGGGGACAAATCCGGTACCAAAAGCTAATAAATATAACTGAGGTCCTAGTGATCCCGGCTACCAACCCGAAAATCACTCCTGAACTAGGGGGTCCATGTCTGCACCATCGACAGGCTGAGGTCCATAAAACGTCGGACACCAATCTTCTGGATCCTCTGAAAAATATATCCAGTCAGGATTGGAGCAAGTATACCTCTAACAGCAGTTCCAGTTAAATGATAAAAACTACAAAGCAGTTGTAGTAAGTAGCACTAGGTGAAGGAAATAAAGTATGAACAAGGAAATATACATATAGCTGTCAACTGGTGCATAAAGGTAAAGATGCATGAAAATTAGAAGCGAGTGTGTGCACAATAACGTGAAGTGAGTCCAGCAAGAGTAAATGTAATGAGTCAAGTCCAGAAAGTATAAGTGAGACCAGTCAAGAAATGTAAGTGAGTCCAGACTAGAAAGAATGAACTCGTGTCTCTGAAATACCTATTTTGACATGTAAACGGCTAGGGATAAGTATGGCTCACCGTACACTGGGTGTGCGGCTGCTATCATTCCAGATTAAACTAGAGGGAGTGATTCCAGTGATTCCAGATTTAAGAATATTTACATGTCTACTCGAGTATTTCTTCGTCCCGACTAGTACAAGTAAATCCAAGACCCGATACATAAATCAAGTACGAGTCCAGCCATGAGTGATGCCTGTAGTGAGTCATGATGTGATGCCAGTAGGTAATTCCAGAAATAGAGGCCAGAAATATGAAATATACGTGTCGCAAGTGAATGAATCCAGAAATACTAGTCAGTTTCGTGCCAAAAAATCAGATAATACTATACTAGAAGCTGAATCATAATAATTATCAGATAATGAAAACTATCAGAGAATAAACTCGCTTGACGTCCTGAGCAACTAGCGAGGATCGAGATCCGAACTGGCGTAGCAAGGACCTATTGCGAAAAAAAGGTTAAACGGGGTTCTAAAGAGCTAAACAGATATAAAATAACTAAAAACAAGCTTCTAGGGTTGTTCTAGGTCAAACGGGTCAAACCGGTAAAATCTGGGTCGAAAAGTCAACCCGAGGTCCAAAAAGTCAACTCTAGGTCAAAACTAGCTCATTAAGCTAGTAAACCCTCAAACTCGTCTCCTTGAGATACCGGGATACCCTCGGTATCCGATATCTCAACCTACACTACACACCTAGCCTAAACCCACTAACATTATATATATATATATATATATATATATATATATATATATATATATATAAACTAACTCTAACCTCAATCCTAGGCAAAAATTCAATACCTTGCCCCGATGCTCAATACCTTGAGTATCTCAAGGTATTGAGATACCTCGCCTAACCCCTCTCTAACTCTAACTAACTCACTAACTATATATATATATATATATATATATATATATATATATATATATATATATATATATATATAGTATTTAGGCTATACCTCGATATCTCGTCCTCGATACATCACTACCCTCAATACCTTGGTATCTCAAGGTATTGAGATCCAATACCTTGCTCTTCTTTCTCACTATCTAACCATACCTATATATATATATATATATATATATATATGTATAAAAAGGGGGGAGCTATAGACGTTGTTGTTGCTGCTATCCCTGTTGCTGTTGCTGCTGCTTCTGCCGCCTGCAGCTGCTGCTGCTGCTACTGCTGCTCTTTCTTTCTCTCTCCCTCACCCTCTCTCGATCTCTATCGCTCACTCTACTCATCTTCCTAACTCTCTTCTCAATCTCTCTCGCTCATCACACACTACACACACACATAACATATATATATACACACACTTATATATATATATATATATATATATATATATATATATATATATACACACACACACTCATCCTCAACACTCACACACAAACACACTCACCAACACACACACACACAACCACCAACACCTATACGCACACTCATCCACACACATATAAATACCTATATATATAAATATAAATCCAAAAATTCTAATACACACTCCCTAAGGCTAAACCAACCCGCACACAAGCCCGAAACCTAGAAACCAAGTCAAAATGGCCATTTGGTCATTTCGACAAACACTTGGAGTACGGCTCGCGATACCTCGTGAAACGTACACCAAACCTACTCGGAATTGACCCAAAATTTACCTACGAGTTCTAATCGATGTCTAGAACCTCAAAAAAATGCTAACTCTCTGATTCTAGATCCGTAGCAAAATTTTATATGCATGTGGAACCCACGTCGAAGGAAAACCCCCAAAAATTGTCCGAAATGCCCAAATCTCTGCGACACGACCTCACGTGTCCAAACGGGGACACATACTCACCCTCAAGACACCCAAGCACGTCTACCTAGGTCCGTCTAACCTAGGACAACACCCAAAATTGGGCCAATCTCGAATTTCACCCAAAATTGACATAAAATCTAATGTCAAAGTCTTCAAACAAGCTCCAACTTTCTCCCATGGGTATCCCTAAGGTCTAGGAAGGTTCTAAACTACTAATTACACTATATTAGAGTAATTACAAGAAAAAAAATTAGGGTTTACCTCTTGGGAGTTGGAATCCCAAGGCGAAAGTCTACAAAAATTTCCAAATTTATCACACCAAGCCTTCAAGCCTCCAAACCAACCCTCTACACCAAATCTAAGCTCTACACACCTAGGTTAGGGGAAATTGAAGGTTAGAGTTTGTATTCATGGGAGAAATAAATGAAGAAAGTGAAGAAAGGTGAGAAAACTTACTTGGAATGGAAGAAGAAAATGGAAGAAGTGAAGAAAGAAAAATGGAAAGAAAAAACTGAAGAAGAAGAAGAAATGAAATAGAAGGGGGGTTATGGCTGGCCATGTAGAAATAGGGTTAGGGTTTGTGTCAAGGTTAGGTACAAAGATCAAAATGCCCTCCATTTAAGTCATCCAAAAATAGGGATTGGGTTTGGGGTTCCAAAAGAACTCTAATTAATCCCTAATCACTCCAACTAATTAATTTAAAATATAAATAACTATTCTAAGCCAATAAATAAGTCTGACAAGGGTGTTGGTTGGGTCTGACAAGGGTCCACTAGGGTCTGACATGGGTCCAGACTAGCCAAAATCCTAAAATAACTAATAAAAATAAATACATGCATATAATTAAATATAAATACAATTATTTATGATCAATACACAATTACCAAATTAAAATTAAAAAAAAACCCTGCCCTGGAAATTGTGTAGTGACACGTATCCGTCAAAAAATATCGTATCGGACTGTTTCGACAGTTGCCATAATTTCGTGTGTGCTTGTCATTTTGTAACAAAATTTGGGACATCAGATTCGCAGCGTTACGCTGGTTCTGTGACCCAAGTTTGGTTCGATTCTGAGAACGTTGATGAAATACCGTTTAGAGGAAAAAAAATACTAGTTTTTTTTTCTTTATTTACTTTTTTCTTACGAAACATTGCAAAAAGAAAAATTTTCTTTACAATTTTCTAAAAAAACCAACCCGTTTCTTTTCTTTTTTTATAAATTTTTCTTTACAATTAATTAATTTAAATTATATTTCGTTAAAGTAAATTTTCTTAAACCAAATTCTAAAACTAAACTAAATCAAAAAAACTAAATAAAAAAAATCAAAATCCAAAACAAAATAAATGGAAAAAAACTAAAAAAAACATAACATAACTAATTAAAAAAACTCTTTAAGCAAACCAAATCAAACCAAACCAACCAAACCAACCAAACCAAACCAAATCACCCCAACCCAACCCACGGGCCCTACTGCCCAAAATTTGCCAACTTAGTTGGCTGATTTTGTGCAAGCACAAAATCGGCCAACTAAGTTGGCAAATTTTGGGCAGTGGGCCCACGTTTGCATTTTGCTGGCCACGTGTCGGCTGTAGTCTGTTCTCCGCCAACTGAGTTGGCGGACTGTGCCTTTATTTTTAATTTAGGTAAAGTTATTTCGTTTACATAAATTTAATATAATTTAATTTCGCTATAGTAAATTTTCTGTTAAATAATTAGTTTGATAAATTAAGATAATTAATTAGGAGATTTGAGTCGTACTCTTTTCGTTCATGGGGGACAGATGGGGACATGAACTGCATTTTCTAAATCATGTCCCCCAAAATGTTACCAAACAATGAATTAGGGGATTTGAGTCCACTTTCCTCCGAATGTACAAATCCACTCCAAAATTCTGTTTATCAAGTAGACCCTAAGAGCATCCACAGTGAGAGAGGTTTCAAGTGCTACATTTTGACTTTAGTCAAATTATGTAGCACTTGAAGGCTGTAGTGGACACTTGTACATAGTTAAAAATTGCTAAAAAGCTACGAAATACTCCAGATTTGGAGCGTGTCATAGCTCCTCTATATTAATTGTTGGGCCAACCAAAAGTAACCAAACGGGATAGAAAAATAAAGTGGAAAAAAGAGAGAAGAAAAATCTTACCAAATAGGGAAGTAAAATACAGAGAAAAAAGAGGGAGGAAAAAGAGGAAATTAATTTGGAGTGTTTATTTGGAGTGTACCATTCTGTGCCAATATCATGGGGATACTCCAAAAGTAATTATTTACACAATTTTTAATAATTTGGAGTATGTATTTGGAGTGTCCCCACTGTGGATGCTCTAACCCACTAACCTATGATGCTTGTTTGAAGAGTTACTTTGAGCTCATCGAGCTTAAAATATGGCTAATTAGGGTTGAGGCTCTTCATCATAAGCTAATGATGGAAATCCGACGACAAGGGTGAGACATTTACTGTACAAACATTTACGTATAAGATATTTTGTCATGACCCGCATCCAAAATTTGGGGCACAGGTACGTGGGTACGTCCAGCCTACGCCGCAGCATCGGCGGTAGAACGCTGTCTAGGTCACAATACTATCTAGTCAATCTCAAACGAGTATCCAAACTCCATAAGGAGACACATATATCACAATATAATATGGAAATACTCAATCATAGAAACTAAATCACGATAAGATATCGGAGAAAATAACAAAATACAACACAAGTCTAAACAAAAATAGTCTAACTCAAACAGTAACATCCAAGTCTCAAAGTATGCCAAAAACAAATTCGGTACCATAAACTGCTAAAAGAAACTAACTGAATAACTAGTGATCTCGGCTAGACCTCCCAGAAATCATACCTGGCTAAAAGGTCCAAGGCTGTAGCTACTCTTCCTGTGGTCCATAATATGTCGGCCACTAGTCCTCTAAGTCGCAGTCTGGAAAAATATTATCAGTCAGGATGGAGCGATGTACAACCCAAATAACAGTTCCAGTTAATTGATAAGGACTATAAAATAATAAATAGATGATGTTATTTATTGAGAGAAGACAATAAATAAATACAATGATCGAATAAAGAGAACAGGCAATATAGGCAATATGGTACAGTCAGTGCATATATGAAATAAAGAGAAAGAGCTACAATATCATATACGGGGTGATGTAGTATATGAACTGAAATGGAGAACTGTAACTATTCTAAGTGTTTGAAATAGTAGCTTCGATATGTGATCGGCTTAGGAATATGTACATGAGCCATATGGCCTGACTAATCATACGTGAGGTATATGATTAATGCTAACATGATTCTATACTTGTACAAGAGGGATATTATCACACTTCTCACTAATTATTTTTCCGCCCCCAACTAGTACAGTGGATCCAACCATGACACGTCATGATACACGAACAATGTCCAATATATCATGTACAAGGTCTAATATCAATGTAGTGTACAATATCAATACGATAACCAATGTAACATCTCATGACTGAAGATCCAATCTAAATACTTGTCCGTGTAGCACAGTATCAAGAATCAGATATAACATTTCTAAATACTTGAATTATAGAAATTATCAAATAACAGAAATTATCAGAGAATGCACTCGCCTATGGCCCTGAGCGGGCAATACCAATGTCCTGCTCCTGTAGTCTCGCAGAACAATCTAATGGTCCTATATATAAATAATATAATACAATACAGCATCAATCATTATACTAGCACACACACAAACATAATTTTACTGAACTCGAAAACTACGCTAGGGGTGATACTTGTCATCTAGTAGGGTCAAGCATGCCTCTAAATGCACGGATATCATGTCCTCGAATACTGTGCATAACCAGGCAGTCAACTCACTAACACCTGTCTAAAGATCTAAATTCCATGTAACACCAACACATGTCTAAGCTGGCATGTTGGTGAACATAAGGCAGGCAGTTCACTAATACTCAGGGTCATACAGTCAAAAGTAAATACATATAAATACGGGATACTCACAACTAATACCCATGGTCCTATAATACATATATATTACAGTCATACCTAGTACTAGCAACAAATTTCCATGGAGTATACATATATTAAATCTAATTACTATTCAATATTTATTAAACCTAATTATCATTAAAGTAATTATTAAACCTAATCTACTATGAAGGTAATTACTATTAAACCTTACACACACATATACACTAGTTATTAGGTTCACCGACATGGGTCTTGTAATCACATCAACTAAACTTACCATGAATCAATATGTTAAACCCTACACTATTCACACATGCACAAAAAATCACGAAGAGGACAAGCCTGAACCTGTGCGTTAGCGTGCACGTGCACGAGGTCTTAGGAGGCTGATGCTGACCAAAGACGGCGATGTGAGATGGGTCGACGATGATGATAATGGTGATGATGATGGTGATGATGATGATGATGAAGGTGATGATGATGGTGATGATGATGATGATGGTGATGATGAGTCGAGGAGGATAAAGTCGTGATGGTGGTGGTAGTCGAGTTGATCGGCGAGGAAGAGAATGGTGAGGCTGCAATAGTCCGGCAGTGTGTAGTCACTATGGACGGGGTGGAGGTGAAGATGGCGGAGATAATGAAGGTGGAGGTCCTGTCGAGGTCGGGAAGGTGGTGCTCCGGCGGGCGGGGCTCGGCTGCGGGAAAGATTGGGTCGGGGAGTCTAGGCGAGGTACAGATGTTGACGAAGATTGGAGAAGGTCATGGGGATGTCGAGACGACGGGTCTGGGGATCCAGTGAGGCGGTGTGAGGCTCTGGCGGGGCTGCAGTGGGGAAGTCGATGCTGGGAAGTCGGGGACGATGCTGAAAGGGCGGAGGAGATGAAGGAGGAGGTCGGTGGTGCGGCACTGCCGGGGTCTCGCGGGGATGGCGTTCAGGCGGGTTGAGTAGAGAAGAATGGGCTGTTGTTTAATGGTGGTGATGGTGGAAGGCGGCGTCGGTGGCATCGGGTTGTTCGACGGTGGGTGGACGACGTGACGTCGGCGGAGGGGTGTCGGGTAAAGTGGAGGATCCGGCGAGCAGGGACGAAGGTGGTGGCGAATAGTAGAGGGGTTGAGGGGTCTGCGGGATTGTAAACCCCCTAATTTATTTTTATAGATAGACTGGTTATGGGTTAGAAAATTTTGGTATGACATCAGGTATTTGAGGTTTAGATTTAAGGTTGCAGATGTCTGATTCTTTAATTAAATCCTTGGTTCACCCTACTGTTGTTGCAATTATTCGGAGCCCAACATTAGCCCATAATTTTTAACTTATTATTGTATTCTATACTTGACACGCCAAATTAGGCACTGGACTTTTTCGTCACTCAAAATCGTAAACCCTTGTGCTCTAATTTAATTGCATAATTTTCTGTATCCAAAATCCATTATTTAATCCGATGTCACGTACCTGTGTCGTTGTTATTAATTTTTAGACACCAACTCAACCCGTTGAGCCGGACCAATTAAAGGGTCCAAGACTAACACCAAGCCTACACCCTTCATGACCTTTGTGTCACTCCAAATTGAGACCCATGTGCCCTATTTAATTTAGAGCACATGACAATTTATTTTAATTAAATTAGGGATACCAACTTTGACTAATCCCATCTTAACCCCAATTTAACCCAATACCCGCTTTAATTAAGCCCATGCAAAACACGCAACACCCCTCACCCTACAAAACACCAAACACCAATTTCCCCACCAATTTTCTATCATTTTATGTGTCTGTGCAAATATCCAAAATTTAGGGGCTTATTTGCATTTAATGCAATATGTGTCATCACCTCATTGGCCTAAGCTAATGAAGAAGGCTCACCCTAACCCTTGACCGGTTTTGACCAAACCTCCCTCTCCATGGTGTGAACACAACTTTTTTCATGAGAAATTCAAGCCCTCCATTTGAAATTGAAAGCATCCTCACCACACACTCCCCATCACCCTTTCCTATATAATATATCCTCATACATACTTCCCCAAGCAGGCCCTAATCCCCAAAACCTTAGGAAATCCCCCACCTTCTTTCTCCTCCCTCCTTCTCCCAACCGTAGGCTTCTTCTTTCCTTCCTTCCTTCTCCTTCTTCCTTTCTTCTTCTCCTCCTTCCACTTCACTTCTCCTTCTTCTTCATTAAACTGAACTGAACCAGCCGGCCCCTACTCCGACAACTACCACCAAAATTGGCCACCTCCACCCGAGCACACCCGCTGTGCCATCACAGAGCCTTCCCCACTGCAACCACCCGCACCACCAGCCTCCTTCACCCGAGCCGTTGCAACCACCCGTACTGCCACCATCACCACGCTCCAGCATCACCCGTACCACCACCATCACCTCCCGCCATCATCAACTGCGTCACCACACTTGCCAGTACCCCAACCACCTCGAGCCACCGCCCCACTACCACCGTGACCGCCGGAACCACCCAACGAGCCCGCTACTTACAGTCGACTCTATCCCGCCGTCTCCTGATCCTCCCCGCTGCACCACCACCTTGCCGTTGTCATCACCTCTCCTCCACCACTACGTCTACCTCCACCCCGAGGCCAAGTCAACCTCCGGCCACCCTCTGCCGATCCCCTTCGACCTCAACAGCATCACCATCATCATCAACATAGCCCTCGCCGGAGCCTGAGCACCCCTCCGGCCAAGCTCCCCTACCACAACCTACACCGGTCAGCACCACCACCGTATCGCCAAGGTGATCACTTCCCCAGCTCTATGTATAACCTATTTGTGTATATTGCTTTTGGTTCGCATGTAACCTAGTTAGGGTTAGGGTTTAAGAGGTTTAAATGCTAGATGTGAAATTTAGGGTTTATTACATGTTTTAATGTGCAAATTAATGGTTATATGCTACATGGTCTCTAGGGTTGTGAATGATGCTAATGTGTTTAAGGTCTATTGAATGCTAAGTATGAGATCTTAGGGTGCTGTTCATTTTATTTGCATATTGTATATATATTGATGACGAGTAGTTTAAATTGTTGTGAAATGATATTAAGATGATGAAACACTGATGAATATTGAGGAGCAGGTGATTGTTTGTGTAGTAGTGTGTAATATCGAACCATTAGCCATTCATTGAGGATTGATGAATAATGATGTACATAGTTAAGTAGTAGTTTTTATTGAAAAATGGGAAAGATTGTATATGTTTGAGGGTTTAATGATTAATTATTAATTTAGTCAAGGAGGATATTTAAACGTAATGATAATATCTATGGAGACCAGATAAAACTGAGGATTTGATCATGGTTTGAACAACTGAATATCGTGATGAATATAGTAAGATTGAGGTTTGGTTTGATGATATTGTACAGATGATTAATTGGATTAGATGTAACATACCCTGAGTCAACCTTGGTCAACCCTCTAGCTTCGTGTCTATGTAAGTTGTAGCTGAGTTTGAACAAATGATTAGACGTATGTCACACCTTATTTCAGTCGCGTAATAGTTTATTGATTGAGTTTGTATCTCGTCTCTAGGTACTACGGGACCCGCGGACTTGGACGTTCTACCGGAGACCCATCTTCAGCAACCGGATCCAGGCAAGTATACCTTGCCACCCTGTACTTCAGTTACTAGATATTATATATTTTGCATGTTTTTGACTAGAATCGTTACTTCGCGTCCGGGTCACAACCGGGTGCAGACGTTCGTTGGTAACGTCTGGTAACGAGTGATAGATGTTCGATGTATGTACCTGTGTACATCATAACCCTAGGACACATTCAGACACTGTCATCGTGCCAGATTTCCTATATCCTGATACTGACATCATGACTGAAACCTGGGATGACCTAAGGGTCGCGTTGATTGATAGTTACTTCAGTATGACGAGACTGCTAGATAAAGGTTCAGGTTCATCGCACAATCGTTGACCGCTTGGGATAGAAAAGATAGTTACTAGACATTTGGGCTCCTTTGCATGCGCTTATATATGTATATATTCTATTTCTGTAGTGATCCTGTATCTAGAGTCATTGTATCACCCGTGTGACTCCTTGCCCGGAGCTGCGGTACGTCCCGTATCTTTTCGTGTCCGGAGCTACAGTTTTATTTTGGATAGCCCACGCGTCGAACATTGTCTTCAAAACTGTGTCTCACTTATGTGGTTATGCTAGACTACACCATTGTTGCACTTGTTTCTTTCTGTTATATTATGGCTTGCTGTATTTTTGTATCTTTTTACGTCTCTCTGAGGACCTTGTCCCCTGCCAGTTTTACAACATAGACGATTACGGAGCCCTTGGAGTTGCTGATAGAGTTACATATCTTGCGAGCATTTGTACCAGGTACTCATATCATTTCTACCGATATTATGGTTATTTTATTCATATTGGTATTCATCTGCTGTTGTAGCCTAGTTTTTATAGACTCATATTAGTCTATTCGAGTTTGTGTGATATTGGACGGCCGACTTTAGCACATGTAGCTCTTTCTTGTATATTTTTGTTTATTGTGGATTGAGACATAGATGTTTATATTTACTGGATATTTAGATAGTGACCATTTTTATTACAGCTTATACGTATTCGAGTCGGACTCGAGTCTGGTCGAATGCGTAGCTGGCGTGTTGCGTATTCCTGGTCCTACGCATTTTGGGACTGGGGCATGACATATTTTTGTGGTGGCCCATGCAGGTCCGATTTAAATCGTCTTGGTCACCTGACTCTGCCAAGCGAGCCTACAAATTAAGAATATATATTATAATTTATTATTGTATAGGCTCAATCCATAATCGATTTTAAAAACTCCCTTTGTAATTGATTATCGCCGTTGGACTTCCCAATTATATTCGTTCCTTTTTATCAATATCATTATCCTTGTTTCTCATCTCCTTTTATTTCGTAAAGATGAATGCTTTAGCCTGATGATTCCCTCCAGAAGAAGATCGAAGTCCAGACGACAGAAGACAGGATTCATGTAATGCTCTTTGAGAAGATTGTTGCCCTTAGTAGGATAGATTGATAGGTTCTTTTAGATTCTGGAACTAAGGTAGAAGGTTAGCAAGAGAATTGGACCCAGTAGTACCCTATCCGTACTTGAAATAGCAGTGATTTGGGAAGTACTGGGAGTTAGAAAGATTGTTGATCATAACCCTCTAGAATAATTTATGGAAATGCATAGCCCGATGCTAGGAATTAGTTGTTGTATATGATAGCGACACCAGGAACAAAATTATGAACTAGAGGAGATAGAAATTTTAGGCTCTCACCTGGAAGATGATGATCTGATACCAGAACTTCTAGCATGTGTTTGGGTGATACCATTATTGCACTATGTGACTTGGAAAGAAAAATAACGAAAATAATTTTTTTTTGAGGAATATAATTATAGGAAGAAATTTGAGGAGAAGAGTAATTATACATTAGGAAAGGAAATTAATTTTTAAGAGGATTAGTGTTGTAAATAGAACGGAAGAATTCATTATGAGGATAAGTCTAGACTATGACATTGTCCTAGGCATAGATTGGTTGAGCCAATACCACGCAATGATTGTTGACGTGGTTGCACTATATTTAGACCACCAGATTACCCTGAGTTTGAGTTTCTTCGGGGAGCCCGGGAGCATGCTGCCCATCTACCTTAGAGGCACACATTGCAGAAGGTGAACCAATGTACCCCCACATTATATCAGGATTTAAGGATGTGTTTTCAGAGGATCTTCTAGGCCTGGCACCTGATAGAGAGATATAGTTTGCTATAGAGTTGACTCCCAGAGCTGAGCCAGTTACTTCCGTCTGTAGACTAGCACCGATAGAGTTGGTTGAGTTGAAGGTCCATAGTAGAGGATCTCTTAGACAAGGATTTCATTCGGGCTAGTATTTCTCCATGGGGAGTACCCATCTTAGTTGTGATGAAGAAGGATTGGACGGTATGTTTGTGTATCTATTACATGGCGTTATATGCTGTAACGACAAGGAACAAGTACCCTTACCACCATTGATGATTCAATTGATCAGCTTAGTGGTGCAAGTGTATTCTCGAAGATCGATCTCAGATCCAGCCATCATCAGATCAAGATACGGAGAGAGGACATTCCGAGGACGGCTTTTCGGATGAAGTACGGACACTATGAGATTTTAGTCATGCCGTTTGGTTTAACTAACGCACCAGCAGTATTTATGAGTCTGATGAACAATGTTTTCCACCAGTACTTGGATAAGTTCGTGGTGGTATTTATCGACGATATCTTAGTATATTCCAAGAGCCAAGAGGAGCACGAGAGACATCTCAGGATCATGTTGGGGACCAAGAGCCAAGAGGAGCACGAGAGACATCTCAGGATCATGTTGGGGACGCTGAGGCCGAAGAGGCTGTATGCCAAGCTCAGCAAATATAAGTTCTGTTTGGATAGAGTACCCTTTATGGGACACATAACCACCGGAGATGGACTATCAGTTGACCCAGAGAAGATAACTGTAGTTGAGACATGGCCAACCCCTACATCAGTTACAGAGGTTAGGAGTTTCCTCGGACTTGTCGGATATTATCGGAGGTTCGTAGAAAATTTCTCGAGGATCGTTGCGCCTATGACGAGACTGACGCATAAAGGCGATGAGTTTATCTGGACCGAAGAGTGTCAGACGGCTTTCGATGAGCTAAAGAAGCATCTGACATCAGCACCGATTTTGATACTTCCTTCAGGATCGGGAGGATTTGTAGTTACAGTGATGCGTCTGGAAGCGGATTAGGATGTGTATTGATGCAACATGGCAAATATAGCCTATGCATCGACACAGCTGAGAGTTTATGAGAAGAACTATTCGATGCACGACCTAGAGCTAGCTGCAGTAATATTTGCACTAAAGCTATGGCAATACTACCTTTATGGTGAGCGTGTTGAGATTTACACAGGTCACAAAAGTCTGAAGTATGTCTACACTCAGAAGGAGCTCAACATGAGACAGAGTTGCTGGCTAGAGTTGATGACAGACTATAATATAGAGTTGCAGTACCACCCTGGCAAGGCGAATGTAGTAGCAGATGCCTCAATTAGAAAGCCCACGACATACATTTTGACAACTCAGCACCAATTGTTAGAGGATCTTCAGGAGCTTAGGATTGAGATTGTATTGCCAGGCATGGATGGACAGATGGGCTGTCTTGAGGTT
The DNA here is from genome assembly GCA_036927795.1 of Iris macrosiphon. Lineage (NCBI taxonomy): Eukaryota > Viridiplantae > Streptophyta > Magnoliopsida > Asparagales > Iridaceae > Iris > Iris macrosiphon. The sequence goes on from JAYESA010000007.1 coordinate 51,814,560, forward strand.
CGGTCTACATTGATTGAGAGGATCAAGGCAGCCCTGCCTACATATGCGAGATTTTGACGACTGCGAGCGAGGACAGAGGTCGGCATACAGACGGGACTCAGGATTCATGAAGACGGAACATTGAGGTGTGAAGATCGCCTATATGTTTCGAGTGGCGAGCTACGCCAAGAGTTGATGACCGAGACTCATAGCTCTATTTATTCTATTCATTCCGGGGTTACGAAGATGTACCAAGATTTGAGACAACACTATTGGTGGAATGGGATGAAAAGAGAGATTGCGAGATTCGTGGCAAGATATTTGGTCTGTCAGCAAGTCAAGAATGAACATCAGAGGACTGCAGGACTATTGCAGCCGCTTTCCATTCCCGAGTGGAAGTGGGAACACATTACCATAGACTTTGTCATAGGATTCCCGAGGAGCCCTAGTGGGAAGGATGCAGTTTGGGTTGTCGTAGACAGACTCACCAAGTCTGCACATTTCTTGCCCTTCAGAGTTGGGCAGTCCATGGAGATATTAGTTGACATGTATATGAGGTAGATAGTACGACTATATGGAGTGTCTGTCAATATTTTATCAGATCATGATTCCAGATTCACGTCATATTTTTGGTGGAGTATGCATGAGAGTATAGGAATTTGTCTCAAGTTTAGTAATACATATCATCCACAGACTGATGTCCAGTCAGAGCGCACGATACAGATACTAGAGGATATGTTGAGAGAGTGCATGATCGACTTTGGAGGATCTTGGAAGGACCATCTATACTTGGTAGAATTCTCCTACAATAACAGCTACCAGGCTAGCATACATATGGCATCTTATGAGGCACTGTACGGTAAGAGTGTAGGTCACCAGTATATTAGAGTGACGTGGAAGAGCGTCAGATATTTGGTCTAGAGTTGGTGACACAGACAGTAGAAAAAGTAAAACAGATTCAGAACCACCTGCGTGCAGCACAGGACAGACAGAAGCATTGGGCAGATGCGCACCACAGACCTTTGGAATTCAAGGAAGGTGACCATATATTTTTGAAGATATCGCCTACTCGTGGTACCATCAGGTTCGGAGGCAGATGCAAGTTGAGTCCGAGGTACATCGGGCCTTTTGACATATTAGAACGAGTTGGCGAAGTGGCTTATCGTCTTGCATTGCCTCCGTCATTAGAAGGAGTGCACGACGTATTCCACGTATCACAGTTGAGGAGATACGTGGCAGACCCTAGCCATGTGCTTGATCATTCAGATATTACAACCGGGCCTAGTTTATCGTATACCGAGCAGCTAGTGGGAATACTTGATCGCAGTGAGAAGACTTTGAGAGGTCAGACTATTCGACTGGTCAGAGTTGCATGGAAGCATCAATCACCAGGCGAGTCTACCTGGGAGTGCGAGAATTCCATTTGATAGTGTTTTTCGTATTTATTTGAGGACCAAGGTACGAATATACGTACCGAATTTGATTACCATTCTGCTTTTAAATTCTCGTAGCTATTAGTTGTGCTTTACTTTTAATTTTGGGGACAAAATTTTTCTAAGTTGGAAAGGATGTAAACCCCCTCATTTAATTTTATAGATAGACTGGTTATGGGTTAGAAAATTTTGGTTTGAGATCAGGTATTTGAGGCTTAGATTTAAGGTTGCAGATGTCTGATTCTTTAATTAAACCCTTGGTGCACCTTACCGTTGTTGCAATTATTCGGAGCCCAACATTAGTCCATAATTTCTAACTTGTTATTGCATTCTAGACTTGACACGCCAACTTAGGCGCTGGACTTTTTTGTCACTCAAAATCGTAAACCCTTGTGCTCTAATTTAATTGCACAACTTCCCGTATCCAAAATCTATTATTTAATCCAATATCGCGTACCTGTGTCGTTGCCATCAATTTTTAGACACCAACTCAACCAGTTGAGCCGGACCAATTAAAGGGTCAAAGACTGACACCAAGCCTACACCCTTCATGACCTTTGTGTCACTCCAAATTGACACCCATGTGCCCCCATTTAATTTAAGAGCACATGACAATCTATTTTAATTAAATTGGGGATACCAACTTTGACTAATTCCATCTTAACCCCAATTTAACCCAATACCCCCTTTAATTAAGCCCATGCAAAACACGCAATACCCCCTCACCCTATAAAACATCAAACACCAATTCTCCTACCAATTTTCCATCATTTCATGTGTCTGTGCAAATATCCAAAATTTAGGGGCTTATTTGTAATTAATACAATATGTGTTATCACCTCATTGGCCCAAGCCAATGAAGAAGGCTCACCCTAACCCTTGACCGGTTTTGACCAAACCCCATCTCCATGGTGTGAACACAAGTTTCTTCATGATAAATCCAAGCCCTCCATTTGAAATTGGAAGCATCCTCACCACACACTCCCCATCATCCTTCCCTATATAATATCTCCTCATACACACTTCCCCAAGCAGACCCTAATCCCCAAAACCTTGGGAAACCACCCACCTTCTCTCTCATCCCTCCTTCTCCCAACCGTAGGCTTCTTCTTTCCTTCCTTCCTTCTTCCTCTTCCTTTCTTCTTCTTCTTCTCCTCCTTCTACTTCACTTCTCCTTCTTCTTCATTAAACTGAACTAAACCGGCCGGCCCCTACTTCGACAACCACCACCAGAACCGACCGCCTCCACCCGAGCACACATGCTGTGCCATCACCGAGCCTTCCCCACTACAACCACCCGCACCACCAGCCTCCTTCATCGGAGCCGCTACAACCACCCGCACTGCCATTATCACCACCCTCCAACATCACCCATACCACCACTATTACCTCCCGCCATCATCAGCTCCGTCACCATACTCGCCAGTACCCCGACCACCTCGAGCCACTACCCTACTACCACCGTGACCGTCGGAACCACCCTACGAGCCCGCTGCTTGCAGTCGACTCCATCCCGCCGTCTTCTGATCCTTCCCGCTGCACCACCACCTTGCCGTCATCATCATCTCTCCTCCACCACTGCGTCTACCTCCATCCCGGGGCCAAGCCAACCTCTGGCCACCCTCTGTCGATCCCCTCCGACCTCAACATTATCACCATCATCATCAACATAGCCCCCGTCGGTGCCCGAGCACCCCTCCGGTCGAGCTCCCCTACCATAGCCTACACAGGTCAGCACCACCACCGCATCGCCAAGGTGATCACTTCTCCAGCTCTATGTATAACCTATTTTTGTATATTACTTTTGGTTCGCATGTAACCTAGTTAGGGTTAGGGTTTAAGAGGTTTAAATGCCAGATGTGAAATTCAGGGTTTATTACATATTTTAATGTGCAAATTAATGGTTATATGCTACATGGTCTCTAGGATTGTGAATAATGCTAATGTGTTTAAGGTCTATTGAATGCTAAGTATGAGATCTTAGGGTGTTGTTCATTTTATTTGCATATTGTATATATATTGATGACGAGTAGTTTAAATTATTATGAAATGATATTAGGATGATGAAACACTGATGGATATTGAGGAGCAGGTGATTGTTTGTGTAGTAGTGTGTAATATCGAACCATTAGCCATTCATTGAGGATTGATGAATAATGATGTACATAGTTAAGTAGTAGTTTTTATTGAGAAATAGGAAATAGTGTATATGTTTGAAGGTTTAATGATTAATTATTAATTTAGTCAAGGAGGATATTTAAATGTAATGATAATGTCTATGGAGACCAGATAAAACTGAGGATTTGATCATGGTTTGAACTATTGAATATCGTGATGAATATAGTAAGATTAAGGTGTGGTTTGATGATATTATACAGATGATTAATTAGATTAGATGTAACATACCCTGAGTCAACCTTGGTCAACCCTTTAGCTTCGTGTCCATGTAAGTTATAGCTGAGTTTGAACATATGATTAGACGTGTGTCACACCTTATTTCAGTCGCGTGATAGTTTATTGATTGAGTTTGTATCTCGTCTCTAGGTACTACGGGACCCGCGGACTTGGACGTTGTACCGGAGACCCATCTTCAGCAGCCGGATCCAGGCAAGTATACCTTGCCACCCTGTACTTCAGTTACCAGATATTTATTAATTTATTGTATGCATTATGCGAATTTTTGACTAGAATTGTTACTTCGCGTTCGGGTCACAACCGGGTATAGACGTTCGTCAGTAACATCTGGTAACGAGTGATAGATGTTCGCAACACCTTGATGTATGCACCTGTGTACATCATAACCCTAGGACACATTCAGACACTGTCATCATACCAGATTTTCTGTATCTTGATACTGACATCATGACTGGAACCCGGGATGACCTAAGGGTCGCGTTGATTGATAGTTACTTCAGTATGACGAGACTGCTAAATAAAGGTTCAGGTTTATCGCACAATCATTGACCGCTTGGTATGGAGAAGACAGTTACTAGACGTTTGGGCTCCTCTGCACGCGCTTATATATGTATTTGTACTATTTCTGTAGTGATCCTGTATCTAGAGTAATTGTATCACCCGTGTGACTCCTAGCCCGGAGCTGCGGTACGTCCTGTGTGTTTTCGTGTCCGGAGCTACAGTTTTATTTTGGATAGCCCACGCATCGAACATTGTCTTCAAAACTGTGTCTCACTTAGGTGGTTATGCTAGACTACACCATCGTTGCACTTGTTTCTTTCTGTTATACTATGGCTTGCTTTTTTTAACTTGTTATGTCCCTCTGAGTACCTGGTCCCCTGCTAATTTTGTAGCATAGACGATTACGGAGCCCTTGGAGTTGCTGATAGAGTTGCATGTCTTGCGGGCATTTGTACCAGGTACTCATATCATTTCTACCGGTATCATGGTTATTTTATTCATATTGGTATTCATCTGCTGTTGTAGCCTAGTTTTTATAGACTCATATTTTTTCTCGAGTCTATTCGAGTTTGTGTGATATTAGGCGGCCGACTTTAGCACATGTAGCTCTTTCTTGTATATTTCTGTTCATTGTGGATTGAGACATAAATGTTTATATTTACTGGATATTTAGATAGTGACCATTTTTATTACAGCTTATACGTATTTGAGTCGGACCCAAGTCTGGTCGAATGCGTAGCTGGCGTGTTGCGTATTCCTAGTCCTACGCATTTTGGGACTAGGGCGTGACAGGGATGGAGAGGTATTTTGATGTAGGTGGTGGTGAATGAAGATAAAAAATATGTATAAAAATACATACATACATACATATATATATATATATATGGAGAAAATAGGTTATTGTTGCCCTAGGGATTTGGGCCAGTTTGACACTCCTTGGGATAGGGTTTTGCTTTTTGGGAAAGGGTTATGATGAGGGATTACATAGGGAAGTGTGTGTGGTGAGGATAATGCTCCAATTTGAATGAATGACCAAGATTCAATATGAAGGGGAGTGTATAACCAAAAGGGGAAAAGAGGGAGAGGGTTGGTCCGGTCAATGAGGGAGGGGGTTGGTTCTTCATGTGCCTTGAACAATAGGATGGTGACACCTTATTGCACTTTTGCATAAAAGTCCTCAACAATTGGAAAATTGTACAGAAAGTTGGGTTTTTGGATTGAATGAGAGAAAATACCATGTTTGGTGTGATATAGTGGTTAAAAAAGGTGTGTGGTGTTTAGTATGAGTCTTGAGGGTGTGAATGGGGATTTGGTTTGGTGTTGGGTCTAGTTTTAGGTAAAGTTTGATCTTTATACCAATTTAATTAAAATTAATGTAAAATGTGTTCTAAAATTAATTGGAAGCACATGGGATTAAAATTAGGTGGGACACAAGTATCATGGACATAGAAGACCTAGAATAGAATATTATCATAATTTGGGTTGCACAAAATGGGTCGAGATTGTGTCTCCAATTTTGATTGGAACGCACAAGGATACAAAGTCAAATTTATTTAGAATTAAAAATAAACGTCCGCGACGAATATTGTGCGACTAAAATGAAGCACAAGAGAGCATATTTATGAGTTACACAAAGGTCAGAATAGAAGACGGGCACGTCTAGGACAAATGTGTGAAATTTGTTGGAAGACAAGGGCTAGTGTAGCGCTATAAATATCGAAGCAACGGTAAGGCACAATAATTAAATAAAATCATAATTATAAATATAATCCCCAATATTTAATCCTGAATAATACTAATTAAAATCCATAATCCTGCGGCATAGGCTGGAGATAATAGATAGTTAGAGATGACCTAGACAACGATTTATCGTCGATGCTGCGGCGTAGGCTGGACGTACCCATATACTCGTGCGCTTCATCGGGTGCTGGTCGTGATACATTTTTATGGTGGCCCATACAGGTCCACTTTGTAATTAGTATGATATCGTGGTAGTGCAACATCTTAGTTGTACTACTGCGAGCTTACGATAGGATATATGATATAGGATACTAGGATGAGAGAGAGTACTCAATCACAACTAGGAAATAATTTAACCTTTTGATTCTTGCCATCTTTATCATTTTGAATATTGCTTTGTTTTGAAATATTATTGTCCTTCCTTGATGATATCGTATCTTGTGCCTTATTAATATCTTTTGTTTTGAACTGTCTTCAGGATGCCGCCAAAGACCCGTTCACAGCATGCTGGAGCAGTCTCCGAGAGGTCAGTGACTTTTTCACCCCCTGTTCAAGCAGCTACAGCAGCTGATACCATTCTATCTCCTTCGGTTTAGAGGGCTGCCTTCCCGGTTCAGGTGGGAGCTTCTGCTGCTTTTGGGGTTCCTCCTCCCTCGTTTGTCCATAGAGTTGATCCAATTCTAGCTTATTCTGAGGGATTTTCTCCACCACCGCCAGTGCCAGTCAATATGATACAGTTGTTCGCACTGTTCAGAGAGATAATGGAGGTCCAGAGTGCCCAGACTGAGGCGCAACACAGGCAGTCTGATGTAATGAGATAAGCCATTGAGAATGCCCAGGTGGGCATTGTAGCAGTTGAGAGAGTAGCGGCTCCGCAACCACAGGATGCCTAACCCAAGCCGGGCACCATACAAGACTTCGCGAAGTTGGGTCCCCGCAGTTTCAAGGAGGCAGAGGGGATCATATATGTTGATGATTGGTTGGAGCACATTGAGCACATCATGCACTTATCCCGCTTGGCAGAGCATCTGAAGATTGAGGCAGCATGATTGCAGATGTTGGATATTGCTAGCACATGGTTCTAGAATGAGCCAGAGATGACTGATCCGGAGTTGAATTTGGGGGAATTCAAGAATCTATCAAGAAGAAGTTCTTTTCGCCTACAAAGATATTTGACTTGGAGCGCCAGTTCGTGAGCCTTTGGCAGGGAAATATGTCAGTAGAGGAGTATGCCACGGAGTTCAGCAGATTGAGTAGGTACGCAGAGTACATGGTGCGGGATCCGGAGCACAGGGTAACTCATACACCCAAAATATAATCTCGCTTACAATACTTGTATTTGAATATGCTACTGCCCCTGGATTTTAATATACATGCTCGTGCTTGATTTAACTTGGTTTGCCTTGGACAGTGAAGGACAGATGGTAAGTTGGTAAGTCACGCCATATTTTCTCTTATATCGTACGACGCACTGCCACACGAGTTAGGCTATTCATCATTTCCATGAAACTGATCCTAAGGCAAGAATAGAAAGATAACTTAATAGATGGTACACAAAATCTATATAACGTGTTTGGATTTGTCGAGCGGACGAGAAGCCTCCCCACCAGTGCATTCATGTACTGATAACCCACCAGATTGATTGCAGGGTGCGGGAGAACCTCGTTCGTTACGGATGCCTCCCTCGTGCGTGCTAAGGCGTAGAGTTCACTCTAAAGCCTTGGAGCATTATATTTGAAACTGAAGCACATATACAAGACATAATGTTGGAACATCGCCTATATATTATTCCATAAATATAGCCACTTGGCACGCTTTTACTATTTCAGAGAGAGAGAGAGAGGCTTGAGCGATTTGTAATCTCGGCCAAGCGCCGCTTGTAACCCTTATTATATATCAATAAAAAGCTTATTTTATTTTTATACTTGTGTTATTCAATGCTTCTGCTATTGACGAATCTGTGAACTTGTTACCAATTGATTATGCGTTTATTATTCTGCTGCACTCAGACAATCTATGGACTCTGTGGCTTAGATCTCTTACCGCCTGCATGGACCACGGCCTTGCACGGGCGCGGCTTACGCTCGTATGACATTACGTCCAGATGGGTCATGAACGATCGTCCTGCGGGAGTATGGCACGGTGATTCGTGCCTAGCGGGGACGCCCGATTGCCTAGGGGAGATCGGGGCGTGACAAGTGTGACGGAGCTGCAGGCATCATAGCTGTCCATGGGCGAGAGGCTGACGATGATGCATGATTCAATAGTTAATAACAGTACGAGGTTGTTATCTACCATAGATTCATACAACCATCGACTAACAGCGTTGGAGCAGATACGTCCTACTGGTGCGCCTTCATCGACACCGACTCCACCGACGTCACTGCCTTCTTCATCGACATTGGTGTCGATTTAACGGGAACAGTATAATTTGCTCTTATCCCTAATCCGCGCCGATGGTCATCCTCCTACAGATCTGCAGTAGTCCTAGTTAGGATAGTTTACTGGTTGTTTGTGTTTTGACCCATGATATTGGGTCATTTATGAATATTATAAATTTTTGAGACTTTGAGACTTTATTTTTTGCACTCAGTTGTGTGGATATTTATTGTATTCTGTACGACGAGATTTTCTCCAGACTCGGTTTGTAATTCCAATTTTTCATTTTTTTCAAATTTTACTTTATTATTAATATTAATTGTATGTGAATTTACCGGTGTTGAGTGTTCCATCGAAGGGGTCGATGAACCAAGGAAATTCAATAAAGGGTTTCTCCAAGTCTATTTATATAAATTATGAATTTATAAACTACAGGAAGACTGATTTGGAAACCATTTTATATTCTTTTTTTCTCTAGAAATTTAGCGACGTTTATATACGTCGCTAAATATGTCACTAATTATATCGCTAAATACATCGCAAAATAGGTCGCTAAATACGTCGTTGTATGTCGCTAAATTATTGACATGACTGTATTTGCCATGTCAACAAAACGTCGCTAATTATGTTACAAAATATCGTTAAATAGAAAAATATTATCGACATTTAGCGACACACAACACGTCGCTACTATAGCTACGTTGCATCACTAAACATCGCTAATATGATAAATATTAGCGACGAGAATACGTCGCTAGAAAACGTCGCTATAACGACATTTTGCGATATTTTTTCTGTCAGCAACTAGTTTAAACGCGACTTCATTGAAATATCGCTAATTACGTCGTTAAATTTTTTTAGCGACATTTTTATCCATTTAGCGACATTTTCAGACGTCGCTAATTTGACTTATTCTGGTAGTAAAATATGATCTTTTTTTTAATAACTACCATATATGTTAATAGTTTTCATATTAGCTATTATTAATTTTATTGGATATATTGGATTGTCCATAAGTACAATAGAAACATTAATACATGGTTCAAATACTTTCATATTAACTATATGAGATTATTGTTATTATTTGTGTGAATGACTTAACCTTAAATAGCTACTCATGGAATTTAAAATAATTACAATATTAATTGTACAAATATTTTAAGGCCATTTCGTTTTAGACATTTATTGCACAAACATTTATTATATATATACTTGTTAGACATTTATTGTACAAATATTTTAAGGTCAAATATAACATGTACAAAAATTTTAAGGTCAAAAAATTTGATATTTTTTTAATAACTTCCATATATGCTAATAATTTTCATATTACTATTATTAATTTTATTGCATATATTTGACTGCCCATAAGTACAATATAAACACTAATACATGGTTCAAATACTTTCATATTAACTATATTAGAGTATAGTTACTATTTGTGTGAATGACTTAACCTTAACTAGATACACATGAAATTTGAAATAATTACATTGATTGTAGTTAGATTCTTAATTAACTCTTATGCTTTGACTGTCTACCAATTAATTATTATATTATTTTAAATAACTATCATATATGCTAATTATTTTTATATTAGTTATTATTAATTTTATGTAATTACTTTCCATATAGTTTCATTATCGTAATTAAATACTTGTCTATAATTATATACTAAAAATACAAAGACATGATAATAGTTCCATATTAACTATAATAGAGTAATTTTAGTATTTGTGTGAATGACTTAGCTGGCTACATTTGAAATTTAAAATAATTACTCCTTTGACCAACATAAATAAAAATAAAATTTTGAGTTGTACTCCACTTATTTTACTATACTTCAAGATACACCCCACTTATTTGAGAGTATTTTTATCATAATTCAAGGTGCACCCCACTTATTTGGAGATATTTTGGTCATAGATGGAGGGTATTTCAAAGGAGATTGTTAGTCATTGACGGTTTCCTTTAAAAGTGGAAGATTTTATGCATTATGGTAATTCGATAACGCTGGTGCTCCTTGAATTATGATAAAACAAGTGGAGGACAACTCAAAATTTCTCAAAATATTTTATCTATCCATCTAGATGAATGCATGTCACGAGTTTAACATGATAACAATGATACATGTGCTAGCGAGTCTCGTTTATCACGTTTGAATTAGTGTGTACACCCGAGTGCGTGTGTGTATATATTGAGACTTGAAAACGGATCAAAATTGAGCCGTCTAAGCCGTATGTAAAAACTCCACTAACTATTTTAAAAAATAACTAATTAGTTTATTACCTAATATTAATTATTTACAACTAAATATTTCTAACTCAAGTGGTTAAGATGAGAGCTACTTTTTTTGGTTGTTTGAGTTCGATTCCTAGGAACGACAATATTTATAAAAAAAATTATATTTAATTTATTTTTACACATGTGCAATCAGCGTGCACGTTACTAGTATATATAATAAGACTTGAAAATGGTTCAAAATTGAGCCATCTAAGCCATATGTAAATACTCCACTACTTTTTTTTTTTTTTAATATCAAATTATTTAACAATCTAATATTATATATTTATAATTAAAAAATTCTAAAGTGGTTAAGATAGAAAATATTTTTCTTGATTAATTGAATTTGATTTCTATAAACGGCAATATTTAATATTTATAATAATTTTATATTTAAACTTTATAATAAATTTGTTTCGTACGTATAATATACATATATGTCACTAGTATATATAAAAAAACGTAATGCCGCTAGGAGAAGAGCCATCCCGGTCCCCGGATTGCCTCCGTTGGAGGCTCATCATTGGCCCCTTGATGGGAAACTAATTTTGAAAGGAAAGCAAATTGTTGCGGCACCCGATACTAATGTTGGATGGACAACGACTATCGATTGAAAAGGGAAGAAGACACTGCGCCTAGGCATTAGGGGATCCGTGCTTAATCGAGATCGACTATCGACTATGGGTCCTCTACAGCCAGTGGGTCTGAGGCGGAAGACCGCCCCTAGGGCTCCATGGGTTGGGGCCCACACGGTGTTTCTTCCTTCCACTACTGCCCGGTCCACAGTCCAAGCGCTGAAGCAAGGCAGCGCAGATGCTATCAGTGTTGTTCCGGCGGCATCACCAACCCTCTTGTATAATGGAGAGTTCTCCTTCGATAAGGTGAACACTGGAGAGGATCTTCATCCAAACTTCGATGAACCACTGATACATGGCGGTGCACGGACAACAAAGGTGTCGGTTGCGGAAGTGACGACAGCATAATCAAAATGGGAGCAGAGATTAGCGTTGTTCGTAGTCGGCCCCAACCGTCGTTGTAATCTTCATTATTGAATTTTGTATTTCTGATTTTTTTGGTATTTAAATTTTTTGTCTAAAAGTTTAATTTAGATCGTGTTTTGTATTTTTACGTATCATATTTGTTATATTTTTGGTAATTGTATTTCGTTTTGATTTGATAGATTATCCTGAACCAGTATAATACTCATTGTTATTGTCATAAATCTATATTAGAATCCGTGCGAAGAACGGAGAATTCTGAAATTTTGTGAAGTGGAAATTTTCTCCTTCATTCGGAAGATCTTTCGGTATTCCGCGATATTCTAACTAAAAATCCGATCGAAATATTTTTTGATTCGCCCTTTCGTCCAATGGTTTCTTGGTTCTAATTCACTCTATTATCCAGTAGATATGGTAGATCCAACAATCACGATTAATTCATCCCTTCTATATGTACCATTTCACTTTCTCTCTCCCCTGTACAGGTATTAACATGAAAAACATAACTGAAATAACGAACATGAACAGATAAAATACTGGCATGATGTAAAGCAGATAGCACGTGCATGTGACCGTGTAGTATTAACATGCATGAAAGATAGTAACCGAAATAACGAACATGAATATGGAAAGACAAGCACTATAACAAAAGCATGTAAAAGTACTATACAAATGAGCAATGTATACTTGTCTGTTTTTGTTCGATGTTGTGCTAAGCTTGCGGATACAACTATCTTTGTCAATAACCTAGATCATTTCAAAGAAAGCCTACTATATTAATATAAATTTATATTACAATCAAATGGGTTATTTATTTATATAAGTTGTACGTATTTCATGAGGGTTAAGGTAAAGGTTTTACCCATTTAGTATTAAAAAGTAGTATACTACATATTATAATTTTTTATTAGTAAATTTTAATAACAATTTTACATATATTAATATTACTAAATATTATAATATAAAATTATATTTATATTAATAGAATTTTGTATTGCGTTCCAAAAAAAAAAGAAAGAAAAAGGTTGGTGGTCATGAGGGACCCATCTTGATTTATGGTGTTGTATATTACATTTATTGGTTTTGTGGTTGATTTGTAATTAGAAAATTATGGAGGGGGGGAGGGGGTGGGGTTTATAAAGTTACCTATTCTTCATCTATTCCTATTCACTTCATAACTATAATTACTTATGTACAACATTATTATTATTATTATTATTATTATTATTATGGATTTTTATTAGTAATTTTTGCCATAATATTACTTTTGGAATAGAATCTCTATACAACCGTGCTGCACTGCTGTGTTGCTGCACTGCTCGTGCTGTTGTATGTGCAGTGTTCGCACACGATGGTCCAGCCGGCGGCGCGACGGCCAGACGCGGAGCAGGAGAGGAGGAGGGGCGGAGGGACCGAATGGGACCGGCACGTGGGTGGATGCGGTGGCTGGCCGGTCGGACACGGAGCAGGAGGAGGAGACTGGAAGAGAGATACGACGACGGATGGTGGCTCGCAAGTACTGTGCGAATACTGCGTGAGCTACCAATCATTTTTGATATCTATAGACTATTTTGATGTTTAAAATATGTAAAAATAAACTAAACTATGCTCATGTACTCCTCACCGAGCACATGCTCTGTGTTTACACAGAGTGGCCGACCTATTCCTCACAAAGAGCAGTGCATAGGTATATTCACGTGAACAATATTGGAGGGTCATAGAAAAATATTTTTTTCGCAAGAACAATAGACTTCATATTAGAAATTGCTGGAGCTTATAGACTCAGTTTCTAACTGGTCTATGATACAAGGAGGAGGAGGATGGAACATCCAAATGCAATTAACACCTAGAGTAAAATATGTTGTTTATATATATATATATATATATATATATATATATATATATATATATATATATATATATATATATAAATAATATTTTCTAGAAATTTGATAAGAGAACAAAGAAAAAAAATATTACCGACCTCCGGAAAAGTAGTGCACGAAGCACTGCCCTAAGAGTTGATCCGAGGTCTATGTGCAAACGTTTATCGGAAGCTCCTAGTGATAAAACTCCCTGACTACCGGGTTCTCTTCGTTGCACACCACTCGAAGAGAGAGAGAGCAAACTTAGCTCTGCCCAGAGTAAGGATTTAGAGAACATAATGTGGTTCGAGAGAAAAATGAGAGAGAGATTTCACGTAGGAGAATTTTCTGTAGAATAGAATTGAGATGAGAATCTCAACAAATATATAGGAAGAGAACCAAGCATACACTACAGACAAAAAAATAAATGCTATTAATCCAGGCGTTTAATGAGTAATGAAAAAAGAAAATTTGTGGGAGAGAATTTGGAGCTGTCACATGTTTAAAAGGTGGAAAATGAACCTGGACATAGGGAGTAATAAATGTCCAACGTTCAAAATTTGAATGAGTCAAATCGGTTCAAAAAATAAAGGGGAGTAAAATGATTGTTGAATCCCAGCCCGAACTCGAAGAGTAAAATGGATCGGCATTCGGCGCCCGCAGGTATGGGTACGTACCCGCACCCGTTAAGCGCGCCGAACCGAACCGAGCCGGGCGACGGTGCGCGCGTGTGGCCCAAGGGGTTCCCCACGCAACATTTTTAAGAGAGCAATGAAGAAGAACTAATATATATATATATAAGGGGAAAGTGGTCCAAACGATGTTGGACTAAAGGAAAAGGAGGAAGTTGAGCTTTTGCTCACATGTGTATAGTAATGTATACACAGCCAACAACGCCCCCCCCCCCCCAAAAGGTCAAGTTCCGAAATAGAAGTGACAAAGAAATTAAAAGTGAAGAGTTTCTGGGCAGGTATATACTATGCATATATGAGATGGACTACAGCCTTGAATCTCACTTAGTGACTATTATCTTTATCTGAAGAAGTGCTTGATGGACTATGCCTTGAATCAGACTTCATTTACTAGATTCAGAAAAATAGCACACATAGTACGCTAGAGGTTATGGGTCTAACGGGTGGCGCTTTTGGTTGGCCATGCACACTTATTCCAAATTTATGAGAGTTGTCTGGGATCACCCTGTCCCATAGTCGCGGCCTTCAAGATCTCTCATATAGGTAAGTCCTTAAGGGTTGGTGATAGGTGTCAACCCCGCATATCAGCTTGGACCTATTAAGAGTTTTAAAACTCATCCTAACCATATCACTCAAGAACACTGTCACCATAGGGATGGGAAATCCTTGTACGCATGTACAACCACTTGAACATTATTGAATAAGATTTTAATCTCGGGTCAGTGTTCCATAAAAGTCACCTAAGTCCAGCTTGTTCCTACCCATTGAACCAGCTTCTTGGGATCTCCAATCAGACTCGGTTGGGTTGCCATTGCTGGTGACTTTGCTTATGGGCTTAACCCCATCCCCCTCGATGATTCTAGGATCAAAGTCCTAGACAAACCCTTCGTCAAGTGGTCTACAAGGTTCTTTTCTGACTTTATATAGTCAAGAATCACATATTTGCCCAATAGGCTCTTTATAGACTTGAAGCGCAGCTGCAGGTGCCTGTTCATCTTAGCATTAACAGAATCATGCTTTAGTAGTTCCATAACAAAATTATTATCACAGTTTATAGAAATTGCAGGAATAGGACTAATAAAAATAGGTATATGCATAATAAAGTTTCTTAGCCATTCGGCTTCTGTACATGTAGTATCCAAGGCTATCATTTCGGAGTCCATTGTACTCCTAGCTATGATAGTTTATTTACATGAGCCTTTTACATAAGCCCCAGGAGATTGCAGCTCCTCCTAGAGTGAAAACATATCCAGTTGTGGATTTTACATCATGTGAGTCAGTTATCCAGTTTGTATCTGAATAATCTTCTATGATATCAGGGTGTCTAGTATAGTGCAGTATATAATCTAGAGTACCCCTAAGATATCTAAATACTATTTCTAATATTTTCCAATGTTATTGATTTGGGTTACTAGTATATCTACTTAGTCTCCCAATAGCAAATACAATATCAGGTCTGGTCCTGTTTGATATATACATGAGAGAACCTATCATCTGTGAATATCTGTGTTGTTCCATGGGAGAACCCTCATTCTTCTTGAGAACAACACTACTGTCATAAGGAGTAAGGGTAGGTTTCTTATCAAAATACTCAATTTTTTTTAGCATTTTCTCGATAGAGTGTATTAAGGATAGAGTATAGCCCTCCTTGTATTTGGATAGTTGCATGCCTAGAATCAAGTTGGCTTCACCTAGACCTTTCATATCAAACTAGCTGGATAAATAGTCCTTGGTATTAATTATCAATCCTAGTGATGATCCAAGGATAATGATGTCATCTATATACAAACATAAGATGACACAACTTTCATCTATAATTTTGGGGTATATACATTTGTCATACTCATTTGGCACGAAACCATATCCTGAGATGACTATGTCAAATTTGTTGTGCCATTATTTGGGAGCTTGCTTTAGGCCATAAAGAGATTTAACTAATCTGCAAACTTTTTTTTCTTGGACTTTAAATAAAACCTTCAGGTTGCTCCATATAGATTTTTTCCTCTAGGTCCCCATTTACAAATGCTGTCTTTACATCCATTTGATGTATTAGCATATTATGAATAGGTGCTAAGGCTAGAAGGGTTCTGATAGAGGTGATCCTAGCTACAGGTGAGTAGGTATCAAATAAATCTAATCCTTTTTTCTGGGTAAAACTATTGGCTACTAATTTAGCCTTGTATTTCTCTATAGTACCATCGGCTCTAAGTTTCTTTTTGAATATCCACTTACAACATATGAGTTTACTACCTAAATGTAGGTCTGCCAGAAACCAAGTATTGTTCTCCATGACGGAGTTATACTCACTGTTAATGGCTTCTTTCCTGAAAGGGGCATCAGGAGAAGATATTGCTTCTTCATAAGTTGAGGGATCACCCACTATCAAAAAGGTGAAGAAACCTTCTCCTAAGTTCTTTTCAATTCTTTCTCTTTTACTCCTTCTAGGTTCTATATTTTGTCCGGGTTATGAACTAGATATTTGAGCATGAGAGCTAGTGGACAGAGCAAGAGAGGAGTTGGAGGGAGAGGAAGAAATTCTATCTAGGAAAGGATATATATTCTCAAAGTAAACTGCATCTCTTGCTTCTATAATAGTATTGTTAGAGATTTTATTTACTTCTGAGTGAGTAACAAGAAATCTATTGGCATTGCTATGTAGGTCATATCCTATGAATACAACATCTACAATTTTAGGTCCAATCTTTCTCTTTTTAGGTTCAGAAATTCCTACTTTAGCCAGATATCCCCAAACTTTGAGATAATGGATCCTAGAAGATCTACCTTTCCATAATTCATAGGGAGTCTTATCATTAGACTTACTAGGAATCCAATTACGGATGTAACAGGCAGATAATAACTCTTCTCCCCACAAATTATCGGGAGCACCTGAGCTGAGGAGCATGGCATTTACCATGTCTAACAGAGTACGATTCTTCCTTTCACCAACTCCGTTGGACTATGGTGAATATGGAGTAGTTACCTCATGGATTATTTCGTGTTCTTCATAGAAATTGGTCATATTATTTGATGTATACTCTCCACCACGATCTGATCTAAGAATCTTAATCTTCCTCTCTAACTGGTTCTCAGCTTCAGATTTATAGACCTTAAATCTGTCTAGAACTTCATATTTGGTTTTGAGAAGATATGTATAACAATACTTTGAATGATCATCTATAAAGGTAACAAAATATTTTCTACCGCCTCGGGTCAAAACCCTATTTGAGTCACATACATCACTATAAAATAGCTCTAGAAGGTCAGAGTTTTTTTCTACAGATTTGAAAGGTAGCCTAGTGTGTTTGGCTTGAACACATATCTCACACCAGTGTTTATAATCTATTGGAGTCTTAGGAATAAGATCTAAGTTCATCATCCTTCTTAGGGAACCTAGATTCACATGACATAATCTACTGTGCCACATATTTGAATATTCTACATTGGAAACAACAAAAGAAGAATCTGAAATTTTATTTACGGTACTCAAAATAAAAAGACCATCTCTTACAAATCATTTTCCAATAAAAGAGACATTCTTAGAAAGCACTACTTTATTTGTCGCCATAACAATCTTGTACCCTGAAGCTACAAGAAGAGACCCCCTAACTAAATTTTTTCTGATAGACGGCACATACAATACATCATGAAGAGTCAGAGTTTTTCTTGATGTCATCTGTAGATCTATTCTTCTTCTTACTATAATCTGTGCCGCTGAGCCATCTCCTAGGGTTACACCTCCTCCACCTGATTCTTAATTAGTTTAAAAAACAGAAGCGATCAAAGAAAACATAAACATTAGCTCCAGAATCCAACCACCAATCGTCAGAATGGTAGAAAATATTGACTAAGGGTTGATAGCTTACAGACATGAAGGAACTAGAAGAGTCATTGAGAAGCATGCTTACTTCTGGTTTGGCTGGACATTTCCCTTTGAAAGAAGTCTGGACAGTTTTCTTCTTCCTATGGAAACAGTTGGTAGGCATATGGTTTGTTTTACCACACAAAACAAAATCTCTTCTGATCCTAAGTGTGACCGAAGTTTCTTGGTTTATGGTGATGATGGTTTTGGTGTTGAGGCTAAAGGTTCTGCTTCTTCTTGAAGAGGTTCCTTTTGGTTTTATGATGATGATGAGGCTTGGGTTTGCCTTGGGATTCTACTAGATTTACTTTATCTTTAGACTCAGACTTAAGGTTAGACATTAGCCTAATTTGTTCTTCTGTTCTAATTTTCTTTAGGACTTGAGCAAAGGTAATGTCACCTTGAGTGAATAAGGTCTTTCTTGACATCAAACCAAGAAGGAGGAAGCTTGTCTATTAAGCAGGCTATTTTATACTCAGTAGAGAAGAAGGTGCCTTTGGCTTGAATCTGCCTAAGGTATTATTGGAATTCATGTATTTGGTCATTTATAGGTTTATTATCTACCATAAAGTATCTGTTGAATGAGGAGAAATTGAATCTTTCAATTCCAGCATCATCACAACTATTCATCTTCCAGGGCATCCCAAAGTTCTTTAGCACTTTTGTATTCAAAGAATATGTCATATAGTGATTCAAACAAAGCTCTTAGAATTCTATGAAAGCAATGGTAGTCTATTTCCTTAGTGGTCTTAGGTCTAGTGGAGCCAGAGGACTTGGATACACCTATGTCAGACTCAGTGTCATCATAGTCATTTGTGATTGGTGTGGAACCATCAATGGCTGAGATCAATCCTAAGGTAGTAAGCCAAAATTTCATCTGACTTTGCCATCTCTTAAAGTATGTCCCGTTGAACTTTGTAGGTTTAGTAGTAAAAGTTTCATCCTTGCCAGTCATGATTGCTAATGAGAAAAATTTAAAACTAAAAGATACATAATTACTCAATAATAATGCCCAATGATATAGAATAATAGTTCAAGTGATTTCTGCTAACCAATCTTAAAATCTTTAGCTTATCAAGTGTAGATTAACTTGGGTAGCGGTGGTCGGAAGACACTTAAATCTTTAGTTTATCAAGTATAGGGGCCAATTCCTAGCTAGCGGTGGTCCGAAGACACTTAAATACCGTATCGCTTAGGGCTATTTACACCCGGTTGACAGAAGGACCCTTTCGGCTTGTTCCCAAATTTATCTCTACTTTTAGAATTTAGACTCAAAAAGATTTGCAATTATACTAAACTATTATTTGTTCAATACTAGAGACGCAGTTGAGATTGTCTTGAGGTGGTTACAAATAAACAATATTGTAGTTAACTATATGTAATGTAGAGCTAATATGGAACAACACAGATGTAAATGTGGAGCTAATAATAACAATAAATACCAATAATGTTATATATATTAAGCAAGATTTTATGTGCTATAAATACTAAATTAAAGCAGCTAAATTGAATCACAAGATTATATTTGCTGGCAAATATTCAAAAAAAAAAAATTAGAAACTTTCTATTAACAGAATATAAGGTTGTTAATAGTCCTTAGTGACAATAATTTTCTAATACCAATTATTAATTAATATATGATTCAAAATAATTAAAACTTATGTTGCACTTTGGTATGTAAGCAAAATTGGTATGCAAAAATAGCTTTAGCAATTGAACAATGAGCTACAAATTTGCAACAAGAAATATTCGTTAACAAAACAAAACCTTTGTTTGGTAAGCAGTAATACTACAATAACTTATTTTAATATAAAATTTGGTAGCAAATAAAAAAATTGCTACAGTAAAATTTGGACAGAAAATATATATTCAGCAGTGTTAGCAAATGGTATGTGTTTAACAATAAACAACAGAATTTGTGTTTGGTGTTCTGAATAAAATATTGTGGACAATATGCATGGTCACAAAAGGCAAATATTAAACTCTTAGATTGTTGTATATATATATATATATATATATATATATATATATATATAATATTTTCTAGAAATTTTATAAGAGAACAAAGAAAAAAAAAATATTACCGGCCTCCGGGAAAGTCATGCACGAAGCACTGCCCTAAGAGTTGATCCGAGGTCTATGTGCAGACGTTTCTCGGAAGCTCCTAGTGGTAAAACCCCCTGACTACCGGGATCTCTTCGTTGCACACAACTCAGAGAGAGACCGAAATTAGCTCTACCTAGAGCAAGGATTTAGAGAACAGAATATGGTTCGAGAGAAAAATGAAAGAGAGATTTCACGTAGGAGAATTTTCTGTAGAATAGAATTGAGATGAGAACCTCAACAAATATATAGGAAGAGAACCAAGACTACACTATAGACAAAAGAATAAATGCTATTAATCCAGACGTTTAATGAGTAATAAAAAAAGAAAATTTATGGAAGAGAATTCGGAGCTGTCACATGTTTAAAAGGTGAGAAATGAACCTGGACATAGGGAGTAATAAATGTCCAACGTTCAAAATTTGAATGAGTCAAACCAGTTTAAAAATAAAGGGGAGCAAAAAGATTTTTGGATCCCAGCCCGAACCCGAAGAGTAAAATGGATCGACATTCGGCACCCGTATGTGTGTGCACGTACCCGCACCCGTTACGCGCGCCAAACCGAACCGAGTCGGGTCGGGCGACGGCAATGGCGCGCGCGTGTGGCCTAAGGGTTCCCCCACACAACATCTTTAAGAGAGCAATAAAGAAGAACTAATATATACATACAAGGGGAAAGTGGTCCAACCGATGTGGGACTAAAGGAAAAGGTGGAAGTTGAGATTTTGCTCATATGTGTATAGTAATTTATACACAGCCAACAGAAGAAAAGGAAGCTAAGGAGTCTGCAAGCTTGTTTGAAGATCTTGGTGCGTAAGAGATTGCATACTCTATTGGACAGTTAAGTAATTGCTTAGCCTCTTCAACTTGTATTCGAATTCTCCATGGGATTAGAAACATTGGTCCTTCACGGCTTTAATAAGAATCTCAGAATCCCCTTCAAATATAATCTTCTAAAGACCCTCTTATCTGCAATAGTTGAATCTAAGCATAAGAGCATTGGCTTCTGCTTCCAAATGTGACCCTCCCTATTTGGAAGAAGCAACACCCCCTATAAATTTACCTTTGTTATTCCTTACAACTGCAACATATCCCATTCTATCATCTACATATACGCCATCGAAGTTACACTTGAGGAATCCCTCCGAAGGTGGTGTCCAAGATGCTTGAGTAGTGGCTCTGTTGTCAAGTATCACACTGGAAGAAAGGTTAGGAGATGACAACTCCTTGTGTGTATCTTCAGCTTCCTTAAGGACATTAGATATGTTAAAAGGAATGTTATCAAAGACCAACCTGTTCCTAGCTTTCCAGATAGCCCAAAGTAGGTAGCAGGTGTAAACAAATAGTTGTGTGTCCTTAGTATCCAGCAGCGTCTTAATAGTATTGATGATAGAGTTATGGTCTGGACATGGCGAGATGCCAATAGGTGAATCAAACCAGACTAGTTTGATAAAAGGACAGAGTAAAAATAGGTGGTCAATGGTTTCTGAGGCAGCACCACATATTGGGCAATCATGATCAATGATATGCAAGATACGGTTAATATTAGCTTTCACTGCTAGTGAACCGGATATGATACGTCATACAAAAATTTGTACCTTTGGAAGGAGTGACTTTATCTTCCAGAATGATCTCCAATCAAAGGTAGGTAAGCCCGACGAAGAAGACGTTGCTCTGTTGTCAGAAATTAACTTGTAGGCGGATTTTAAAGTGAATACTCTGTTGGAAATAAAAGTACAGAAATTGTTCCCCAAACCAGAGACTACCTGCGAGAGAATCGATCAAAACGCACAAACCAAAAATGCCAAACACAAATCGCAGACACAGAGATTTTTGATGTGGAAAACCCTTGCGGGAAAAATCACGGGACGATCGGAGTCCAACCCTGAAAAGCCTCCAATAATAGAATAAGAAATACACCGACTCCTTAGAAACTTCTCACCGACCAAACGGATCACCACAACTCTTTTGGAACATAAAATAGATTATAACCACGAAGAAGAAAGACAACGAGAAATACCCAAAATTGATCTCCTTCTTCGAAACAGCCTACAATTCTTCTTTCTCCTCTCCAATGTTGCAATGACACTCTTGCCAAATTTTTTCTCCTTGTTGCTATGTTTTTTTAGAGAGATATATTTTAGGGCCAGGAGACACCTATATATAGCCTCAAACCCACAATTAGCATTCCTATTAGATAGGAATATCCAATCCAAATCTATTGACATATTCCTATTATATGTAGGAATATTCAATCCAAATCCATTGAGATATTTCTATTATATTTAGGAATATCCAATCCAAATAAATTAAGGTATTCCTATTATATGTAGAAATACTCAATCCTACTCCGGAATATTTTCCACATAGGTTGGGAACCCCACCAACTCCAACAAATCTCCTCCTTTACATCTATGTGGAGGGGGTCATCATCCCGACGATCCGCCTGCAGTACTCCAACTTTCCCCTTAGTAGAACCTTTGTGAACATATCTACTCCATTGTCATCTGTATGAACCTTCTCAAGTGCCGCTACCTTCTTGTCAACTACGTCCCATATCCAATGATACCGTGTATCAATGTTCTTGGACCGACTATGAAATGTTTGGTTCTTCACAAGGTGAATAGCACTCTGACTATCGCAAAGCAAAGGATACTACTCCTGCTTTAGCCCAATTTCCTGTACTAGCTTCTTCATCCACAACAACTTCTTTCAAGCCTCCGTCGCCGTAATGTATTCTACCTCTGTCGTCGATAAGGTAACACACTTCTGTAAACGCGACTGTCATAATACTGCTCCACCAGCAAACATCATCACATAGCCCGAAGTCGATCACCTCGTCTCTACATCTCTAGCCATATCAGCGTTGGTATATCCAACCAGCCTCGGCTCGTCACTACCAAATAAAAGTCTCCAATCGGCAGTACCCTGAAGATATCGTAGAATCCACTTGACCCCACTCCAATGTACCCTTCCAGGATTAAAAGTGTACCTGCTAACTGTGTCGACTGCGTGAGTAATGTCTGGCCTCGTATATACCATAGCATACATAAGACTCCTCACGGCTGAGGCATATGGAACTCGCTCCATATCTTTTTTCTCGTCTTCGGTAGATGGACACTGCTCCTCAGTGAACTTAAAGTAAGCCGCAAGGGGGTTACTAACTTTTTTTGACCCGTCCATCCCGAAATGCTAATGTACTCGATGAATGTACTTCTTTTGGGATAAGTGTAGCAGCTTGGACTCTCTCTCTCTCGGCTGATCTCTAATCCAAGAATAGTCTTCGGTGCGCCCAAATCCTTCATAGAGAATATCGCGCCCAGTTGGAGCTTCATTTATGCTGTCCTAGTGGCATTCTGACCCACCAACAATATGTCATCAACATAAATCAACAAAATAATGAAATTATCCTCGGCGAAGTACCTCACAAAAATACAATGATCCGACGTCGTCCGTGCATCGCCATGCTCCCCTATAAATGACTCGAACTTCCTGTACCACTGTCTCGGAGTCTATTTTAAACCATACAAGCTCTTCCTCAACCGGCAGACCAAATATGACTTACCATTCTCATAGAATCCCTCTGGCTGCTTCATGTACAACTCCTCCTCAAGATCACCATGGAAGAATATTGTCTTCACGTCCATTTGCTCGACCTCCAAGTTGAAAATGGCTGTCAATGCTAGCACCACCCGTATAGACGACTGCTTGACGATTGGCAAAAAAGATCTCATCATAATCTATGCCTTTCCGCTGACCGTAGCCTTTAACTACCAGCCTCACTTTATATCGAGGGCGAGTAGCATCATCTGTCTGTTTCACTCTAAAAATCCATTGATTCTTCAAAGCCTTCTTGTCCTTTGGCAACCGTACCAGATCATATGTAGAGTTGGCCTCCAAGGAACTTATCTCCTCCTGCATGGCCTCCATCCACTCTTGCATGTGTTCGTCTTTCGTAGCCTCTGCAAAACTTTCGGGTTCTCCACCGTCAGTAAGTTGCACATACTCACCCGGTGAGTATCTCGTAGATGGTTGACCTTCTCTATCGCTCCTTCTCAATGGAACCACTAGTGCTAGCTGTATATCTACAGCCTACTCCCCTCCAGGAACTGCCTCCTCGGCATGCTCATCCTCTTGAGGGTCACCCTGACCACCATCAGCAGGATGAAGATCAAGGTTAGGAGCAAATTCATGTACTGGCTCCCCCATAACTGGATCCTCTGCCATATCGTCTAAAAATTGCTTGAAGCAAAATGACTCTAACTCAGGCAATTTCTCAGCCTCAAAAGGCATCTTAAAATCCTGAGTGTTGGTAATGGTCTGATCCTCGACGAATACCACGTCCCTGCTTCTATAGAGCTTTCTTTCCACTGGATCGTAGAGTCTATAGCCAAACTTATCTCGACTGTAGCCGACAAAGATGCACCGCCTCGTCTTTCGCTCAAGTTTGGTTCTCTTATTCTTCAGTACATGCACGAAGGCCTTACAACCAAACACTCGCAGGTGATTGTATGATGGATTTTTGTCGTACCATACTTTGTCAGGCACATCACCCTGCAAAGGAGCACTAGTAGATAAATTAATAACATAAGCAGCTGTGTAAAGTACCTCACCCCAATATCTTTCTGGCTAGTTTGCTTCTGATAGCAAATACCGTACCCTCTCCATTAGCGTCATGTTCATCTGCTCTGCTACACCGTTGAGCTGCGGTGTCTTTGGTGGAGTCTTCTGGTGTCATATCCCTTGCTCTCTGTAATAAGCATCAAAGGGACCGATATGCTCGCCGCCATTGTCCGACCGAACACATAGCAGCTTCTTGTCCGTCTTTCTTTCAACAAAGGCCTGAAACTCCTTGAAAGTGGGCAAGAACTGATCATTGGTCTTTAAGGCATAGACCCAAACCTTCCTGGAACAGTCATTAATAAATATTACAAAATAAGAAGCACCACCAAGGGATTTTACCTTCATAGGACCGCAGACATCCCAGTGAATCAACTCGAGCAACGCCGGCTTCCTTGAATTTGGGTAACTTTGAAAAGATACCCTATTTTGCTTTTCCGCCAAACAGTGCATGCACTTCTCCAACTTTGCAGACTTTAGCCCTAGAATCACCTTCCTGT
This sequence comes from Iris macrosiphon, assembly GCA_036927795.1. Classification (NCBI taxonomy): domain Eukaryota; kingdom Viridiplantae; phylum Streptophyta; class Magnoliopsida; order Asparagales; family Iridaceae; genus Iris; species Iris macrosiphon. The sequence goes on from JAYESA010000007.1 coordinate 51,839,927, forward strand.
TCACCAAGTAGCTCTTCCCCTTCTCGCTGATATGGCTGAGCCGCCGCCTGTGCCACAACTTAGTAGACACATAATAGCTGCGTTAACTTTATGTGCCCCCTGTCCTCTCCCTTCTATCTAGTAGAGTTTGGACCTCTTGCTTTCTCTGGCAATCACCATCGAACCTCTGAAAAGCTTCCACTGATTATTCCCGAAGAGACTAAAGAAACCCTCGTCATCCAACCTTTCAACCGACACCAGATTGAAATAAATATTAGGGGTATGACGGATATCTTTGAGAACAAGAACTGCACCTATCTTTGTCCTCAAATGCATATCTCCAATGGCATCCGCCTTCGACACATCTCCATTACCCATCTTCAATACTCCACAGTCTCCTATTTTGTATGTAAAAAATAGTGCCCTATTGTGAGATACGTTCGCTGAAGCACCTTAGTCCACCAGCCAAGAGTTGTCATCGCAAGCGAGGTTCATAACTACCTCACCACCTACAATGATCATGTCGACTCAATGTGTCGAGGCCGCCGCTATAGTGTTCTCACTTTGCTTCCCTTTGTCGCCCTTCTTCTCTCTCTTTTAAGCAAAATAGTTTAGCTTGATGTGGCCCTTCTTGCCACAATGGTAACACTCTGAGCCCTCGTACCGACCCTTGGACCTTCCCTTGCTTTTGTCTCTGCCACCGCCTGGACTCCTGCGTTTACCCCTTCCGCGGCTCTCTGAAATATGCGCCTCTGAGTGTGATGTACATGAAGTGTCCTGCGAACGTCTCCGCATCTTTTATTAAGTACCCCGCTCTTGGCAAACTCCAGACTGACCACGCCTTCCGGAGCAGAAGCGATCATAGACCCTTGTACGGTCTCCCACGAGTCTGGCAATGTACACAGCAACCATAGTCCATTAACCTAGTCGTCGAACTTGACTCCCATCGAGGATAGCTGGTCAACCATGCCCTGAAACTTACTCAAGTGATCCTTAATAGATGCCCCATCCTTATAACGTAGACCCATCATCATCCGGATCAAGAATAATTTATTTACTCCGGTCTTCTTCTCATACAAAGATTCCAGCTTATCCCACAGTCTCCTCGCGTGCTCAATACTGGCAACGTGGTTTTACACGTTCTCATCAACGAACTGCCTGATGTATCCACACACCTGTATATGCTCGAAATTCCAATCCTCTTCGAATTTGTCACTGGGTCTCTCGGAAGAAAATTTCGACAGATGCAGCTTTTTGACAAATAGAAGATCCTTCATCTTGCTCTTCCAGTAATGATAGTTGGTACCATTCAGGTTTATCATGCGCACCGGCTTCACGTCCATCTCTCCTCCCTGGTTTGCCTGTCAACTCCTGATATCCTTCTGAAATTCCAGAACCTGACTCTGATACCACTTTGTTGGGAACAAAAGTGCGAAAACCGTTCCCAAACCAGATAGTACCTATGAGAGAACCGAGCAAAATGCACAAACTAAAAATGTCAAACACAAATAGAAGACAAAGAGATTTTTGACGTGGAAAACCCTTGCGGAAAAAATCACGGGACGACCAGAGTCCAACCCTGAAAAGCCTCCACTAATGGAATAAGAAATACACCGACTCCTTACAAACTTCTCACCGATCCAAACGGATCACCACAACTCTTTTGGAACAGAAAATAGATTATAACCATAAAGAAGAAAGACAACGAGAAATACTCGAAACTGATCTCCTTCTTCGAAACGACCTCCAATCCTTCTTTCTCCTTTCCAATGTTAAAATGGCACTCTTGCCTCATTTTCTCTCCTTGTTGCTATGTTTTTTTAGAGATAGAGATATATTTTAGGGGCAGGAGACATCTATATATAGCCTCAAACCCACAACTAGCATTCCTATTATAGATAGGAATATCCACTCCAAATTCAAATCCATTGACATATTCCTATTATATGTAGGAATATCCAATCCAAATCCATTGAGATATTCCTATTATATTTAGGAATATCTAATTCAAATAAATTAAGGTATTCCTATTATATGTAGAAATACTTAATCCTATTCCGGAATATTTTTCACATAGGTTGGGAACCCCAGCCACTCCAACATACTCTAGCTAGAGTTTTCTTGCATATGAGTATATCATTAATTGGAGTAGACGACACTTGAATACTCAGAATAACATCTACCTCGTGTCGTAGAAATGAAGAGAGAACAAGTTGCCTGTTCCAGAGCTGTGTACCTGGAAGAAATTGTTCTTTAACAAATGTCAGGCTGCCTCTTCTATCAGGGAATCCTTCTACTCGGTAGTTAGGAAGCGTTGCCACCCAAGGGTCATCCCAAATCCGGATCATAGAGCCATCTCCCACCGACCAAAAGATATGTGGTTGAAGAATGTCTCTACTCTGAATTATTCCTGCCCATATAGGAGAGCTTGATGATGTTTTAGTAGCTTCACAGAAGGAACAACGTTTTAGATATTTTGCTTTGAGGTCTGCACACAATGGGCTTGAGGATTACTCAGGAATCTCCAACAAAATTTGCACAATTGAGCTAGGCTCATGAACTCAGGAATACGAATTCCCAAACCACCATCTTCCATTGCTTTTGTGAACTTGTCCCAAGAGATGAACTGAATTTTCTTCCTGCTATTGCTCGATCCCCACCAAAATTGTCGTTGTATTTGCGAGATCTTGTTGGTGACTCCTTTAGGAAGCATGTAACAAGACATTTTGTAGATAGGTAGTGAGGCTAGTGCTGATTTGATCAGAATGGTCCTACCAGCATGAGACAAGCAGCTAGTTTTCCAGCTCTTTAGTTTAGAAAAGCATGCATTAATGATTTTATCATAAGAGTTGATTCTGTTCTTGGGAAGTAGAAGATGGTGCCCAAGGTACAAATCATTACGGTGCATGGTTTGGACTTTGAACAAATTCAGGAGCAGTTGTTTGAAGTGGGGGTCCAGTCTCTTAGTAAAGAAGGCCGAAGACTTATGGAAGTTGAAGCATTGACCCGACTTTGAGCAATATGAATGGAGCATATGCATTTCCTCAGTTACATTATGAAGTTTAGCTTTGCCAAAAATGAATATGTCATCTGCAAACATGAGATGTGAGATAGACGGAGCTTGGTTGTTGAGTTTCACGCTAGAGAATAGACCGATATTTTCGGTATGGTTGATGACAGCGGAAAGGATTTCACCACAGAGGATAAACAGATAAGGAGACAAGGGACATCCCTGTCTAATGCCTCTGGTGGGGTAGAAGGTTTTTGATGGCTGACCATTGACGAGGACAGAGAAGGATGTGGTGGTGACACAATGCATGATTAGATCATGGGTTCTTCCTGTGAAGCCAAACCCCAATAGGACACGGCTAAAGAAGGACCAACTGACCCTGTCATAGGCTTTAGATAAGTCTAACTTGAGAGCGAAACATGCCTTTGAAACAGGAAATTTGACTATAGAGTGAAAAAGCTCCTGTGCAAGAATGATATCATCATTGATTTGTCTGTTAGGGACGAATGCATTTTGATAGTGAGAGATAAGATCATTAAGAAAGGTCGAATGCGTTTTGTAAGAATTTTGGTGATTAGTTTACAACACATTACACAGTGATATTGGTCTGAAATCAGATGGCTGTGAGGGATCTTTTGTCTTTGGAATTAAGGCTATGTGCGTATGATTCATGGAGGAAGGAAAATAAGAAGTTGAGAATGAAGATTGAATGAGCTTTATTGTTGGTTTTGCCTTTCTTCAAAAACTCAAATTCCTCTTCCTTTCTTTAGTCCCACATCGGATGGGGCAAAGCCCTCTTGTGTACATATATTACTTTCTCTTCTTTGCTCTATTAAGTTGTTGTGTGGGGAACCCCTTGGGCCACACGCGCGCGCCGCCGCCGCCGTCCGGCCCGGCTCTGTTCGGTTCGGTTTGGCGCGCATAACAGGTGCGGGTACGCACCCACATCTGCGGGCACCGAATGCCGACCCGATTTCCTCTTCGGGTTCGGGCTGGGACCCTAAAATTCTTTTTGCTCTTCATTCTTGCATTTATTTTCTGAAACGTTGGAATTAATTTCTAAACGTTACAAGTTTTTTGAACCATTATTTTTTCAGTGTCCAGGTTCATTCGTTTAATTCTCTTGTGTAACGGCTGAATTAATCGTAAATTAATTCAGACCGTTACACATGTTTTATATATACGTCTGTGTTCTTTGTAAATTGTATCAGAAAAAATAATTCTTTACGAAACCTCTGTCAACATTTTATTCGATCTTCATCGTCTCCAAGCTCTGGGCAGAGCTAAGTTCTGGTCGTTCTCTCCAAGTCGTGTGCGGCAACGAGATACCGGTAGTGCGGGGATTTTACCACTAGGAGCTTCGGGTACGTCTGCACACAGATCCCGAATAAACTCTTAGGGCAGTGCTTCGTGCACGACTTCCCCAGAGGCCGCTAACATCTAATTTTATTTTTTGTATTTTGAAATTTTTCAGTAAGTAAAAGAAAAAATTCTAACAATCTAAGAGTTTATTATTGTTATAATTGGTTCAATACTTACTTTTAGAATTTTCTATACTGTTATAATTGTTACAAAATTTTTAATAGTTACTGTTGATAACTATTCTTACTGTTAGAATAGTTTTAATAGTTTTTTGTTACAATTTTCAACTGGTTCAATAGTTACTGTTAGAAACAAAATTGGTCTTGAATGAAACAATCATAGTTGTAATTAACAAAAGTTTATGTAACCAAGTGCGTTCCCAATAATCCGAATTCCTATTTCAGACTATTACTTCTTACTGCCAACGAGTTCTAAGGTTTGCTGCCAGTCAAGGCAGTTATTTCTAAAATATTGTTAATATACTTATTAAGGAAATTTGCTTAAAGTTGCTGATTAAATATTTTTTCTTAAAAGTTGATTAAATTTGCTTAAAGTTGCTGATTAAACTTGCTTATTAAGAATATTTGTTAGAAAGCTTCTGATTAAAAAGAATTTCTAAATTATTGTTAATATACAATTGCTACAAAAACTTCTACAAATTTCAATTTGCTTAATATTTGCCATAGCAAATTTCTGATTATTTGTTTACTCATCAAGTTGCTTACTATATTGTCAAATTGCAAATTTTCTTAAAGTGTTTTAAATATTGTTAGCACATTTGATAACTTTGTCAATTGCAATTTTGATCCATAAAAAAAAAAATTTCTTTAAGTTGTAACATACAATTTGTTTCATTTTTAATCACTTAGTATTTTTGAAAGCAATCGAGGACTAAAAGAAAATAGTTTAGTAAAAAAGAAATTGCAAATAAAATCTTCAAATCTAAAGTTTCAAAGTAGAGACAAACTCGGGCACAAGCCGAAAGGGTCTTTCTGTCAACCGGGTATAAACAACCCTAAGCGACACGGTATTTAAGAGTCTTCGGACCACCGCTAGCTGGGAACCGGCCCCTACAGCTAACCTGAGTTGATCAACACTTGAAAAACTAAAGATTTTAAGATTGATTAGCAAAGACCACCTAAACTATTATCTTAGACACTGTGATTAAATAAATTTATATTTTTCAGACTGCAATCATGACTGGTAAGGAGGAATCCTCTACTGCAAAACCTGCTAAGTTTGATGGCTCATACTTCAAGAGATGGCAGAGCCAAATAAAATTTTGGCTCACGACCTTAGGACTTATTTCTGCCATTGATGGATCCACACCCATCACAAATGATTCTGATGAAACTGAGTCTGACATAGGAGTGTCCACCTCATCGAAACCAAAAACCCCAAAAGAGATAGACTTCCATTGTTTTCATAGAATTCTAAGCGCATTATCTGAATCCTTGTATGATATATTTTTTTAATACAAGAGCGCTAAAGAACTGTGGAAAGCCTTGGAAGATGAATACGGCTGTGATGATGCCGGAATAGAAAGGTTTAATTCTTTAACCTTTAATAGGTATTTTATGGTAGATAACAAACCAATGAATGACCAGCTCCATGAATTTCAAGAATACCTTAGGCATATTCAAGCCAAAGGGACATCTTTCTCCAATGAACATAAAATAGCATGCCTAATAGACAAGCTACCTCCCTTTTGGTCTGATATGGCTAAGGATCTTATCCATACACAAGGAGATCTTACCTACAATCAAGTCCTAAAGAAAATTAGAACCGAAGAACAAATTAGATTGAGGTCTAAGCCTAAGACTGAATCTAAAGTTAAGGTAAACCTTGTAGAAGGCCAAGGAAAATCCAAGTCTAATTTTTCTTATAAACCCAAAAAAAATTTCTTCAAGAAGAAGAAAAACTTTCAGCCTAACCAACAAAACCATCATCACCAAAACCAAAAACCTAGAAACATCAGTCAGACTCAGGATCAGAAGAGGTTTTGTTTTGTGTGTGGTAAAACAAACCATATAGCCATCAACTGCTACCATAGGAAGAAGGAAGCTGTCCAGACTTCCTACAAAGGAAAGGGCTCAGTTAGACCAGAAGCAAACATGCTTCACAAAGGTTCTTCGAGTTCCTTCAGGTCTGTAAGATTTCAACCCCTTATTAACCTCTCTTACCATTCTGATGATTGGTGGTTGAATTCTGGAGCTAATGTTCACGTTTCATTTGATCGCTCCTGTTTTTCAAATTATCAGGAATCAAGTGGAGGAGGTGTGACCCTAGGAGATGGCTCAATGGCAAAATTATTGGAAGAGGAAAAGTTAACATGAAGATTACATCAGGAAAAATCTTAACTCTTCATGATGTTCTTTATGTGTCGTCTGTCAGGAGAAACCTAGTTAGTGGATCCCTTCTTGTAGGCTCAGGATACAAAATTGTAATGGAGGCAAATAAAGTAGTTTTTTCTAAGCATGACTCTTTTATAGGGAAAGGTTTTGTAAAAGACGGTCTCTTCATTTTAAGTACAATGAATAAAATGTCTGATGGTTCTCTCATTGTCTCTAATATAGAATCTTCAAATGTTTGGCATGGCAGACTAGGTCATGTGAACCTAGGTTCTATTAAAAGGATGATGACCTTAGATCTTATTCCCAAGACTCCAATAGATGACAAACACAAATATGAGATTTGTGTTCAAGCCAAACACACTAGATTACCTTTCAAATCTGTAGAAAAAAACTGACCCTCTAGAACTTATTCATAGTGATGTATGTGACTCAAATAGGATTTTGACTAGAGGCGGTAGAAAATACTTTGTTACATTTATAGATGATTATTGAAAGTATTGTTATATCTACCTTCTCAAAACCAAAGATGAAGTTCTAGATAGATTTAAGGTCTACAAATCTGAAGCTGAGAATCAATTAGAAAGGAAGATTAAGATCCTTAGATCTGATCGTGGTGGAGAATATAGCTCAAACGAAATGACTAACTTCTGTGAAGAACATGGAATAATTCATGAGGTAACTGCTCCATATTCACCTCAGTCTAACGGAGTTGCTGAACGCAAGAACCGCACTCTGTTAGATATGGTGAATGCCATGCTTCTCAGCTCTGGTGCTCCTGATAACTTGTGGGGAGAAGCCCTTTTAACTGCCTGTTACATTCTTAATAGGATTCCTAGTAAGACAAAAGATAAGACTCCCTATGAGCTGTGGAAAGGTAGAGCACCTAGGATTAATTATCTTAGAGTTTGGGGATGCCTTGCTAAATTCGAAATTTCCGAACCTAAAAAGAGGAAGATTGGTCCTAAGACTGTAGACGCTATTTTCATAGGATATGCCTTAGACAGCTATGCCAATAGATTTCTAGTGACTCACTCAGAAGTAAATAAAATCTCTAACAATACCATTATAGAAGCAAAAGATACAGTTTACTTTGAAAACATATTTCCTTTTAAGGATAGAAGTTCAATCTCTTCCTCCATACCCTCTACTAGTTCTCAAGTCCAAATACCTAGCTCTCAATCTGAGCAAGACTTAGAACCAAGACGGAGTAAAAGGAATAGGATTGAGAAAAATTTAGGAGAAGGATTCTTCACATTTTTGATAGAGGGTGATCCCTCAACTTATGAAAAAGCAATGTAGTCTCCTGATGCTCCCTTCTGGAAAGAAGCCATTAACAGTGAATACAACTCCATCATGGAGAATAACACTTGGTTTCTAACAGATCTACCTTTAGGGAATAAACCAATAGGTTGTAAGTGGATTTTCAAGAAGAAACTCAGAGCCGATGGTACTATAGAGAAATATAAAGCTAGATTAGTTGCTAAGGGTTTTACCCAGAAGAAAGGGTTAGATTATTTTGATACCTACTCTCCTGTAGCTAGGATCACATCCATTAGAACTTTTTTGGCCTTAGCATCCATTCATGATATGCTAATCCATCAAATGGATATAAAGACATCATTTTTGAATGGAGATCTAGAGGAAGAACTTTATATGGACCAACCTGAAGGTTTTATTGCTAAAGGTCAAGAAAAGAAAGTCTGCAGACTAGTAAAATCCCTCTATGGCTTGAAACAAGCTCCCAAACAATGGCACAATAAATTTGACAAAGTAATTTGTGAATATGGTTTTTTGTCAAATGAGTATGACAAATGCATATACTCTAAAGGTACATGTAAAAGTTGTGTCATTTTATGCTTGTATGTAGATGACATTCTTATCCTAGGTTCATCACTGGAATTGATAAATATTACAAAGAACTATTTATCTAGCCAGTTTGATATGAAAGACCTAGGAGAAGCCAATTTAATTTTAGGAATGCAAGTGACCAAAGGCAAAGAGGGTTATACTCTATCTTTAGCACATTCAATTGAAAAAATGCTAAAAAGATTTGAGTTATTTGATAAGAAACCTGTCCTTACTCCTTATGACAGCAGTATTATACTGAAAAAGAATGAAGGATCACCTTTGGAACAACATAAATATTCACAGATGATAGGCTCTCTTATGTATATAACAAACAGGACAAGACCTGATATTGCATTTGCTATTGGGAGACTAAGCAGATATACCGGTAATCCAAATCAGTCACATTGGACTGCCTTGGATAGGGTATTTAGATATCTCAAGGGCACCCTAGATTACAAACTTTATTTTACTAGGCACCCTGATATCATAGAAGGTTATTCAGATGCAAACTGGGTAACCGACTCACATGATATAAAATCTACTACTGGATATGTTTTTACTCTAGGAGGAGCTGCAATCTCCTGGGGATCTTGCAAGCAAACTATCATAGCTAGGAGTACAATGGACTCTGAAATGTTAGCTTTAGATACAACTTGCACAGAAGCTGAATGGCTTAAAAATCTTATTATGCATATACATGTTTCTCTTAGTCCTGTTCCTGCAATTTCTATAAATTGTGATAATAAATCTGTTATTGAACTACTAAAGAATGATTCTGTGAATGCTAAGATGAACAGGCACCTGCAGCTGCGCTTCAAGTCAATAAAAAGCCTACTAGGCAAATATGTAGTTCTTGACTATATAAAGTCGGAAAAGAACCTTGCAGATCACTTGACGAAGGGTCTGTCTAGGACTTTGATCCTAGAATCATCGAGGGGGATGGGGTTAAACCCATAAGTTAGTCACCAGCAGTGGCAACCCAACCGAGTCTGACTGGAGATCCCAAGAAGCCGGTTCAATGGGTAGAAACAAGCTGAACTTATGTGACTTTATGGAACACTGACTCGAGATTAAAATCTCATTAAAATAAAGCCCAAGCGGCTGTACATGTGTACAATGACTTCCCATCCCTATGGTGACAGTGTTCCTGTGTGATATGGTTAGGATGAGATTAAACTCTTAATAGGTCCAAGCTGTAATGCTGGGTTGATTCATATCACCAACCATTAAGGACTTACCTATATGAGAGGTCGTGAAGGCCGCGACTATGGGACAGGGCGATCCCAGACAACTCTCATGAATGTGGAAAGTGCGCATGGCCATTTAATAGCGCCACCCGATAGACCAAGGACCTCTAGCGTACTATGTGTGCTATTTTTCTAAATCTGGTTCAAGAAGTCTGATTCAAGGCATAGTCCATCAAGCACTTCTTCAGATTAAGGCAATAGTCACTACGTGAGATTCAAGGCTGTAGTCCATCTCATCTATGCATAGTATTTTACTGCCCAGATGCTCTCTCTCTATTTACTTCACTCTTATCTCTGTTTCGGAACTTGACTTTTGGGGGGGGGGGGATTGTTGGTTTTGCCTTTCTTCAAAAACTCAAATTCCTCTTCCTTTCTTTAGTCCAACATCGGATGGGGCAAAGCCCTCTTGTGTACATATATTACTTTCTCTTCTTTTCTCTATTAAGTTGTTGTGTGGGGAACCCCTTGGGCCACACGCGCGCGCCGCCGCCGCCGCCCGGCCCGGCTCGGCTCGGTTCGGTTTGGTTCGGCGCGCGTAACGGGTGCGGGTACGCGCCCACATCTGCGGACACCGAATGCCGATCCGATTTCCTCTTCGGGTTCGGACTGGGACCCTAAAATTCTTTTTGCTCCTCTTCATTCTTGCATTTATTTCCTGAAACGTTGGAATTAATTTCTAAACGTTACAAGTTTTTTGAACTGTTATTTTTTCAGTGTCCAGGTTCATTCGTTTAATTCTCCTGTGTAACGGCTGAATTAATCGTAAATTAATTCAGACCGTTACACAAATGTTTTATATATACGTCTGTGTTCTTTGTAAATTGTATCAGAAAAAATAATTCTTTACGAAACCTCTGTCAACATTTTATTCGATCTTTATCGTCTCCAAGCTCTGGGCAGAGCTAAGTTCTGGTCGTTCTCTCCAAGTCGTGTGCGGCAACGATATATCGGTAGTGCGGGGGTTTTACCACTAGGAGCTTCGGGTACGTCTGCACACAGATCCCGAATAAACTCTTAGGGCAGTGCTTCGTGCACGACTTCCCCAGAGGCCGGTAACATCTAATTTTATTTTTTGTATTTTGAAATTTTTCAGTAAGTAAAAGAAAAAATTAACATTTATTACCTCTCCTCCAACCACTTTCCAGCATTTGTGATAAAAGATAGCTGGGTATCCATTTGGACCCGGAGACTTGCTTGGATTTATCTTTAGGATAGTGTCTCGGATCTCTTCAGAGGTAGGGATGGCTGCAAAGGAATCATTCACTGTAGGACTGATTTTGGGTAGAGCAAAATATTATATTCATTTCTTTGAATAATTTAGAGAGAGGAAAAATGCACTCTTCTCAACTAAAAGAAATCACATGAGCTTCTTCTACTCCCATACTCTATATTAATCCCTACGTGAATAGTGTTTGCATGTGAATAGTACTCTTTGCATGAAATTGATGTTTGTTGCTGCCACTTATTCTTCTTCTTCTTCTATACAACTTAAAAGGTTATGTCAGTAGAAATATAACCAGAGGAAAACAGGTTGCTCGGCGTCTACGCGGAGAGTTCGTGGTCGAGCCTCAGCAGTACTGTTCTGTCCAGGCACGTCGACTCGACACGGAGAAGAGTGGGTCAACGGTAGCTGCCTAGCCGACGGTAGAGGATGCAGCGGTCACGACACCTTCTCGGTCGCGCAGGGAGGAGACGAGAGAAGAAGAGAGAGGAGTAAATGGGAGGGGTTCGGCTCTACCGCTATCTCTCTCTTCCTTGAGATGAGAGAGATTTATGCAGAGTTTTAAATCCAAGTTGATGAAGATGAATATGAATAGGATTTATATATATATTCCTTTTAGTCGCCCGAGAGAGAGAGAGAGAGAGAGAGAGAGAGAGAGAGAGAGAGGAAATAGGTAAGTATTGTTGTTTGCTTATATCTTCTATATATGCTAGGTGTAGTTGGCTGCGATTTAAAAAGGGAAATATTTTAAATAATTTATTTGGATTGTGAGAGAATGGAGGAGCATTAAATAGAAGGAAAGATATGAATCAATTATAGAAACAATGGTATGCTGCGGTGCATATATAGTTTATGGATGGTTTGTAAGAAAATAATGGTGAATATTGAATACATGGGAGGATTTTAAATATGATATAATTATGTGATGTAGGATAATTTGGTAAGTATTTAAAATAGATGTGTAATTGGATGCACATTGATGAGAATGAGGCTAAAAAAATAAGGAAAGTAATTGGTAAGTAGTAATAGTAATTGAATGCTTGCATAACTAATGCGTCTTTTTATTTTATAATTATTAATATTGGCTGATTAAAAAATAACAAAATAAAATAATAATAATTGGAATATTTTATATTTTTGGAAAAATAGGGTTTACAATCTATCCACCTTAAAATAATTTCGTCCTCGAAATCTAAAATGGGCAAACAAAGAGCAACAATTTTGTATGCTGCTATAGTTACGAACAACTAGAAGGCATTCTAAGATATTGTGATCTATCCTAATCAAGAAACTAGCAAGCCAAATCTTTACTATCAACCTACTCATTTTTTCTAGCACGCAACTACGAATTGTTACCATTAGTCGCTCCTCCTGAGCTGTTGGGCACCCGAGGTAATAGCGAGAGGGGCGACACGTCCGCTGCTACGATTCATCTTTCTGCGTAGACAATAATTGTTAGGACATGACAAGAATCAAAACTGGATGCATGTCGAGGAATCATTTTGAAGTCAAGGTAGAGATCAATAACATGTCAAAGCATGTGGATGGATCCTAACTCTAATCCTATTTGAGGTCCATTCGGTATAGTAACGTAATCCAAATAGCTAACTCGACCTATATAGGCTACCAGAAAAATATGCCATGTCCCAGTCCCAAAATACGTAGAACTAGGATACGTGACAATGACCAGTTACGTATCAAGCAGAATCTATACCGGCTCGAATACGTATCAAGCGGACTAGAGGTCAAGTATATCTGTCTAAAATGTAAAGTAAACTATATCTCAATCCACATAATCAATAAAAGTCAAGAATGAACAAAGTGCATTAAAGTCGGTCGCCCAATAATACACTTAGTCCGATCGAGCCTGAGATGAATAAAGCTCGCAAAACTAGACTAACAACATAATGAATCAACGAGAATAAAATATAACACCAAGATGAATACCATAAAGGTATCAACTACATATACCTGAAATCCTGAAGACTAAATCATCAACTATCCATCTATTCTACGCAACAAGTCAACAACTACCTGGAAAGGAACCAGGTCCTCAGTGAGACGTAATAAGATACATAGTAAATAACATGCAAGAGAGACAAAAAAATAACCACAAGGAACACTGTAACTAAGACAGAGAACATACGACAACTAAGATGATGGTATGCCATGAGAACAACGATATCAGTCATGGCTACAAGTAAATCGGATAATAGTAACTGCAGTCCGATGAGGCACTAAAAGTCATATCACTAGTCTCTATCGCAGACAATGAGGCACTAACGATCGAGGGATCAAGTGAACAAATCTCTATCGCATGCCGGTGAGGCGCTAACGAGTCAAGATTTGATCACAATAGCTAATGCCTAATAACGATATCCTCGCCTAAGGAACTAAGGGATCAACTTAAGGCAAGTCTACTCAAGTAATATGGGGATACGGGGTCATATCATGACATACTCGAGTAACAAAAATTCAGAATAACAAGTAAAATCACAAGTAACGTACAAAAACAGATAAAATACTGACAGGACGTAAAGCAGGTAGCATATCCACATGACCGTGTACAAATATTAACATAAAAGATAGTAACTGAAATAACGAACATGAATATAGAAAGACAAGCACGATAACAAAAGTATGTAAAAGTACTGTACAATTGGGCAAGATATACTTGCCTGCTTTTGTCCAGTGTTGTGCTGAGCTTGCAGGTACAACAATCTTGGTCAATAGTCTAGATAATTCCAAGAAAGCCTAGTATATATATTAATATAAATTTATATTATAATCTAACTAATTAAATGGGTTATTTATTTATATAAGTTGTACGTATTTCATGAGGGTTAAGGTGAAAGTTTTATCTATTTACTATTAAATAGTTGTCACGCCCCGCTCCCAGAATACTAGGTAAATACGAGGACTGACATGACCAACCACACATTGCAGAATACCGAAGTAAGCTGCAATATGCTAAGGTTGTATAGAAGACATATGGGTGGACACTAGCATGCTATGACGTCAGTCCTAAGGCCGCCACATCCTAGTATCTCAATCCATCAATATCAAGTACAAGAGTATATCATATATGAAAGTAAAAATGGGTCCCAAATTACATACCACATATGATCATGAATCTAGTGAATATAAAATGATGCTCTAGCAGAGTATAATTATACATGATAAAATATACCAGTGTCACGACCGATACATGAAATTTGGATATGAGCCGTGGGTACGTCCAGCCTACGCCGCAGCATCGTCGGTAGAACGCTGTCTAGGTCTCAAGTCTACTAAACATAACTCACAACATATGTCAATGATCATAATCCTAAGGAGGACAATGAATATACATAATGCTCCTCAAAACATACATTACCAGAAAAAGTCAAATTAGCGATGCAAAAAAATGTCGCTAAATGATCAATAAATGTCGCTAAATAATTTTAGCGAAGTAATTAGCAACATTTTACTAAAGTAGCCCTTAAGCTCGCTGACAGAAAAAACGTCGCCAAACGTCGCTATACCGACGTTTTCTAGTGACGTAAATGTGTCGCTAGATTAGCGACATTTAACGACGTATCGTCACTAATTAGCGACGTATACATTTGTCGATGTACGTCGCAAATTAGCGACGTAAGTAGCGAATTTTATAGCGACGTTACTATGTGTCACGCCCTAGTCCCAAAAGTACACGGGACCAGGCAACGTGGCAATAGCCAGTTGACACGTCTTCGAGGATATCCCAATTTAATGGTTCCACGAAGAGTGTTACGCTGTCCTAAAATACTAACAGGTGCAACAATATCAGTCAATAACAGGTAATCTAATCTCATCTACAATATAAAGAGCAAGAAGTACTACTTAAATTGCTGGAAGATAAACACTAGTCTGAAATATCATAGTACAACCAATAAAGTCTGATGGGAACAAACCCACTACTATGACGAAATAAAGTGAAATGAGATATAAAAGATAATGACTAGGGCATCGGCTCTAGATAATAATGCACCCAATCTAGGCTGAAGGCCTTCCAACTGATCACGGAAACTTTGACGGCTGTACCTCTAACTCCTCAGCTGTAGCGAATCTCGTCTCCTGTCCGGGGCCGTATACTGTCGGGTAGAAAGTCTCGTCTAAATCTGGAAAGGAACCAGGTCCTCAGAGGGACGTAACAAGATACATAGAAATATGCTATATATAAATACTGAATAAGATAAAATACAATAAAGGGTGTGCTAGCCAATCTAAGTGCATGCAATATGAGAACAACTGTGAGTATATAAGAAGGTGTAGGCTAGACATATGCTGACGTAATTCACCAGTCGTGACAACCGGCTAGTATATGCCACACATGCCCCCTATAACACGGGCGCAGGAATACAGTAACGTCCAATATTCTATAGAGTGTGGTATCTGCAAAGTCATCAAGTAACATCCCACACTTTACAGAACCTGGTATCAGTAATATATAAATACGTCCGTATCACTCCATCGAGTGCAGTAACATCGAGTGCAGAACCTGTCCTATATGCCTACCAGTCGTCCTCTCCTTCCAATATAGATATACCCGTCAAATAATCGACGTGCATATCCCTGGTCTAAATGCCAAGTCTTTAAACTGAAGTAGTTCTAGATTTCTTGCTAACCGTGATGCACGTCACACGCGGCGATAGCTAGTCGATCACGCGAACACGCATCCCGGTCAGGGAAGGCTGGGGGTGTGCAGCTGGTCGGGGAAGCGGCTGGGGGCTGGAGCAGCCGGTCAGGGAAGGCTGGGTTTGGTGAACAACCAGTCAGGGAGCGGCAGGGGTGTAGCAGCCGGTCGAGGAAGCGAGAGCGGCTGGAGCAGTCGGCGCGGGTGGCTATAGGGGGGTCGGTCGGGTGAGGTGGTCGGGAGCGGGCTGTCCGGAGAGTCGGCGAGGGGTAGTCGGGGTAGTCGGGGTCCGCCCGGCAGGGAGATTGGTTTGGATGGGGGGTCGGCTAGGGTTTGGAGAGGGTGGTGTTGGTTTAGGGTTTCAAGGGGAGGGACTTCATATATATATATATATATATGAGGAAGTTGTGGGCTAGGCTCGGCTTGGCCTGTCTGGTCTCATTGAGATAGGCTGGTCTAATGAGAAGGAGTATAGGTGGGCTGGTTTAAGTGTTTGCTTGAGGTAAAATTAGCCTTAATTAAAATTAAACTAACAACTTAACTAGGTAATTCATAATGTATTTTAAACATTAGGAAGTAGATTTTTTGAGTGGTACACAGGAGTCGGGGTATAACAGGTTTGGGGTAGACTGATACCCTAATTTGGGTACTTGAGATTTGGGTTGTGGTTATTTTTAAGTTAAAATAATCAATTAAATCCTACATTTAAGACGATGGGGTTTACAATCTACCCTCCTTAGAGCATTTCGTTCTCGAAATTAAACATACGTATGGGTAAGAACTAAAGACTAAAGAAAATACTGAAACGTACCTAGTCCTTCGAAGAGGTGGGGATAACGTTGTCTAATGTCCTCCTCGCGTTCCCAGGTTGACTCGTCTGGTGCATGATGCCTCCATGCGACACGAACTAGGGGGATATTCTGTCCTTGCAGTACTTTCTCACTCATGTCCAGAATCTTGACGGCTCCTCTTGGTATGATAAACTCGGACCAACTGTGATCTCTGAGTGGTCAAGTATGTGACTCGGATCCGATATGTATCTCCTCAGCTGAGATACATGAAAGACGTCATGGACTCCTTCCAAAGTCTGCGGCAAGGCTAACTTGTAAGCAACCTCTCCGACGCGTTCTAATACGTCGAATGGTCCGATGTACCTCGGACTCAGCTTCCCTCTGCCTCCGATTCTGATAGTCCCTTGAGTAGGCAAGATCTTTTGAAATACGTGATCTCCAACCTGAAACTCTAAGGGTCGACGATGCATATTCGCCCAATGCTTCTGTCTGTCTTGTGCTGCTCGAAGATGCCCTTGGATCTTCTTCACTTTTTCTACTATACTAACAACCAACTCTGGTCCGAGAATCTTTCGCTCGCCTATATCACTCTAGCACACTGGAGAACGATATTTTCTTCCATACAACGCTTCGTAGGGAGCCATCTGGATGCTCGCTTGATAGCTATTGTTGTTGGAAAACTCGACCAAATGCAAATGGTCCTTCCATGATTCTCCGAAGTCAAGCATGCACGCTCTCAACATGTCTTCTAGCGTCTGAATGGTGCGCTCCGACTGGCCATCTGTTTGTGGGTGATATAATGTGCTAAACTTCAGGCGAGTACCGAGACTCTCTTGTATACTCCGTCAAAAGTAACAAGTAAACCTCGTATCCCTGTCAGACACGATGCTAACTGGCACTCCATGTAGGCGCATAATCTCTTTCATGTATATATCTGCTAAGGCCTCCATCGATTGCCCAACTCTGAAGGGTAAAAAGTATGCGGACTTGGTGAGTCTATCCACGATTACCCATACTGTATTGCGCCCACTAGGACTTCTCGGAAAGCCCATAACGAAGTCCATAGTGATAAGCTCCCATTTCTACTCCGGTATAGGGAGTGGTTGGAGAAATCCTACAGATCTCTGATGCTCAGCCTTGACTTGCTGACACACCAGGCACTTGGCCACAAAACGTGCTATCTCTCTCTTCATTCCGTGCCACCAGTAGTACTGTCTCAAGTCCCTGTACATCTTCGTACCTCCTGGATGAATAGAATAGATTGAACTGTGTGCTTCTGCCATTAACTCCTGACGAAATTCTCCATTTGGAACATAGAGACGATCTCCGCATCTCAATGTCCCATCTTTATGTATTCTCAGTCCTGTCTGCATTCCAGCCTCTGTCCTCTGTCTAAGCCTCTGAAATATGGCGTCTGTCGGCAAAGCGGCCTTGATTCTCTCTACTAGTGTCGATTGTAATTGGAAACTTGACAATTGTTCATCTACTCCGGACATAGCGATCTCTATACCCATCTGCTCTAGCTCTCTCAACAGATGTTGTTGGGTGGTCATGAAGAATGCCATGGATCTTCTGTTCAACGCGTCAGCTACTATGTTGGCCTTTTCCGGGTGGTACTGTAGCTCGATCTTGAAGTCTGTCATCACCTCGAGCCAACGTCTCTGCCTCTAATTTAGAT
This sequence comes from Iris macrosiphon, assembly GCA_036927795.1. Taxonomy (NCBI): domain Eukaryota; kingdom Viridiplantae; phylum Streptophyta; class Magnoliopsida; order Asparagales; family Iridaceae; genus Iris; species Iris macrosiphon. Next base: position 51,858,072 of record JAYESA010000007.1, read on the forward strand.
CCTTCTAGGTGTAGACGTACTTTAGGATCTTATGATCAGTAATTATCTATACTCTCTCTCCATATAGATAGTGTCTCTAAAGCTTCAAGGCAAAGATTATCGCTGCAAGCTCCAAGTCGTGGGTGGGATAGTTCTTCTCGTGTGTCCTCAACTGTGTAGAAGCATAAGCTACAACCTTTCCATGCTGCATCAAGACACATCATAATCCTTTCCCGGATGCATCGCTATAGATCACGAATCCTCCGGGTCCAGAAGGTATGGTCAAGATAGGTGCTGTAGTCAAACGCTTCTTCAGTTCATCGAATGCCTTCTGACACTCCTCTGTCCAGGTGAACTCCTGCTCCTTGCGGGTCAAACGGGTCATTCGCTCTGCGATCTTCGCGAAGTTTTCTACGAACCTCCGGTAATATCCGGCAAGTCCTAGGAACTCATGACCTCCGAGACATTAGTAGGGGTTGGCCATATCTCTACTGATGAAATCTTTGCCGGATCTACTGAGATGCCATCTCCTGAGATAACGTGTCCAAGGAAAGCGACACAATCTAGGAGAAACTCACATTTGCTCAGCTTGGCATAAAGTCTCTCGTTCCTTAGCGTCTCTAACACTAGTCTCAAGTGCTCTTCGTGCTCCTCGTGGCTCTTCGAATACACCAAGATGTCGTCGATGAAGACTACCACGAACTGGTCTAAATATTAGTAGAATACTCTGTTCATCAAGTTCATAAATACAGCTGGCGCATTCGTCAGCCTAAATGGCATTACTAAGAACTCGTAGTGACCATAACGAGTCCTGAATGCTGTCTTCTGAATGTCTTCTCTTTGCACCATCACTTGATGATAACCCGATCTCAAGTCAATCTTTGTGAACACTACTGCTCCTGTCAACTGGTCGAATATATCATCAATCCACGGCAGGGGGTACTTGTTCTTGATAGTCAAAGCATTAAGGGCTTTGTAATCAATGCACATGCGTACTGTTCCATCCTTCTTGGGTACGAACAATACTGGTGCTCCCCATGGTGATGCACTAGGATGGATAAATCCCTTGCTCTGCAACTCCTCTAATTGTAGTTTCAGCTCATCTAATTCCTTCTTCGCCAATCGGTATACATTAGAAGATATCGGTACTGCTCCGGGTACTAGCTCGATGGTGAACTCCACGTCTCTATCTGGTGGTAAGCCTGACAGTTCTTCGGGAAACACATCCTCGAATTCTGCCACTATTGGCGGGGGTGCAATCTCCATAGCCATGCAAGTTCCTGCTATCTGTCCTACTCCTTGTTTGACGATCCCTCGCATGTACTCGAACTCCGATTGATCTGGCGGTCTAAAGGTGACGCTACCCTTCCGGCAGTTCAGAACGGCGTTATACTGGCTTAGCCAGTCCATGCCTAACACAACATCAAAGTACGGCATAGGCAATACCAAGAATCGCGCTCTCATCTCTCTACCACATACAACTACCGAGCACGTTCTGATAGTGCTGATAACCGGCACGATACCTCCTCCGCTAAGAATCTTCCAACTCTTAGGTAAGGGGGAAGTCGCTATTCTATGCATTGCTACAAATCTACTAGATATAAATGACAATGTAGCTCCAGAATCAAATAATACAGTTGCAGGTAATGATGCAACTAAAATGGTACATGTGATAGCTTCTCCTTCGGTTTCTTCTTTAGTAGCTGCTAATGCAAAGGCTTGTCCTTGCATCTGTCCTCCGGTCTGCTGACGAGCTCGCTCAAACTGTGCCTGCTGTGGGGCCAAGGGTGGTCCCCTCTGAAATCCTTCGAGGGCTGGTAGGCGCTGTCCTCCTAGCGGGGGTAGTATCCTCTGTACTGGTGCTGCTGGCCTCTGGCCTATCTGCAGTGTTGCTTCTCTGCGCTGCGGGCAATCTCTGACAAGGTGCTGACTTGACCCACATATCATGCACAATCCCAACTTCTTCCGACAATTCTTAATGACATGTCCCTTCTTGCCACAATGGTGACAAGTCGGAAGCTCCTGCTGTGGATATGGCGCTGCCCTCTGATGTATCTGTGCTCCTGGACGATGGATCGGTCCTCCTGCTCCGGGCTGTGCTCTGGCTGGTGTAGTCATGCTGGTACATCTAGCTCCTCTGACGATGGCCTCCTGGATTCTCGCCTCTGAAAGAACCTCTTCATAAGAAATCCTCGCCTGTGTAGTGGTATACCTCTGTAGCTCGAAATTGAGGCCGTGATGAAATCTTTGGGCTTTCTCAAGATCGATGGGTATCAGGACTGCACCAAATCTGTTAAGGCGGCTGAACTCCGCGTCATGGGCGTCGACAGTCATATTTTCCTGTTCTAGATGTAGGAACTGGGAGTACAGGGTATTTCTGACTGTAGCTAAAAAATACTTCGCATTGAAATATTCTAGGAACTGTTCCCAAGTCTGGTTCTTCCCTACACTGCGCTCAATGGAATTCCACCAATGATGGGCGTTGCCTTTCAGTTGGGCCCTCACCGCGGTCATCCAAAGGTCGGGGTGCAGTTGTGAAGCTTCTAGTAGCATCTCCGTGTTGGTGAACCAATCGGAGATCTGTTCTGCAGTCTCATTGCCTGAGAAAGTATCTGATCCCATCTGTCAGAACCATCTAACAGTGCCACCTGTTTGGGCTGGTGGATGTGCTGGTGCTGGTGCGGGGACATGTGTCCTCTCTAGTACTGCCATCAAACTCTGTCTCAATGTCTCTGTCTGATGCCACTGTGCTTGCATCATCTCCTGGAAGAACTGAAGCATCTATGGTTATCCATCTGGCTGTGGCATCTGGGGTGGATAAGGTGGAGGCGGTGGTAGTGGAATCTCTGGCTGTGCAGTAGGCATCTCCTCATATGTCGGTCTCGCAGTCTGCGGCATCGGTGTAGCTCCTGAAGTCTGGCCCTCACAATGTTGCGTGGGGATTGTTTGGGAAGTCTGTCCCTCAGGCTGCGGTGTAGGATCGCCCTGTGATGTCTCGTGCTAATGTATCAGCGGGGTCTGTAGCGGGGTTGCCCTTGGGGTACCTCCTCTCCTTGAGTGGTGTTATCTGGCACCGCGGCACGGGGTGCTCCTCGTCCACTGCACAAATTCATCTTGCTGCAAGAGATGGATTTCATTAAAAGAGTACGAGAACAAACAAACAGGATGCAGATATTTAGAAGCAGTATGAAGGAGATTCAAAGATGAATCCAAAAGTGGATGAGACCTAGTAATTCCTATCCTATTGCAGGCTCGCTGGGCATGTTACCATACCACAAGCGAAAAGAAGACCTGCATGGGCCACCACTAAAACCATGTCACGCCCCAGTCCCAAAAGTACACGGGACCAGGCCACGTGGCAATAGCCAGCTGACACGTCTTCGAGGATATCCCAATTTAATGGATCCACGAAGAGTGCTACACTGTCCTAAAATACTAACAGGTGCAATATCAGTCAATAACAGGTAATGTAATCTCATCCATAATATAAAGAGCAAGAAGTACTACATAAACTGCTGGAAGATAAACACCAGTCTGAAATATCATTGTACAACCATTAAAGTCTGATGGGAACAAACCCACTACTATGACGAAATAAAGTACTGAAATAAGATATAAAAGATAATGACTAGGGCATCGGCTCTAGATAACGATGCACCCAATCTAGGCTGAAGGCCTACCAACTGATCACGAAAACTCTGACGGATGCACCTCTAACTCCTCAGCTGTAGCGAATCTTGTCTCCTGTCCGGGGCCGTATACTGTCGGGTAGAAAGCCTCGTCTAAATTTGGAAAGGAACCAGGTCCTCAGAGGGACGTAACAAGATACATAGAAGCATGCTATATATAAATACTGAATAAGATAAAATGCAATAAAGGGTGTGCTAGCCAATCTAAGTGCATGCAATGTGAGAACAACTGTGAGTATATGAGAAGGTGTAGGCTAGACATATGCTGACATAATTTACCAGTCGTGACAACCGGCTAGTATATGCCACACATGCCCCCTATAACACGGGCACAGGAATACAGTAACGTCCAATATTCTATAGAGTGTGGTATCTGCAAAGTCATCAAGTAACGTCCCACACTCTACAGAACATGGTATCAGTAATATATAAATACGTCCGTATCACTCCGTCGAGTGCGATATCAGTGTAAAGGAGTGGGGTGTCCCATATGCCTACCAAACTTCCTTCCCTCCCAAAGTAGATATACCCGTCAAATAATCGACGCGCATATCCCTGATCTAAATGCCAAGTCTCTAAACTGAAGTAGTCCTAGATTTCTTGCTAACCGTGATACACGTCACACGAGGTAATAGCTAGTCGATCACGCGAACACGCATCCCAATATGAGATTTATTACTATGAATACGTGTAAAAGTGTCAGGTCTTAGAAGATAACAGGATATCATCCAATGGGGTGAGTCTGCTAATGACTAAGTCAATGTATACTAATCTTCGACGTACCCGTCGAATGCACCCAAGACAATCTCTGACGCGCATAGTTGTATAAAGCAAACAACAAGCATACAATACAATATTGACATAATTTAAATCAGACAGTAAATATAGCAAGGTATCTTGCCTGAGTCTTCAAGAGGTGAATGCCAAAAGCTTGCTCCTGTAGTGCCTTCTGGCTGATCCAAAGACCCTGATCAATAGGACGAGGGGGCATCTCCTCCTTCGACGAGGGTGGCTCCGGCAGCATGGGCGAATCCGTCCAGCGGTGAAGGGTAGTCAGGATCGGCAGTACTTCGGTCGGGCTATGGGGTGCACCGATCGGGGAGCGGCTGGGGGTGTGCAGCCGGTCGGGGAAGCGGCTGGGGGTGTGCAACTGGTCGGGGAAGCGGCTGGGGGCTGGAGCAGCCGGTCAGGGAAGGTTGGGTTGGGGTGAACAGCCGGTCAGGGAGCGGCAGGGGTGTAGCAGCCGGTCGGGGGAGCGAGAGCGGCTAGAGCAGTCGGCGCGGGTGGCTATAGAGGGGTCGGTTGGGTGAGGTGGTCGGGAGCGGGCTGTCTGGAGCAGTCGGCGAGGGGTAGTCGGGGTAGGGGGGTCCGGCCGGCAGGGAGATTGGTTTGGATGGGGGGTCGGCTAGGGTTTGGATGGGGGGTCGGCTAGGGTTTGGAGAGGGTGGTGTTGGTTTAGGGTTTCAAGGGGAGGGACTTTATATATATATATATATATATATATATATATATATATATATATATATATGAGGAAGTTGTGGGCTAGCCTCGGCTTGGCCTGTCTGGTCTCATTGAGATGGGCTGGTCTAATGAGAAGGAGTATAGGTGGGCTGGTTTAAGTGTTTGCTTGAGGTGAAATTAGCCTTAATTAAAATTAAACTAACAACTTAACTAGGTAATTCATAATGTATTTAAAACATTAGGAACTAGATTTTTTGAGTGGTACACAGGAGTCGGGGTATAACAGATTTGGAGTAGACTGATACCCTAATTTGGGTACTTGGGATTTGGGTTGTGGTTGTTTTCAAGTTAAAATAATCAATTAAATCCTACATTTAAGACGAGGGGGTTTACATTATGACATGGCAATACTGCCATGTCAGCAATTTGTGACGTATAACGATATTTTTAGCGACAAGTTTAGCGACATCATTAGCGACGTGAAGAACGTCACAAATTACTGACGTATTTAGCGACATGTACGAACGTCGCTAAACATCGCTAATGATACAGTGAAAAAATAAAAAAAATTCGATACAGAATTGTTTTCAAACTATTATTCCTGTATTTTATTAATTCACAATTTGTACAAATAGACCCGTAGCAACCCTCCGTTGAATTTCTTGGGTTCGCCGACCCCCTTGGGTTGAAAACTCAACACCGGTAAATTAACATATATTTAATATACAAAAATATAATAAAATTTGAAGAAAATAAAACATCCAGCAAATATCGTCGTAAAGAATGCAACAAATATATATCCATACAACTGTGTCTCATCCTAAATAATACGAAGAAGAAAAATATCCAGCAAATATCCATGCAAATATCCATACTACTGCGGATCTGCAGGAGGATGACCACCGGCGTGCATGAAGGATAAGAACAGATCATTCTGCTCCCGTAAAATTGACACCGATGTCGATGGAGAAGGAAGTGACGTCGGTGGAGTCTGTGTCGATGTAGGCGCACCAGGAGGACGTATCCGCTCTAACTCTGCGAGTCGCTGGTTGTAAGAATCCATGGTAGATAACAGCCTTGTACTGCTATGAACCATTGAATCCTGCATCATCGTCAGCCTCTCGCCCATGGATAGCTATGATGCCTGCAGCTCCGTCACGCCACGCTCTATCGAGGCTCTAAGATCATTTGTCAAATCCTGGAGCTCTGTGATGCTGTAGTCGAGCATATCAAATCATGCGATTAACGTCAAATCGTCTTCCTGCGGCTGGGACCGGGGCTGCTCCTCCATCCTTCGCAACAACTCGTCACGGAGAGATGCAATCTGACGGTCAACGACCTCCTGGACTCTAGCCAACGACTGCGAGGGCTGTGGAGAATGAGCACTTTTCGGGGAGGCCCTAGATGACTGCGTCGCAACCAGGGCGCCATAGGATCCCGTACCGTAATATGTACCCCTATGGAGTCCACCAGCGACGGTCATCCACAGCTCGTCCGCCGACAGAGCTGGAGCGGGCTGCAAGGAAGTACTAGCCTCTCCAGGTGTAGGTGCACTAGTAGTCGCCCGCTCACACAGCCTAAGATACTCGGCCTAGAAAATTTTGGATACTCGATAATTGCCTAAGTTATAATAAAATTAACACAAAATAAAGTAATACTTACATAGGTCTGCGAGGCCCTCTCATCAATGATATTTTCGTCCTTTTGATGGGTGGCCAAGAAGACGGTCACCATGTTTGCATCCTCACCCCTTTGTACCTATTAAAAATATAGTATTTAGTACTAAAATTAAATATTTTGTCCTACTATCATGCATTTTATCGTACTTATATTAAAATAATATATCTTAAATAAAAAATATACCAAACGACAGAAATATTTTGTCATCGGAATCGAGCCACCATACCACTTTGCAGCATTCCGTCTAGCCGCCTTGGCCATCTCAGACCTTTCCTTGTACCTTGGATCGTCGAATCTAGCCCTCATCGCAGTCCACTGCTCAGACATGATCCAATCTTGGATCGATTTTCCAGCACGATCACGAGTCTTCTGGTCATCCAGAGCATCGCGGATAAGCTTGGCGGCAACGGCAGGAAACATCCGCTCGATCAACTCGGCCCGGTGCGGAGGATAGAAATACGTTTGCTACCATAAATATTTTAGTAAGTGAGCATCACGGATAAGTAATATAATATACATAAATTAGAGAATTTATATAATATACTTTTACCTTGAAGTGCGCAAACCATAATGCCTTTCTCTTCTTCGGAGCTTTAGAGTAGTTGATCCAAGGGCCACCATAGTTGTTCCTCAGAAATAGGCCCAGGCATCTCTGAACCGACGATGAACGATATCTATACAGAGATAATTATTTTGATCGAAAAAGTCAATATATGATGAATAAAGAAATACACGATATATATGATGCTAAACCATCTAATTGACTTATTTTGTACTGTCGGCCCAAATCTCTGTCCTCGTCTCCTCCGGAGGTCCGCATGGAAGATCTAACTGATGCTGGGACAACGTCGCCACGATCTCCTCTACATGCTCATCTGTCTACATGGTTCCGTCAGCAGAAGAAACGCTGGATGAGGGAGTATCACGCCTGGAACTACTCGTCCCAGGAGTGATGCCACGTTACGTCATCGCAGTTGGAGATGTGACTGATCGATATACTGGAGTACTGAGCGATGACGATCCGAAACCAACAGTAGGCAGTACCGGAGGAGCACTCTATCTACCTCGGGACCTGCTGAACCCTTCGCGTCATCCTGTCATACCTGATAACAACATATGATGAATAAAGAAATATACAAATATATAGTACATTCTACAGTCAAAATATTATGCATATCTCACAACATTCATAGAATTGTACAGTAAAAAACTAGTGGTGTCACAAGTCTAAATGGATAGTATATTCTACAGTTAAAATATAATACATATATTCGTCAAAATAGTATATTCTACAGTCAAAATATAGTTACATTCTATAGGCAAAATATTTTATTTTCAATCATCTTCAGAAAATTTATCTTGTTCGCCTTCTTCGTCCTCCTCTTCCTCTTCCTCCTCCTCGTCTTCACTTTCATCTACTTCGTCTTCGTCTTTGTCTTCGTCTTTGTCTTCGGATAATTCTATATCTTCTACTTTATTACTCGTGTAATGAGTATCTTCCGTTGAGTCTACATCTACAATGTTTGTTACAAGAGGTAGCTTGTCCTCCTGATGAGCTATTTTGTTAATGTTAAAGGTATTTCTAGCTTTAGTCTTGCATAATGCCCACCAATCCGACCTCGCTGTCTTCCGTCTAGGATAAGTTGTGAAGTACACGAGTTGAGCCTTACTTGATAGAACAAATGGTTCGTAGCCTTGATATCTACGCTTGTAGTTTATATCCACAAGGCCATGCTTGTCAATTTTTCAACCTTGATCTTGAATCGGATCGAACCATTCACACTTGAATAGCACGATATTATCATGTTCTCTGCCATAATTATATGTCAACTCCACAATCTCTCATAAGATGCCAAAGAAATCATTGCCTGGATCGACGTCTTTGTAGTTCGAAGATTTGATACATAAACAACTATTTTTCGTAGAATCAAGATCCAGAAAGCTGTCTCTGATAGGAGCATTTGTTGACTTAAACCTAAAACCATTCACACAGAAAATTGGCCATATTTTAACGACAGTAATTGGTCCCTTGGCTAGAGTTGTAATAGATTCAGCCCCGGATGTTATTAGACGGTCGACCTAAATACCAAAGTAGCGATAGTAAGTTATTTGTTTTGCAAGTGCAAAAATAAAAAGTAATTACCAAGCACCTTACATATGCGCTCAACTAAGACATAAAATGGTATCTCATTTCTTGTTCTACTTCTTCGTCTGTTATATAGGGTCTAACCGACCTCAACTCATCATTATATGTGCTAAAAAATAATAAAGCAACTGCTGATTAGTAGCATAATAGTAGTTTATACTATTACATTGAGATAATGTAAACGTGGACGTATTAATTACTTACCCCTCTAGCTTCTCCACTTCATCCTCATCGCAATTGAGTAATATATACAACTGAGCAGCCCTTAGCTCGTCGTCATTCAAATATCTCTTCTTTATTTTTTCCGAAGGCTTTCCGGACGCATTGAATACTTTGAGTATTGCATCATTAGATTCCTGATATCCGTCGTCGTTTCTCGGAGCTTTCGTTCTATTAGTAGCAACATGAGCTTTAAAATACGTCGAGCAAAAGTTTATAATCTCCTCGAGAACATAAGCTTCTCAAATAGAGCCCTCAACCCGTGCCTTATTTTTTACCTTTCTCTTTAGGTGATTCAGATGCCCCTCGAAGGGGTACATCCACCTATAACCGATAGGACCACCAACACGTGCCTAATAGGAAAGATAAATTAGCAAATGCTCCATAGAGTCAAAGAATCCAAAAGGAAATACCTTCTCGAGCTTACATAGTTTACCGCAATGTCCTTCTCTTGCTTTTCTAGACGATCGACGAGCAACTTAGTAGAAGAAAGATCTCTGAAGAATATTCTGAGCTCTGTCAATGGATCCCAAATGACTTGCTGTAAGAATTCCCGAAATGCAATTGGAATTAACCTCTCTATGAATACGTGATAATCGTGGCTCTTCATACCCGCCAGTTTATTCTTCTTGAGGTCGACGCATCTTCTCAAGTTCGACACATACCCTTCTGGAAACTTTAGACCATGAATCCACCTACAAAGTCTCTCTTTATCCTCATTCTCCAGTAAAAAACTGACTTAGGTTGCTTTAACTTTCCATTCCCCTCCTCTATCAAATACAACGCAGGACGACTACATATTTCTTCTAAGTCCAACCTGGCCTTCGAATTATCTTTCGTCTTCCTCTTTACCTCCATTTAGTATTAATTATGTTATCAAACACATTCTTCTCGATATGCATGACATCAAGGTTATTTCTGATCAGATTGGCTCTCCAATATGGAAGATCCCAGAATATACTCCTCTTCGTCCAGTTATGGGTGCGACCAAATCTGTCACACTTGCACCCCTTAGCAGGCTCTTCGATAGCACTTGGTAAATCTTTTACCTCTTCCCATATCGTGTATCCGGGTCACCTTGGCGGTGGATTGGCCTTCTCCACAATGCCCGCGCAAAAAGCATTCTTGTTCCTCCGGTATGGATGATCCTTCGACAGAAATTGTCAATGACAATCGAAGAAGCACGGTTTGCCTCCGTATTTCAAACAGAAAGCCTTAGTACAGTCCATGCAATATGGACATGAGAGACGACCATGAGTGCTCTATCCCGATAACATTCCATAGGTCGAAAAGTCGTTGATGGTCCACATAAGTGCTGCCCTCATCTGAAAATTCTGCTTTCTAGAAACATCGTACGTGTTGGCACCTACTTTTTACAGTTGATTCAACTCATCTATCAAAGGCTGTAAATACATATCGATGTTCCTTTTCGGATTGTTTGAACCCGGATAATAATGGTTAGGAACATATACGGAGTCTTCATGCACATCCAAGGTGGTAGATTGTACGGAGTGACGATCACAGGCCAACATGAATACTGGGAACCCAAAAGTCCAAATGGGGTAAAACCGTCAAAGAAGAGCCCCAATCTGACATTACGTGGATCCGAAGCAAAATCTGGATACTCTCGATCAAAGTATTTCCATGCTCCTCCATCGGATGGATGATCCAATACTCCTTCGATCTTTTTTCGCCTGTGCCAACTCATGTTTTCTGCAGTCTCCTTAACCATAAACAGCCTCTGCAACCGCGGCGTCAAAAGCAAGTAGTACATCGAATCGGTAGGCTTTCTTGCACCAACAGACTTTCCTCTACCAGTGTCCTTGTAGCGATCAGCACCACAAAATCTGTACGCATCTTTATCCTTGTCGTCTTTGTAGTACAATATGCACCCGTTGTGACATGCATCAATTTTTTCGTATCCTATCCAGAACGATCTCACCATTCTCTTAGAATAAAAGTCTTTAGGCAACATTGCACCCTCGGGCAAAATCTCTATAATCAAATCGATCAGTCGATTATAGCATTCTTGCGACATGTTAAAATCGGACTTGATGCTCAATAATCTTGTAACCACCTCCAACGATGAATGATCCTCACAACCAGGATATAGTGGAGTCCTTGCATTCTCCAGCAACTCCATAAACTTTGCAGCATCGGCATTCGGTGCCTCCTCAGCTACATCATAATTGTCCTGATTGAAACTAGGCCCCGCCAAATCAAAAACCATGTTCACCCACCCGTCGTTGTAAGCAGCGTGGTTCGTGGACATCCATATACGGCTCCATATAAGGCTCTGACTCCGATGCTAGAGACACAAGTTTTTCGTGCGTGGTCCACTGATAGTAATTCAGCGTGAAGTCCTTTGAGTACAAATGATATGTGACTTCCACTTCTGGATGATATGTCAAGTTGCAATATCTCACACACGGACACTTAATTTTGGTACCATCTATGTACTGAGAGAACGCCTTGGCGAACTGCAGGAACTGTTGTACACCCTCAATGAATTCATCCAGCACACCGTACATGTCATCAGGATGATGGTTGTTCATCCACGAATGATGATGCAGATAGTAATTCATATCCATTTCTAGATACTTCTGCAAAAATGACAGTATGTGTCCTATAAATCGTTACATATAGTGTGATTCACAGTTTTCAGAGTGCATAATTTGATAGTGATCAACTGAAGGGAGAGCACCCAATGGACCTAGAGGAAGCTTGAAGAGGTGTATTATAATGTATCATGAAGTACCCCTCAATGTATCATGAAGTACCTCATTGGTGCACTACAAGTGTGGACTGTAAGTTATAGTGAAATACGTTTTTTGTTGGATTGAATGCAAAGATGCATTCAGTTGGGTGCGAGGGTAGGTATTCCTGAATGCAGGGTATCGAGAAGAGGTGTGCAACACTATAAGGGCAGTGGGGGTGGCCCTGTCGGCTGAGTAAATTTTATGTGCAACAGTATGCACAGGTTGTGGAACCTGATTTGGGGTAAACAGTATTATTGCTGATAAGCTTGAGTGTCAGGTTCTAGGAGACTTGAGGTATCGGTAGATTGATATCTCGACTGATACCAAAGTTTCAGTCATAAATAGATATCAGTAAATAATAGGCAGTTCAATAGAGTTTAGGGATTTGGTGCATCGGTGCAGGCCACTAGCAACTAAGTGTCACGCCCCGATCTTCCGCAGGCAAATAGGCCGTTCCCGCTAGGCGGGAATCACCCTCGCCAGCGCTCCCGCGAAACGTTCGCTTTGACCCATCCGGGCGTGATGTCGCACGAGCGTGAGCCACGCCCGTGCAAGGCCGTGGTCCATTGGCTGGCAGTAAGAGTTCTAAGCCACAGAGTCGCACAAATTGTCCGAGTGCAGTGGAGTCATGAATGCATAGGCGATCGGAAACAAGTTCACCGAGTCGACAATATAGCAGCAGCATTGAAACACAAGTTGAAGTAAAGCAAACTCTTTTATTGATATGAACAAGTGTTACAGGCGACGTATAGTCGAGATTACAAGTCGCTCAAGCTTCTCTCTCTGAAACAGTAAAGCGTGCCAAGTGGCTACAATTATGGAATGATTGTATAGGCGATGATCAAGCGATGTTCAGGCGATATTCACAATATTATGTCTTGTATATGTGCTTCAGTTGCGGATGCACCGCTGTTTCGGAGTATTCTCCACGCCTAAGCACACACGTAGGAGGCATCCGTACCGAACGAGGTTCTCCCGCACCCTGCATACAAACTGGTGGATTATCAGTACATTGAATGCACTGGTGGGAAAGCTACTCGCCCGCTCGACAAATCTAAATACGTAATACAGGTTCTGTGCACCAACTATTAAGTTGTCTTTTAAGTTGCCTTAGGATCAGTTTCATGCAATATTTGAATAGCCTAATTCGTGTGTTAGTGCGCTGTGCGACATGAGAGGAAACACGGCGAGACTTACCATTTTACCTTCCCTGTACAAGGCAAACATTATAAATTCAAGCACAGGCATGTATAAACATTCAGGGGTAATAGCATATGCAAACACGTTGGGTCGTTTATATCATGATCGTTCAGGTGTTTAGTTGTTTCTTGATGCGATGCAGTGACTCGTACGCGGATAGCCGCTAAGCGAGGATGACTTATCTATATGAACAGAAGTCGCTGGCAAAGCCATAAAGGACAATAGTCATAAATGATTGGTTTGCAACGAAGGTACAATGGGTGCTACAAGCCATCTCGTTGAGTACAGTAGACTATGCAGTACAGTTTAGCCGTGGAGAGAATGGTATGCAGCAAAAGAACAATATGTGCTATACGCCATCCTCGTCCAGTACAGTAGGCTTTACAGTGGAGTTCCATCCGGATCGGAGCGGCCCCAGTGCCCCAAAGACCGTCCGTGGAACTATGCCTCATTTCCGAGTTGTCCGCGACATGCAGGTCAGGGTCTTTTCCAATTTTACGAGGTACACGAGTACTGTAGAACAGGAGTACAGTAGTACAGTAGAACAAGAGTACAGTAGAACACGAGTACAGGAGATACTGGAATCATGATTCTGTACAGTGATTAACTTGCCTTGATGCATTCCCCTGGTTCGGGGATTTGCCTTGGGTGACCTAACGGTCCCGGATACTTGCAGGTTCATTCCGGCACGGAACGACTACGTAGTAGTCTCCCGGGGTTTGGATGAAAATATGGCAACATACAAGCAGACAAACATGTGTTTCTAAGGAACATAAGTAAACACGTTTGCTCGGACCCGAAGGTAATACGAGAGATGAAGCCGTTAGGGACTTAACATACGAGGGTCCGAATGTAAGCAGTATTTCAATTTTCATGTTCTAGCATAAGCGATATGAGTTGGGATTATTCCCTTAGCTAGGTGCGTTGGATTTATTAGCATGTAGGGGGTGAATCACCTAGCGACTAGCATGAACATTCCAAATTTTTATGTGTGCTGGCTAAGCAAAGACAAATTCACTGTAGCCACCCACCTTAGCGATGATTTGCCTCAGTAGAGCAATACGTCAAGCGAGCCTCTGAAAGCCTAAGCCAGATTCCTGTAGGGACAAGTCTGGATATCCTTTGCTTCTCGTTTGAGGCAAAGTGGGTCAGGACAGTTGCACTTTTGTCGTTTGAGTCGGCAGTCCGCTAGAACGGAATGGGGTGTTACATCCTACCCAACTCAGAAAAAGTCTCATCCTCGAGACTTACTGAGGACAAGCAGTAATCTAGGATTGAGGCAATCCTAGACAAGTCGTTGTACTTGCTTCATTTGGATATTCACTTGCACAAGCGTCGAGATCGACATATCGCTTAGTCTGGATCATGCACACTTTCGAAGTGTACTTCTAGCGTGCGCACGTCAACCAGCTTAGTGATAGCGAAGTCTTAGAACTCGAGTTTCTCCTTTCCTTAAGTCTTGGATGGTGCACTAGTTCAAGACGTCCCTCGAATAGATGCATTCAACCAAACTTAGAGTTAGTAAAATCGGACAAGCTACTAGCGATACTCTCAAGGGTTCACACAGGTTGGCACAAAGGCCACTCGCAGCACACAATCATACAAGTAATCATATCATTACATTCAAAACGCATTTTGAAAGTATTTAGACTTATTGTTAGAATATCCCATCAAGACATTGAGAGAGAGCGTGCACATAATCCACGAACGAGCTTTCGAAACTAAGATAATCGAATTAAAATCCAAAGGCGTTTAAGCCAGGATCTGATACCAACATGTCACGCCCCGATCTCCAGCAGGCAAATCGGCCGTTCCCGCTAGGCGGGAATCACCCTCGCCAGCGCTCCCGCGGAACGATCGCTTTGACCCATCCGGGCGTGATGCCATACGAGCGTGAGCCACGCCCGTGCAAGGCCGTGGTCCATTGGCTGGCGGTAAGAGTTATAAGCCATAGAGTCGCACAGATTGTCCGAGTGCAGTGGAGTCATGAACGCATAGGCGATCGGTAACAAGTTCACTGAGTCGACAATATAGCGGCAGCATTGAAACACAAGTTGAAGTAAAGCAAGCTCTTTTATTGATATGAACAAGTGTTACAGGCGGCGTATAGCCGAGATTATAAGTCGCTCAAGCTTCGCTCTCTGAAACAGTAAAGCGTGCCAAGTGGCTACAATTGTGGAATAATTGTATAGGCGATGATCAGGCGATGTTCAGATGATGTTCACAACATTATGTCTTGTATATGTGCTTTAGTTCCGGACGCACCGCTGCTTCAGAGTGTTTTCCATGCCTAAGCACGCATGTAGGAGGCATCCGCACCGAACGAGGTTCTCCCGCACCCTGCATACAAACTGGTGGATTATCAGTAAATTGAATGCACTGGTGGGGAAGCTACTCGCCCACGACAAATCCAAACATGTAATACAAGTTCCTTGCACCAACTATTAAGTTGTCTTTCTAGTTGCCTTAGGATCAGTTTCATGCAATATTTGAATAGCCTAATTCATGTGGCAGTGCGCCGTGCGACATGAGAGAAAATACAGCGAGACTTACCATTTTACCTTCCCTGTCCAAGGCAAACATTGTAAATTCACGCACGGGCATGTATAAACATTCAGGAGCAAAAGCATATGCAAACACGTTGGGTCGTTTATATCATGATCGTTCAGGTGTTCAGTTGTTTCTTGATGCGATGCAGTGACTCGCACGCGGATAGCCGCTAAGCGAGGATGACTTATCTATATGAACAGAAGTCGCTGGCATAGCCATAAAGGACAATAGTCATAAACGATTGGTTTACAACGAAGGTACAGTGGGCGCTACTCGTTCAGTATAGTAGACTATACAGTACAGTTTAGCCGTGGAGAGAATGGTATGCAGCAAAAAAACAATATGTGCTACACGCCATCCTCGTCCAGTACAGTAGGCTTTATAGTGGAGTTCCATCCGGATCGGAGCGGCCCTAGTGCCCCGGAGACCGTCCGTGGAACTATGCCTCATTTTCGAGTTGTCCGCGACATGCAGGTCAGGGTCTTTTCCAATTACACGAGGTACACGAGTACTGTAGAACAGGAGTACAATAGTACAGTAGAACAAGAGTACAGTAGAACACGAGTATAGGAGATACTGGAATCATGATTCTGTACAGTGATGGAGGCAGGATTGAGACGTCCTATTTCTTGGGCCACGATGGAGGCAGGATTGAGACGTCCTATTTCTTGGGATAATTTCAGGACCTGGTTTAGGATGAAGTACTTCGAGATTGTGGCTCAGTGTGAGTTGCTACAAAGGTTCATTAACCTCAAGTAGTCTGGAAGGACAGTAGACGGCTACGCGACGGAGTTTTGCCGACTAAGCAAGTTTACTCCAACCATGGTGGCAACAGAGTTGGAGAGAGCAATAAGGTTCTACCAGGGACTGTACCTTGAAATCTTACACATGGTAGAGGTGCATGACTACCAGACTTTTGAAGTAGTATTGATACACTACCAAAATATGATAAAATAACGACGTTTTTAGCGACGTCATAATAAAATATCGCTAATATTAAAGAGTTGAACGACTCCTAAAATAAACATCGCTATACGTCGCTATTGGCGACACATAGCAATATTTAGCGACTGTACTTCAATTTTTAAAGAATAGTCGCTATAAGCTTCTTTAACGTCGCTAAACGTCACTGATTTTTTTGATTTAGCAACATTTAGCGACGTATTTACCGACGTTGCTTTTTTTGATCTTTAGTGACATTTTTAGCGATGTCTCTAATGTCATAAACTTTTCAATTAACGACGTTTAGTGACTTCTTTTATGACGTCGCTAATTTTTTAATTAGCGACATTTAGCAACGTCTCGAGTAGACGTCGCTAAATTACTGAATATAGGGTTCCCTCGTCTATTCGAATTTTTATTTCATTCTCCTCCAACTTTTTGTTTCCCGCACGCCCCTACCCGCGATCCACCCTCCCCCGGCGACCCTCCATGGCTCTAACGACCTATCCCTCGACCGCCTCCCTCGCCCCCACCCTGACGCGGCCGTGTTCGTCCCCCAACCCAGACACAGACGATCGCAGATGCGGCTCCTCCCCCTTCGGCGCGGATCCTCCCCTCCGGCATGGTCCTCCTCCGTTGACCCCTCTCTCAGGTGCTCCTCCTCCCTTCCTCCCAGCTCCGTAAACCTGAACCCATACTCGAACACAACTAGGACACATACACACACACTAGACACAATCAGGACATATGGACACACACAGGATACAACCTTAACCCTGACACATGGACCCGAACACATGAAAACATACTAGGACACATCCCTACCTGACATAATTCGTACTAACACGGATACACATGTAGACACGCATGGACATGGACACATACAGGCAGATATGGACACACGTAGATAGGGACATACATGGAGACACACCCGGACATACATGAAGACAGATCCTAGTTAGTATAGAAGTTTGGTTGCATAATTAGAATTTTTGGTTGTACTAGTGTATCACATATAATACAGCACCCATAAATATGCTATATAGTTGTTTGATAGGATTTTATTATAAATTTAGTATCATATGTTGTTGGGTATCATATAATTGGCTTGTGAGTATAAAATTGTGTGTGTGTGTGTGTGTGTTCATGTGTGTGTGCATGTCAAGTTACTACTAAATTTTATCCAATTAGCGACGGGATATTGGATTATATGAGAAGTGCAGTGCATACGGGATGTTGGATTAGCGATGGATGTTGGATTATACCTTTATACTTTATAGCCGTTGATTTGGGGGGTTCCTTTGATATTATATATATTGGATGTTGTCAGGATATTGGATTATATGAGAAGTGCTGCAAGTAGTGTGGGAGAGTGGCAATTTGGTTATGACACGACACAGGATATGACACAGACCCTAACCCAAAGCCGAGACACGACACATAACCTAACCCTATCTGAGTTAATTAGATGCAGTCTTGGGTATCAAGTGAGGTATTGTGCAGTGCACACTTGTATACAGTGCAGTGTGTGTGTGTGTGTGTGTGTGTGTGTGTGTGTGTGTATGTGGATATCTCGGTGCTACGGACACTAATCCTATCCTAATCCTAACTCGGACACACACACACACACACACACACACGCGCGCCCGGATACTAATACTAACACTAACATGGACACTCGGACACGCTAACACGCATACACCAACCTAACACGGACAAGAACACACACACACATGTTTCTATCATGTCATCTCATGATACGTATGGTAAAATTGTAGGACACATAAATATAAAAGGTTAGGACATGATATCGAGGATAAGGTTGTAAGCATTTTATCGGACATGGACACACGCATACATGTCAAGTGTGGATATCCATGATTGTATTAGTGAGTGTCAACTATGTATCCTGGACCAAAAAAAATTGACACTGGATATCCATGACTTGACTTTTCAATTATAAAGTCATGGCCTTTACAAAATTTAATGCAGTTTTTTATAGATCAATTTTATCTATATATTTTTTGTGCATGTAATTAGAAATTTTTAAAATAGATTAGATTTGAATTTTAATTTGACTGGATTATATTTTTAGTATGCATGTGTCCACTTGAATATTTAAATTAAGATGGGACCAAGTATCTCTTTAGATACTATAGTTTTTTATTATAAAGAAGAATTTGTAATTTTGTATTCGGATAGTTTATAAAATATTTAGTATTTACCAAATTAAGGAATTAATTGGAACACTTTTTATAAAATTAATATTGGACATTGTAAACTTGTATGCTGCCACAATAATTATCATATCAACTACAAATAATAGTTTGGTGAGATAATTTAGAGGTAGGAATAGTATTATTCTTAATAGTATTGGAAAGAATTTAAGTCATAGGATTGTTGGTGGGTTGCCTTCTCCAGCTTTCCACCTTATTTAAAAATTAATTAAACATAATTTTCTTGCTCTCCACTGCAGTACTTCAAGAGCAAACTCTCGAGCACAAGTTTTTTATTTCTACCATTTACAATATTCTTGTCCCCCTTATCAACAACAATTTATATTCAATATGCACGCAATTACGTAGTAAGTTGTACGAATTAAAGTCTTCGGCTCTTTATTGATGCATTATCTAGAATTCTCATCCTCCGTAGCGAGTCTTGAGTGCTTCAGGAGGCTCTTCTTCCTTGATACCATAGCCAGTAGAATCCAAATACTAGCGAATGGTCATCTTTCGGTCACTAATGAAAGTGTGATGCAAGAAATTATCGTAAGCTGTTTCACCTAGTTTTTTGCTGCCAACAGACAAGAAGTACAAAAAATCAAACAATATTTCACAGAATATTTATAGATAAATCAATTGACACAAAGAATATAAGGAAAAAGAAAATATTAGTCATGCAAATTACAGTTTCAAGATCATGGTATATATCAAGACATGCAAAAATATTGCTCTATATAGCATGGGCGCCTTTTCTTTTATACCATCCTACCACACGACTAAGAGACATGAACATAACCAAGAAAGTCAGTCATCAGTTACAGGTTGAATGAATTCATAACCAAGAAATAGATTCCGTAGAGGTAGGGCTAAAGCAAAACTATATCTGTCCAGCCCATTAAAACGAGTATAAATATGTTACCACCATTTAGTCTAAAAAATTACAAAAATAAAGATTATTATGAGACATCTAGAAAACTATAATGCATATTTTATTATTGTTGTTTGAATATATATATATATATATATATATATATATATATATATATATATATATATATATATATATATATATATATATATATATATAATACCATCCTCGTTCAACTCTATCCAGTGTGGCACCAAAGCGTAGAAAATAGGACGAGTTTGAACTTAGTATCAGCCGATACCGACCCGATATGGCCAATATCGACCCAATATGGCCGATACTGATACATATAATGTATTTTTAATGTAGAATATAACATCTATTTTAACTATATGGATACATATATTTATATCTGTTATCAATTATATTTTTTATTTTTATCTAGCTTACCAGATGGTACCCATGACCTGAGCACATGCACGTCGCTTAAGAGTGTACCTCCTACTATTAAAGAGGAAGTGGCACCTTCTACTGTTAAGGAGAAAGTGACTATTAAGGAGGAAGTGGCACCTCCTACTGTTAAATTGGAAGCGTTTGTTAAGGACGAAGTGACAACTCCTACTTTTAAGGAGGAAGTGGTACCTCCTACTGTTGGGCAGGCACCATCTCAGAGGGGGAGTTCCAGGCACCCAACACCTATAGCGGAGATTGATCACCTAGACGCTGCTTATGCGAAGTATCTGAGGGACTGGGTTCTGCCCCAGCGTATTGGATTTTCTTGAGAGAGTGAGAAATTGGATAAGACTTATGGTAAAACTGTGATACTTTTATTGTTCTTATTTTGTGACTATGATACTTTTATATTGTGCTTTTTGTATGACTGTGATACTTTTATTTTGTATTTATTGTGTGACTGTGATATTTCATATACTTTTGTGATATTTTGTACCCAAGAAATTCAACGGAGGGTTGCTCCAGATTTTTTTATTTTTATGAACTATTATAAGTCTGTGTATTTATTTTATTTATATTAAATGTATGTTAATTTACCGGTGTTGAGTGTTCCACCGAAGGGGTTGGCGAACCCACGAAATTCAACGGAGGGTTGTTCTAGTTCTATTCATATAAATTATGAATTCATAAACTGCAAGAAGATTGGTTTGAAAACCATTTTATATATTTTTTGTTCACTTAAAATTTAGTGACGTTAATATACGTCACTAAATACGTCGCTATGTACGTTGCTGAATGTCGCTAAATATGTCGTTGAATACGTCGTTAAATACGTCGCTAAGTACGCCGCTGAATGTTGCTAAATATGTCGTTGAATACGTCGTTAAATACGTCGCTAAGTACGTCACTTAATATCGCTAAATACGTTGCTGAATGTCACTAAATACGTCGTTTAATACGTCGCTAAATACGTCGTTGAATGTTGCTATATTACTAACATTGCAGTATTTGCCAGGTCAATAAAACATTGCTAAATGTGTTACAAAACGTCGCTAAACAGAAAAAATTTAGCAACTTTTAGCGATACACAAATACGTCGCTAATTTAGCGACGTTGAGTCGCTAAACATCGCTAATATAAAAAATATTAGCGACACAACTACATCGTCAGAAAACGTCGTTATAACGACGTTTTACGATATTTTTTCTGTCAACGACTAGCTTAAATACGACTTCATTAAAACGTCGCTAATTATGTAGCTAAATTTCTAGGCCATTTAGCGACGTTTCTAGACGTTGCTAATTTGACTTATTCTGGTAGTGATAGCAGCTAAGAAGGTTGAGCTTACTTCTCAAAGATGGCATCAAAAAGAGTAGATCGGAAGAGGCCTCATGGATAGAGCAATGGGGGAGGACCAGTATCGCGAACATCAGCACCATCCCCTGGCATTCGCATCAATGACGTGACACAAAGGAGGCCAGCGATCTTGACAGTGATGGAACCAACTCGGCAGTAGCAGCCGAGGTAGAAACAACAATAATAGCAGTAATAACAACGAGGAGCACCGACAAGTTGTACCTATTATGGCAAAGGAGGTCATATCCGGGATGTTTGTCGGGCAGCTAACAGACTATGCTTGAGATGTGTGAGCCCTGATCGTAAAGTTTCACTTGCCCATTAATACAGAGGTCAGGAGGGCCAATACAATAGTTTTTTGCATTGTCATCTCTAAGGGCAGTGCAGCAAGGAAGACCAGCAGCAGCAGTACGACCCTTAGCTCAGCGCACGTTGCCGATGCAGGACCATCTTTATAAATATCAACAACAGCAGAATTAGCAAGGACCGCAACAACGGCAGCAAGGAAGACATCGGCATGGAGCTCAACAAGGGTAAAGGCAGGTACTCACCTTATCTTTGGAGGAAGCTATGGCATCAGACGACGTAGTGGCAAGTAACATTTCTGTTACAACCTTTTCTGCCATAGCTTTAATTAATTCTGGAGCTTCACACTCATTTATATCTGCACAATATGCGACACATATTGGATTGAAGTTTGAGGCATTGCCAGAGAGGTTGAATATACTCATTGGCAATTGGATCGTAGAAGTTAGTAGGATATGTCTATCAAGTCCAGTCGTAGTATGTTGGCATTTATTACCTTTAAAGCTGATTGAGTTCCCTATGGTTAACTTTGATGTTATCTTAGGCATTGACTGGTTGAGAGACAGTCATGCAAGAATAGACTATCATAAGGGTAGAGTGCTGCTTAGAATTCCAGGTCTACAAGAATTTGTCCTTAGCAGAATAGTAAGAGACCATGATAAGGAAGTGTCACTACCATTTTCCCGGAGAAGGGATATTTTTGTCTTTTACTATTTTGTATCATTGTTAATAATTATATTTCATAATAATTATATTGAATGGTATTTTTTATTTTAAAATAATTAGTATTGTTAAATATGGTTATATATTGTATATAGTTGGTAGTTAGTTGTTAGTCATTTGTTAGACTAGTTGTTAGTGAACCTAATTGGACCTAACTAGACTTGTCATGAACCATCATTATGTTAGACCCATTTAAGCCCAATAATTAGTCACCCTTGTTAAGTGATTTAATTAACCAACCATTAGGAGTAGAAGCTTCTTCCTTAATTACATTCCTTCATGACAAGCCCAAGGGGTATATTGGACATTACACATTACTTTGAGACCAAGAAGGAGGGGGACGGCCATAAGAGGGGGAGACTCTTTCCTCCCTTCTCTTTCCATTCCAAATTTATATCCCCAATTTAGTTAATCCCCAATTCACTTCATCCCTCCATCAAATTTACCCTAATTTTCTTTATTCCTCTTATTTCCATCAATTGAAGAGCATTGGAGCTTGAATTTATAAGAAAAACTTGGAAGAGAAGCTTGTGACAAGGAGATCGTGTCCGGATCGTGTCATATTTAGCATTTCATTGGAAATCTATCTTCCAATAGGTATAATTCTAAAAAATTTCTTTATTTAGGTTCTAAATTATGCATTTGACCATTAGGAACCTTCCCATGGCATATGGCTACCTATAGGATAAATATCTAGGCCTAATTGATGTGTATTAACACTTCTACGTAGATTTTTGTGTAAAATTAGAGAAAATTACGAGATTAACACATCAAGTGTGTGTCATAAGACTAATTTAGTCTAATTGAACTTAGATCGGGATTGTGGGACTAGATACGTGTCCATAATTTGATACGAGTAGGGTGTATCATAATACGGTGTGATACTTTGGGATACGGGACTCATTTTGGGTTTTTTGTGCAATTACTCCTCAGTTCTCATTGTATCAAGTTACTTTAGTTGTATTATGATATATTTAGCTTCTATAAATGCTAATTGTAAGGAATTATGGGTTTTGACACTTGGGTTGGATATGTACCGTGAGTATCTTAGCTTTGTACCCTACCATTGTTGTAATATTCGGAGCCTAACAATAGCCCATAATTTCTAACAAATTATTGCACTCTTGACTTGACAAGCCAACCTAGGCGCTGGACTTTTCCATCACTCACAAACACAATCCCTTGTTAATAATTATGTACCATGAGTATCTAATTTGTTGCCTTGGATTTCGATGTCGCTTGTTACTTTCGTGCTTTGAGTTGGTTTTCGGATTTGCTTATTTTTCTTGAACGGTTTCGATGGATTTTATTGTTTTCGTTCATTGTACTGCATTTCAATTTCGAGTATGGAAAGAGAGAAAGAGGTATTGATCGAGCTGTTCGTGATGCAGGTGAATGAGCAGTAGGCGGCTTATCACTACTAGAATAAGCGGTATTAGCGACGTATTTTAGCGACTCCAAGTGAAAACGTCGCTAATTTAGCGACTCCATGTAAAACGTCGGTAGACGTCGCTAATTGGCGACATTTAACGACGTTTAGCGACTTATATTCAGTTTTTATAAGATTAGTCGCTATAAGTTCAATTTTGGTCGCTAAACGTCGCTAATATATCTAAGTTAGCGACGTTTAGCGACCCAAATAGCGACGTTTATATTAGAAATATTTAGCAACGTGTTTAGCGACGACCATAACGTCGCTATAATTTAATTTAGTGACGTCCTTCTTTGACATCTCTAAACGTCGCTAAAATTTGGTTAACTAGGGCTCGGTTTCCATTTTTCCCCAACTGTTAAAATTTCGAAACGAAAAAAATTTCCCCCCGCCCCCCCCCACTCCGTCGACCGCCTGCTTCGTCGACCTCCCCCGCGACTACTCCGGCATCCCCCTCCTCTTCCTCGAGCTCTAGGTAAAGCCTAACTCTCTCTCTCTCTCTCTCTCTCTCTCCACATGTGATACTGACACAGACACGACACACACACACACAGACACATACACGACATACACACACACTGACACAGACACTGATAAGGACCTTAGCGTTAGGATTAGGTTTTTTGACATGGACACAGACACTAATATCACATGGACACAGACAGTGACACAGACACTGAGCTCGAGATGTGAGGGATTATGACAGTTGTAGTAGGGTTATTACCTGCAAGTGATACACTTTAGAAGTGTTAGTATGTGGAGTCATCAGTTAGTATATTATCTGTTGTTAGTATTGGTACATGGAGGAGACCAAATAAAGTTTGGTTACAGACTTGGGGCTCTGGCATGGGGCACTGCAGCAGTGCACCCAAATGGTGCCTGTCAGTTAGGCTTGAGGGCAGTCCCTAGGCACTGCAGAGGCATGCCTTAGTGCATCTCAGTTTCAGTTTGGTATCAGTCATCAGTACTTATACACTGATATGTATCAAGGACTGTGTGAGGTATCAGTACAGGCAATTGTAGGAGTTGATGCAGGCAAGGTATAAAGTCAAGTGTTAATAGGGTATATATAGATATGTAGGTTAGTGATGTTTAGATATGTTAGATAGGAGTGTACTAAGATGGTATCTAGAATAAGCGGGATGGCATGCTCGAGCCTTGTAGTGGGCAGTGAGAAGGAGGTCTGCAACAGTGAGCAGGCAACCGAAGAGGAAAACCATCAGCACTGTGTCATTTCAACAACCATGTATCAGTAAGTATCAGCAAGTCCCACTGTATCAGTATCCGTTTTCAGTTGCATTTAGTGAGCTATGTATACTAGTTTTAGTTAGCTTAGTGTCCAGGTATTGGTTAGTTGGTTTAAGATGGGTTAGCATGAGTTATTGGGTAGAAGTTAAGGGTATCAGTTTTGTATTAAATTAGTACATAGTTAGTGTAGTTAAATAGTTACTTACTGATATACTTGATTTTGTTAATAGTTAGCTAAGTAACTATATGTCCTAGTAAGCATTATATACAGTAAAGAACCCAAGCTTTTACCAATAGTATAAAATATTAAAAAACTAAGAGACTTGGCCTCTTTTTAGTTGTTTTGAATATTGCTTATTTTAGACTTTGATAAATAAAAGTATGTATTATATCAGATATGATTTTTATAGTACGGTTAAGTTATGAAGTTAGGTGATAAACCACTGTATGTAATGATTTATATGATACATACTGTCATTTTTGCAGAAGTATCTAGAAATGGATATGAATTACTATCTGCGTCATCGTTCGTGGATGTACAACCGTCATCCTGATGACATGTGCGGTGTGCGGGATGAATTCATTGAGGGTGTACAGCAGTTCCTACAGTTCGCCAAGGCGTTCCCTCAGTATATGGACGGAACCAAAATTAAGTGTCCGTGTGTGAGATGTCGCAACAGTAAATATCATCCAGAAGTGAAAGTTACATATCATTTATACTCGAAGGGCTTTACGCCGAATTACTATCAGTGGACCGCGCACGGAGAACTTGTATCTCTAGCATCGGAGTCGGAGTCCTATGTGGAGCCGTATATGGATGTCCAAGACTACGATGCTTATGACGACGGGTTGGTGAACATGGTTTATGATGCGGCGGGGCCTAGTTTCAATCCTGACAATTATGATGCGGCGGGACCTAGTTTCAATCCGGACAATTATGATGCAGCTGAGGAGGCACCGAATGCCGATGCTGTAAAGTTTATGGAGTTGCTTGAGAATGCAAGGACTCCACTATATCCTGGTTGTGAGGATCATTCACCGTTGGAGGTGGTTACAAGATTATTGAGCATCAAGTCCGATTTTAACATGTCGCAAGAATGCTATAATTGACTGCTCGATTTGATTATAGAGATCTTGTCCGAGGGTGCAAAGTTGCCTAAAGACTTCTACCGATCTAAGAGGATGGTGAGATCGCTTTGGATGGGATACGAAAAAATCGATGCATGTCGCAACAGGTGCATGTTGTACTACAAAGACGACAAGGATGAAGATGCGTGCAGATTCTGTGGTGTTGATCGCTACAAGGCCACTGTTAGAGGAAAGTCTGTCGGTGCAAGAAAGCCTACCGATTCGATGCACTACTTGCCTTTGACGCCGCGGTTGCAGCGGTTGTTTATGGTTAAGGAGACTGCAGAAAACATGAGTTGGCACAGGCGAAAACAGATCGAAGGAGTATTGGATCATCCATCCGATGGAGAAGCATGGAAGCACTTTGATCGAGAGTATCCATATTTTGCCGAGGAAGCGCGTAATGTCAGATTGGGGCTCTGCTCTGACGGTTTTACCCCATTCGGACTTTCGGGCTCCCAGTATTCGTGTTGTCCTGTGATCGTCACTCCGTACAATCTACCGCCTTGGATGTGCATGAAGACTCCGTATATGTTCCTAACCGTTATTATCCCGGGTCCGAACAATCCGAAGAGGAACATCGATGTGTATTTACAGCCTTTGATAGATGAGTTGAATCAGCTATGGGAAGTCGGTGCCAACACGTACGATGTTTCTAGAAAACAGAATTTTCAGATGAGGGCAGCACTTATGTGGACCATCAACGACTTTTTGGCCTATGGAATGTTATCGGGATAGAGCACCCATGGTCGTCTCTCATGTCCGTATTGCATAGACTGTTCTCAGGCTTTCCGTTTGAAACACGGAGGCAAACCGTGCTTCTTCGATTGTCATCGATAATTTTTGCCGAAGGATCATCCGTACCGGAGGAATCGGAATACTTTTCGTGCGGGAGTTATGGAGAAGGCCAATCCACCCCCAAGGTGTCCCGGATGTACGATATGGGAAGAGGTAAAAGATTTACCAAGTGCTATCAAAGAGCCTGCTAAGGGGTACAAGTGTGACAGATTTGGTCGCACCCATAACTGGACGAAGAGGAGTATATTCTGGGATCTGCCATATTGGAGCACCAATCTGATCAGACATAACCTTGATGTCATGCATATCGAGAAGAATGTGTTTGATAACATAATTAATACTGTAATGGATGTAAAGGGGAAGACGAAAGATAATCCGAAGGCCAGGTTGGACTTAGAAGATATATGTAGACGTCCTGCATTGTATTTGATAGAGGAGGGGAATGGAAAGTTAAAGCAACCTAAGTCAGTTTTCTCACTGGATAAAGAGGATAAAGGTAGACTTTGTAGGTGGATTCAGGGTCTAAAGTTTCCAGACGGGTACGTGTCGAACTTGAAAAGATGCGTCGACCTCAAGGAGAATAAACTAGTAGGTATGAAGAGCCACGATTGTCACGTATTCATGGAGAGGTTAATTTCGATTGTATTTCGGGAATTCTTACCGCAGGTCGTTTGGGACCCATTGACAGAGCTGAGCATATTCTTCAGAGATCTTTGTTGTACTAAGTTGCTCGTCGATCGTCTAGAAAAGCAAGAGAGGGACATTGCGATAACACTATGTAAGCTCGAGAAGGTGTTTCCTCCTGGATTCTTTGACTCTATGGAGCATTTGCCAATTCATCTTTCCTATGAGGCACGTATTGGTGGTCCTGTCGGTTATCGATGGATGTACCCCTTCGAGCGCCATCTGAATCACCTAAAGAGAAAGGTGAAAAATAAGGCACGGGTTGAAGGCTCTATTTATGAAGCTTATGTTCTCGAGAAGATTACAAACTTTTGCTCGACGTATTTCAAACCGCATGTTGCTACTAATAGGACGAAAGCTCCCAGAAACGATGACGCATATCAGGAATCTAATGATGCAATACTCAAAGTATTCAATTCATCCGAAAAGCCTTCGGGAAAAATAAAGAAGAGATATTTGAATGACGATGAGCCAAGGGCTGCTCAATTCTATATATTACTCAATTACGACGAGGATGAAGTGGAGAAGCTAGAGGGGTAAGTAATTAATACGTCCACGTTTACATCATCTCAATATAATAGTATAAGATACTATTATGCTACTAATCAGCAGTTGCTCCATTGTTTTTCAGCACATATAATGATAAGTTGAGGTCGGTTAGACCCTACATAACAGACGAAGAAGTAGAACAAGATATGAGATGCCATTTTCCTTCTTGGTTGAGCGCATATGTAAGATGCTTGGTAATTACTTTTTATTTCTGCACTTGCAAAACAAATAACTTACTATCGCTACTTTGGTATTTAGGTCGATCGTCTAATATCACCCGGGACTGAATCTATTAGGACTCTAGCCAAGGGACCAATTACTGCCGTAAAAATATGGCCAAGTTTCTGTGTGAATGGGTTCAGGTTCAAGTCAACAAATGCTCCTATCAGAGACAGCTTTCTGGATCTTGATTCCACAAAAAATAGTGGTTTGTGTATCAAATCTTCAAACTACAAAGACGTCAATCAGGGCAATAATTTTTTGGCATCTTACGAGAGATTGTGGAGTTGACATATAATTATGGCACAGAACCTGCTAATATCGTGCTATTCAGGTGTGAATGGTTCGATCCGATTCAAGATCAAGGTTGGAAAATTGACAAGCATGGCCTTGTGGATATAAACTACAAGCGTAGATATCAAGTCTACGAACCATTTGTCCTATCAAGTCAGGCTCAGCTCGTGTACTTCACAACTTATCCTAAACGGGGGACAGCAAGGTCGGATTGGTGGGCAGTATGCAAGACTAAAGCTAGAAATACCTTTGACATTGACGAAATAGCTTATCAGGAGGACGATCTACCTCTTGTAACAAATATTGTAGATGTGGACTCAACGGAAGTTACTCATTACACGAGTAATACTGTAGAAGATGTAGAATTATCCGAAGAGGACGACGAAGTAGATGAAAGTGAAGACGAGGAAGAGGAAGAGCAGGACGACGAAGGCGAACAAGATGAATTTTCTGAAGATGATTGAAAATAAAAAATATTGCATGTAGAATGTAACTATATTTTGACTGTAAATATTGTATGTAGAAGTAGATGTACCCATTAACGAATATATGTATTATATTTTGACTGTATAATGCTTTGAGATATGTATCACATTTCGACTGTAGAATGTAGTATATATTTATGTTTCTCTATATTCATCATATGTTGTTATCAGATATGACAGGACGACACGGAGGATTCAACAGGTCTCGAGGTAGACAGATTGCCACTCCGGTACTGCCTACTGTTGGTTCCGGATCATCGTCGCCCAGTACTCCAGTATATCGATCGCACACATGCCCGACTGTTGGGACGAGTAGTTCCTGGCGTGATAGTACACCCTCGTCCAGCGTTCCTCCTGCTGACGGAACCATGGGGACAGATGAGCATGTCGAGGAGGTCGTGCCGACATTGTCCGAGCATCAGTAAGATCCTCCATGTGCACCACCGGAGGAGACGAGGACAGAGATTTGGGCCGACGGTACAAAGTAAGTCAATTAGATGGTTTGGTATATATTTGTGTTTCTCTTTATTCATCGTATATTGACTTTTTCAGTAATCTAAATTATTATCTCTGTATAGATATCGTCCATCATCGGTTCAGAGACGCCTGGGCCAATTTCTGAGGAACAACTATGGTGGCCCTTGGATCACCTACTCTGAGGCTCCGGAGGAGAGGAAGGCGTTCTGGTTTGCGCACTTCCAAGTAAAAGTATATTAAATAAATCCTATAATTTATGCATATTCGTGATGCTAACTTAATGAATTATTTATTGTAGCAAACGTATTTTTATCCTCCGTACCGGGCCGAGTTGATCGAGCGGCTCTTTCCTACCGTTGCCGCCAAGCTTATCCGAGATGCTCTGGATGACCAGAAGGCTCGTGATCGTGCTGGAAAACCGATCCAAGGTTGGATCACGCCTGAGCAGTGGACTGCGATGAGGGCTAGATTCGACGATCCGAGCTACAAGGAAAGGTCTAAGAAGGCCAAGGCGGCTAGGCAGAATGCTGCCAAGTGGTGTGGTGGCTCGATTCCGATGACGGAACATTTCCGTCGTTTGGTATTTTTTTTCTTTTAAAATATATTATTTTAATATAAGTACCATAAAATGGTACTTGAAAAAAATATTTAAGTTTAGTAATAAATAATATATTTTTAACAGGTACAGAGGGGTGAGGATGCAAACATGGTGGCCGTCTTCTTGGCCACCCATCGCAAGGACGGAAATCTCATTGATGAGAGGGCCTCACAGACCTATGTAAGTATTACTTTACTTTGTGTTTATTTTAATATAACTTAGACAATTATCGAGTTTCCAAACCTTTTCTAGGCCGAGTATCTTAGGCTTCGTGAGCGGGGGACTGCTAGTGCACCTACACCTGGAGAGGCTGGTACTTCGTCGCAGCTCGGTCCATCTCCGTCGGCGGACGACCTGTGGGTGACCGCAGCTGGTGGTCTCCAGAGGGGTACGTACTACGGTACGGGCTCCTATGGCGCCCTGGTTGTGACGCAGTCATCTAGGGTCTCCCCGACAGCTGCGCATTCCACACACCCCTCGCAGTCGCAGCCCTCGCAGTCGTCGGCCAGAGTCTAGGAGGCTGTCCAGGAGGCCATTGACCGTCAGATTGCGTCTCTCCGTGACGACTTGCTGCGAAGTATGGAGGACCAGTCCCGGTCCCAGCCGCAGGCGGACGATCCGATGCTCATCGCACGATTGGATATGCTCGACCGCAGCATGACGGAGCTACAAGAATTGACAAATGATATTAGAGCCTCCAATGATCGCAACATCATGGAGCTGCAGGCGTCACAGCTATCGATGGGCAAGAAGCTGACGAGGATGCAGGATTCAATGGGTGATAGCAGTACGAGGCTGTTATCTACCCTGGATTCTTATAACCAACGACTCGCAGACTTGGAGCGGGCACGGCCTCCACCGACGTCACTGCTTTCTCCATCGACATCGGTGTCGATTCCACGGGACGAGTATGAGGAGTTCTTATCCTTCAAGCGTGCCGGTAGTCAGCCTCCTGCAGATCCATAGTAGTATAGTTATTTTTATTATTATTTAGGATGCGATTGTATATTATGAATTATTGATACTTCAACAATAGACATGATGTATGATGCTTCTTGTGGTCTTTAATTTTTTAGTTAATTTAATTGGATTATATAGTTATCTTGCATATCCACATTTAATTGGATTGATACTTCAACAATGCTTCTTGTGGTCTTTAATTTAATTGGATTATATAGTTAACTAGATTGAATCATGTTGGTGTGTGTGATGAAGATGGTTATGGTGCTAGATTGGGGAAGAGCCGATACGAGTGTGCCTCTTGCAAGAAGAGCTTCCACTCCTACCAGGCTCTAGGCGGGCACCGTGCGAGCCACAAGAGGCTCAAAGGGGGATGCTGCAGCAGAGGAGGCGAGAGTACTACTAGCCCATTGGATGTCGTCGATCCGACAGTTGTCCACAGTGGAAAGGCTAAAACTGCAGGGAATTACCAATGTGGTGTTTGTGGTAAGGTGTTTGCTTCTGGACACTATTTTTTTTATTTTTTTTTAAATTAGCGACATGTTTAGCGACGTTTAGCGACGTTAAGTTACGTCGCTAAATACGTCGCTAATTAGCGATGCTGTAAAAAGTCGCTAATAACGTCGCTAAAGACGTTGCTATACGTCGCCAATTGCTGACATGGCAGTATAGCCAGGTCATTTAAGACGTCGGTATAACGTCGCTATTGACGTCGCTAATCAGCGACCTTTAGCGACTTTAATAAACGTCGCTATTTAGCGACTTGGCGTCGCTAAACGTCGCAAAAATTTGCGACACAGTAAAGTCGCTAAAAACGTCGGTATAGCGACGTTTAGCGACATTTTTTTTTGCGACTTGGGTTTTTCCGACAACTTTATAGCGTCGCTAATTACGTCGCTAAACCAAATTAGCGACGACATTTTGTTATTTAGCGACGTTTTTAGACGTCGCTAATTTGACTTTTTCTGGTAGTGTATGAGCGGAGTCTTGAAGCGCCTCTTTCCTTCTCCTTTCCAACCAACTAAGTGAGTGGCTACCATCCCGATTAGCTAGCCCTGCTTCCAAGTCTTTACACCAAAAATCTTGCATTCTTGTTGTCCCGATCAGTCGATACCAAGTAATAACTAAAAGACTTCAAGATAATAAGGGAAAAGACTTGGGTTATATTGCTTGTCAATCAACTTGTGAACGGTTACTCATTTACATGCTTGTTCATTTGGAATATTCATCATATGCATAAATACAAGTTAGAATGTATACCCTTCTCAAAATTGTGCTATGTATCAAACTCATCCTAAATGCAATGAACTGAACAGGAAGACTATGCGAAAGTAGATCTTGCCCTGTTACTGTCTTGTGCCTGATATTGTCCTGAATTGCTTCAACTGCTAACTTAGTATTTTATGTTGATCACGGACAACTTGTGCACAAGGTCTTAGTTCCTGCGGACGGTCGCTGGGGCACTGGCACCGATCCAATCCGGGTGGGAACTCTCATATTTAGTCATCCTGTGTAAGGACGGAATGGCGTACAATACATCCCGTGCTCTCGCTGTATACCATCCTCGTCAACGACTAAAATTGTTCCATTATGGCATCCAGCCAGTGATCCCCTGTATATTTAAACCTGTTATAAACTAACTTGTGTCTTCGTGGCAGGGAAGGCATGGTAAGTATTGTGCAGGTGGTTCAGACGGGCAGGTAAAAGCCACCGAACGGTGGCAAGTTCATTTTCAGTAAATCCTATATCCTGCTTACTTGTAAATGAACTAAGACAAGATAGAAATACCACAATAATATGCATGCTTCATTAAAATAACGTGTTGATTGGTATAGTTGGGTTAGCTTGCCTTCACCAGTATGTTTCGACATACTGACCCTCGTTAAAACAGGTTCCCCGCACTCAGGAGAACCGAGCGAGGAGCTAAAGTCGTCTTTCCCGATCCAGTCCAGCTGTAGGCGCATCCTGATCGCGTCATATTTTGAAGTACTTGAAGAAGGAGCTAGCAACTCAATACACAATGCAGCTCCGTGGGAAGGCCGTCATTCCGTCCGGAGGTCCTTATCATTTTAAAGTTTAGTAAATAGATATAATGTACAGGACTGCTATCTCATTTTGTGTCAACACTTTTGTAAGTCCGTGCGGCAAATTAGCTGACTCGTTCAAGAGTTTATAATAGATGTTCGTTATCAATAAAGAGAACTTTTCCATCTTCAACTTGTGTTTCAATTTATCTGCGTACTCTGAATATGTGCTCGTTATGCAAAATACTTTAGCCTTGCGCGGGCGCAATCCCAGGCCCGCACGGCGGTCACGATTCGGGGGACGCCCCAACGATTCCACGAAATCGGGTCGTGACATCCAGGAGCGGGACCTGTTGCAGAGGATGAGATCCTTCCCGAGGACTTGGTTTGATCTCTGGTAGTGACTTCACCCTGGGATGGTATTACTATCTAGCTTCCAGATACCGTTCCTAGTTATCTTACTGTTTTCCTTTATTTCGGTATTTATATTAGCGGGTTTGTTCCCGTGTGACTCTTCTCGTATGTGTACTATGATACTTTTTTCGTGTTATTTCTCTTGTGCACATTAGTATTTATGTTCTTCTCTATGTGCTCTATATATCTATTGTTTGTGGATGAGATTTAGTTTCACTGTCTATGTGTTACGTGTTGGGTTTTATCATTGTACTTTACAGCTTAGGTGCACTCCGTCGGGTCCATTAGATTGGTATGCCCGTCGAAGTGTACCCGCTGGCCATTGCCACGTGGCTCAGTTACTTATATCAAGATCGGCTCCTACTCTAGATCTAGCTCCTAAGTAAGCTCCAAAAGAAGTGCCGGTGAAGAGAAAATGAGAAAAGAATGAAAGGAGAGAGAAAGAGATTATATAAGAAAGAGAGAGAGAGAGAGAGAGAGAGAGAGAGAGAGAGAGAGAGAGAGATCTCCACTGGAAGGGTGCTCATGGATCCAAACCCCTAGCCAATTCTTACCTTCCTTAATAAATAAAAAAGTGACCAATGGTTAATAAAATAGTCTAGTAAGCACTATTGACTGAATTAGCAAGTCATCAAAGACATTATTATGTCGGTATAATCAGATAAAAATGAATCATATTTTAATAATTTTTAGAATATGCTAGTCTATGTACGATATCTAAGTAGGTGTCTTTGGCATTGCCAATAATCCAGGGGCCTAGGATATTATCCTATATAGTTATCTTGTCTAAAATAGAAATCAAAATCTAGTTATATAACTCAGTTAAGTTTTAGACTTGTTGATTATCCTATATGCAATCTGTATGTAGGGCTCTTGAGAAACTATTAAGAAATCAATAACAAGATACATTGGTCCAGTATCGAATATAGATACACTAGTATAAAATACAAGATATCATATCGGTACTCGATATAGGTAAATAAAGAGAGATAAGATACAAAATAAATAGAAAAAATAGAACGAGGAGTGACATCTACTCTTCACTAATAGTAGCTAAAGGCCATAGATAATGAAAAATAACCATTATAGCAACAATAAGGTCAGTAACATCAACCGAGTATAAGACCATGGAGAAAATGGGGGCTCACCATCGCAATCCATCCAGCATCTTGGAAAACTTTAACGGGTTTATCATAAGAATCATTTTACAGTAGTCAAGTGTGTGATTGATGTTAAATGCATGAAATATAGAAAATAAATAAAATAGGTACCTAACAATGGATGGAAATACTATATAGAGATCTAGATTTGTTTTATCTATTATCCACCCTCTTAAATAAGACAAAGACCATGGGATATAGAGGATGAAGCTCTACAAAATTTGCATCTTGATGAAAAGTGTATCCCAATTATTTAGCTATTAGTATTAGAAATTTAGGTAGTCACAGTTATCATGCATTAGTTTTCTATTTTTCTATTTGTACTTTTATGTGTTCTAATAGTGACTATTTCAAGAATTTAATTATGTTTTAATTAATATTTTTGTGGAGGGTACTAATTTTGCATATGAGTTATTTGTATTTAACCTCCTCCTCCTCCTCCTCCTCCTCCTCCTCCTCCCACCCCCCAATTCATAATTCTATCTCTACTCACCCTCACCTCCCACAATTTTTTTTATATTTAGCACGACCCCCTCCCCTTCCTTTATAATGTGATAATTGTAATTAGTGTTAAAATTGGAAGGGGGGGGGGGGGGGGGGGAGGGGGGATAGCATTTGAATGTAAAATAATTATACTAATCGTAATGGATTAATTGTTTCAAAATACCGTAGCTCAATATAATTCAAAGGCTAATTCTCCCAACCGAATTCGAGTGACACTTGTGGTTACCGAGAAGAGATATAAGATTCCGGCTAGGTGGCAGAATGTCAGTGAATTAAGGCACGGGGGCGTATTATTTCTTCTATTTATAAATGGTGGAAATTGAAGGGGGGGAGGGGCAGTGGGCCCAAAGACATGCAATGCAGTGTGCACAAAAGTTCCGAAGGTTACTTCGGATCTCGTGCGTTATGCCGGAAAGTAAAAAAAAAAATGTTCTCCCAATTAAAATATTTCTAAATTTATTTATTCTGTTATATTTTGATTAAAAAAAAAATTATATTCTACTATTTTCATTTTTTTCTAAATAATGATAGGCCGATCTGGTCCGAATCGACTCAGACACGACTCGATTCAATCTGGATCGGTTCTATTCGAACCTATATGCTCGGAATAGATTTAAGATTTTTGGCCAAGGTCGGACCCTATTTGATCGGACTCGTTCAAATTGGCATGGTCGGACTGAGACCCGGCCCACCCAACACCTTCAAATAAAATGATCCGGTACGGATAAGAAGTCCATCAAGAATAGTAGAAGTGGATCATCCAATCAGGCTCTCAACACAGCCCCGACCCACATTATTTGTACTTTAATAACGGCGTTAGGGTTCGATGAGGGTTATAGCCATTACTCGTCCGTGGGGCGCTTGGAGGTTGTGGGGCTTAATTTATTGGGGGAATCCTCGCCCGCTCCACCCTCTGTCAGCCTTTTGTGGACAGTAGTTGATATGGGGAAGGGAGTGGCTACAAGTTTTTATTATTATGTTAAAGACCACGTTTATAATCATCGCTTTATTTTTTATAGACATTCCATGTGATGGAGAGAGCAGCTTTGATGTCAACTTTTTGCTGGAATTTGCTGTTTGTGTCCTTTTTGATATCTCAACTGTCGATTTGTCCAAACTCTACTTTATAATTGAGTTTTAGTCTATTTTATGTTTATAATATAGCTCGGTTAGTCTACTTTACAGTAGTCAGGTGTTTTTTTTTTTTTTTTTAACATGTTTTAATAATTTTTTTTTAGATGTCCGACGATACGTACGAAACTTTGCATACGTTATGTAGCATGTCATCTGGGTCCACTGTCTCACATCTCTCCCGTAATTTGATTCCGAGACCTCCGTCTAGCCAGAGAGGTTATATCTCTTCTTACTGATCACAAAAACTAGTTTTATATATATATATATATATATATTGAGCAATAATATTTTAATATTATGCATTCATCAAATCTCACACATCTCTATTTTTCTCGTCCTCCGGACACCATTACTTAGAGTAGATATATTTCTGAAGAAGTAGTAGAAGAGAATAATCTAGGTCTTTCATTCATCATGATATTACATATATATACATCCACATATCAACTTGGGCCTAAGCCACATGGGTCAATCACCATTATACAATTTAATCATACGATTTAATCCCAATATCTCCCTCAAGTTGGAGCATGCAAGTCACAAATGCCCAACTTGCACAAAAGAAACTCAAATTGTCGTTTGCCCAAAGCTTTGGTGAAATATCCGTCAATTGCTCATCCGTCGACACATGAGATGGACGAATAACTGCATCAAGAACAACATCCCTCAAAAAGTGATAATCCACCTCAATGTGTTTTGTGCGCTCATGGAAAACTGGATTCTGCGCAAGATGTAAAGCAGATTGGCTATTACAAAACAAATTCATAGCACACGAATGTTGTACCCCAAACTGCCAAGCAACCCTTTGAGCCACTTAAGCTCACACGTGACGCCGCCATCACACGGTATTCTGCTTCGGTCGAAGAGCGGAACACCGTCACATGTTTCTTCGTCTTCCAAGAGATACGTGACTCACCAAGAAAAACCAACCAACCAGACAAAGAGCATCCATGATGGGACAACTCGCCCAATCGGAATCACACCACCCCCGGAGCCACAAATCATAGTCAGAGCGAAGGATAATGTCTTGACCAGGATAACCCTTCAGATATCTAATAACCCTCAAAGTCGAATCCCAATTATCGCACCGAGGCTCATGCATAAACTGCGACAAGATGTGAACAACGTAAGCCAAATTCGGCCGAGTAAACGAAAGATAGATCAGCTGCCCCACGAGTCACCGATATGCTGTCATGCCCCGATCTCCCATAGGCTAATCGGTCGTCCCCGCTAGGCGAGACTAACCGCGCCATCGCTCCCATGGGATGATCGCTTGACCCATCTGGGCGTGATGTCGCACGAGAGTAAACCGCGCCCGTGCAAGGCCGTGGTTCGACTGGCGGTATGAGATCTGAGCCACAAAGTCGCACAGATTTTCCGTGTGAAGCAGAATTATAAATGCATATACGATTGGTAACAAGTTCACTGAGTAGCAGAAGCATTGAATAACACAAGTATAGAAGTGAAGCAAACTCTTTATTTATATTGAACAAGTTTTACAGGCAGTGTATAGCCGAGATTACAAGTCGCTCAAGTCTCTCTCTCTGAAATAATAAAAGCGTGCCAAGTGGCTACATTTATGGAATGATACATAGGCGATATTCCAACATTATGTCCTGTATATTTGCTTCAGCTCCGGATGCAACGCTCCAAGGCTTCAGAGTGAACTCCACGCCTTAGCACGCACGAAGGAGGCATCCGCACCGAACTAGGTTCTCCCGTACCTTGCAAGCAATCTAGTGGGTTATCAGTACATGAATGCACTGGTGGGGAGGCTACTCGCCCGCTCGATAAATCCAAACACGTTCAATAGGTTCCGTGCACAATCTATTTAGTTATCTTTCTACTTTTTCCTAGGATCAGTTTCATGGCAAAGATGAATAGCCTAAATCGTGTGGCAGTGTACCGTACGATATAAGGAAACACGACGAGGCTTACCAACTTACCATTTGTCCTTCCCTGTCCAAGACAAACCAAGTTAATTCAAGTGCAAACATTTATTATCAAATCCATGGCAATAGCATATGGAAATACTGCGTTGTGAGCGAGATTATGTTTCGGTGCACAAGTTACTCAGATTATCAGGTGTGTTGCATGAGATGTTCAAGTGTTCCATTTGAACAGTATTATACTCAAAATAATTTATTTGTTTCAGTTATTCTCGATGTGATGCAATAATTCACACGAGGGTTGTCGCTAAGCAATGATGACTTATCTATATGAATATGAGGTCACTGGCATGCTGCCATAGTGGACGGTTCTAGTCTGGGATGGAATGACATGCAACGCAAAGAACAGGGCATCACAGGCCATTCCGTCCAAAGCAGGAGACTATCAGGAGTTCCGTCCGGATCGGATTGGTGCCAGTGCCCTAGCGACGGTCCGCAGAACTAAAAATCTTGTTTCCAAGTTGTCCTATGACCATGCAAGTCTTTAATCTTTCGGCTCTCTGGTGAGGTAAAGGAACAAGTTCGAGGCAGGATGCAAATCAGGTACAAGTTTGAGGCAGGATGCATATCAGTTACAAGTTCGAGGCAGGATTGTTCAGAATATATGTATCAACTTCCCAAGCTATTTTATTCATTACAGGGCATGTATTGCTCCATGAGCTGGGATAGCTTAGATTATTATTAATATGGTGCAAGTCCTCTAGTTCGGGAACTGCCTTGGCAACCTAACGGTCTCGAGTACTTTGAGGTTCATACTTGTACGAAACGACTATTAGATAATCTTCCGGGGAGAAGCTAAATGAATGCATGATATGCACAGTGTTAAACGGTCTTGGCATAGTTTATACGACAAGCATTAAAATGAGACAACAAGAACAAGTTAACATATAAGCTGGCAAGCATGCATTTTATGAAAAACTTAGGCATTCCCGTTGGCTCGGGCCCAAGGGTAAGCCGAGGAGTAAAACCGTAAAGGGACTTACCGAGCAACGTGATCTAGGGTCATGTAGTGTAGCAAATGAAGCAGTGCACTACGAAGAGTTTATACATATCGTTCTACTCAAGGCATAGCAGAGTCCAGTTGCACAAGGCAAAGGTAGCATGCAAGGGTCCACATATATAAGCAAAGTTTTATTTCCATGTTCTAACACAAGTAATACGGGTTAGGATTATTCCCTTAGCTAGGTGCATTGTATTCTTATTAGCATGCATGGGGTGATTCACCTAGCGACTAGCATGAAACGTCCATATTTTAAGTGCGCTGGCTAAGTAAAGACAAGTTCATCGTATCCACCCACCTTAGCGATGATTCGCCTCGGTCGAGCGATACTCCGAGAGAGCCTCTGAAAGCCTAAGCCAGAACTCCTGTGGAGCCAAGTTTGGAAATCCTTTTGCCTCAAACGAGTCTTCTCGCTGAACAAAGCGGGTCGGGACGTTGCACTTTTGCCGTTTGAATCGGTAGTCCGCTTGAGCGAAATGGGTTGTTACATTATACATCACTCAGAAAAAGTCTCGTCCTCGAGATTTTCTGAGCACAAGCCATTCTATCACATTATCGAATCTATTCCAAGCATAGCAATCGGTACCACTAAATCCATTTGAACACAATCTCCTACTCGATCCTTACGCCGTGTCTCGTGTATGCTGAGTCGGTCTCATTGCGCCTTGGTGTGAGACATATTGCTTAACGCGGGGTATGTTTTAATCCATCGGGATTAATGATCTAAGGCTGAGGCAAACTTGTACAAGTCGTTATACTTGTTCGGGCGAATATTCACTTGTACTAGCATCGAAATCAGTATATCGCGAGTCTGGATCGTGCACACCTTTGAAGTGCCCCTCAAACATATGCATGTCAACCAACTCGGCGATAGAGAACTCTTAGCACTCGAGTTTCACATATCAGTTAGTCTTGGATCGTGCACACGTTCAAGGCGTCCCTCAAACATATGCACTCAACCAAACTAAGAGATAGTGAAATCTGACAAGCTACTTGCAAAAATCTCAAGGTTTCTCGTTTTATGAATCACAAGGATATTTCCAATAAGGTCAATCAAATCCAAGTTATTTTTTCATTCCAACTCAAAATTAAGTATTTGTACTACCGTTAAGCACGATCTATTCAGTCTACCGACTAGCGTTCATCCGTTCGGGTCAAACATAGCACACGTTATCATTCCAAGTCTAATCCTAAGTCTTGCTGCCCTAGTTCTATAGCTTGTTCAAGCAATATGCTAAAGTCGGTCACACTGGTTCCTTTCACTCGATACATGGTCGTCTGCCTAATTTTTAGGTCAGCTCACAAGGTCATAGGTACAAGTTTAAGCACACGATACACGTGCAAATTTGTCACACGATGCTCGTCCCAATTCCTAGGATCAAACCATTATTCATTTGCACAGGGTATTCTATCCAAGATCGTTTTAATCAAATTTCTAAACATCGAGCATAGATTTTTTCTACTCTTAATGACATATTCGCTTATACAGGGGTTCGAGTCTGTTCAGTAAAATCTATAATATCCAAGTTGTAGGACATGCCTAGTGATTTGCATAGTCTATCTCTCCAAACATGTTTTAATAGAATCCATATCCATTCCAAGTCTAGACCACTGAGCCAAGATTCAATTCTAAACCTTAGATTATAATCCAAGTTGTCCAACCGGATTCACGTATTCGTTCAGGAAACCATCAAGCGTGATTTATATCAGGTTCTAGGCTAACTTATTCATGAAACATTCTTGATCACTTGTATTCTAAATTTGTCTTATCGTGTTAAACCAAAAGTCAAGATGATCCATAAGTTGTCACGCTCCGATCTTCCGCAAGTTCGATCATCCTCGTTGGACGTGAGATTATCACATCAACGCTCCCGCTGGATAATCATTTTAATCCGGACGTGACACATGCACGGGCATAGAGTTACACTCGCACAAGGCAAGAACGTTTGAATGTTATGGTTATCTTTGACACGATCGAGACACCTTATTATTTTTCTTTACTCCATCCAAGTTATATCGAAATCCACCAAGTCATGTTCGTTTATGCAGTGATTATAATTCGTCTAATAAAAATCATCCAACATCAATGTTACCGTTCGGTAAATTCATAGTCTTACTTCTAGCATTCCTCAAGCAACTAGTTTCAAATATTCAAGCCCAACTCTATTCCATTTTTGATACGTTCTATTTATCGAGTTCGTTTGGAATAATCACCGAACATGTTCCCGTGAGTTCGATCATCCCTGCCGTTCGTAAATCACCACACCGGCGCTCCCGCAAGATAATCGTTCATGTTGGGACTGCTTTCGAATGTTATCTTTTCAAACTTGATTTCAAGATCATTTTTTTCAAACTCCAAGTCAAATCTATCATCGTTCATCTCTTTACTTGAAACACAATATTCATTTTTGGGCTAACTTCTTATTCAAGCGATATTGTATTCAAGTTCAATCTGTTTGTTTCAATCCGAAATTGCTTGCACAATCCTCAAGTTTCCAACAAGTTTTCTTAACCAAGATATCAATTTTTATTTCCGTGAATCTCAATCGATTTATATCCTCTGACACAAAATACCGTTCGAGCTATTTCCCAAAATCCAAGAACGATTCTCTATGTTCGCCTAAGCGATAAATCCGAGAATGTTTCTATCGGTTGGCATTCTGAGTCTGACTTATCCTTTTTCCTGAACGATAGCCCAATCTTGTTTCAACTAGCTTGCACCAAAGGGTCTTGGCGCACGATACTCAACACAACTTGGCCTGAAAGGCTGTGTGTAAAACTAACCATTCGGGAAATATTTGATTCCGTATAATAACCAGCTAGGTAATCATGTATAGGTATATGGTTCGCACATAACGAGCAAGTTCTAGCACGAGTCTAATCCCATAGGGTCTAGCACAGGTTGGCACAAAGGCCTTAACATTACAATTTTGTACAAGCAATCATATCATTCATATGCACTTTTCAAAAGTATTTAGACTCATTATTGGAATATTCTGTTGGGACATTGAGAGAGAGCGTGCACATAACCCACGAACGGGCTTTCGAAACTAAGAAAATCGAAACAAAGTTCAAAGGCATATAGCCAAGCTCTGATACCAATCTGTCACGCTCCGATCTCCCGCAGGCTAATCGGCCGTCCCGGCTAGGCAAGACTAACAGCACCAGCGCTCCCACGGGACGATCGCTTGACCCATTTGGGCGTGATGCCGCACGAGCGTAAGCCGCGCCCGTGCGAGGCCTTGGTTCGGCTGGCGGTAAGAGGTCTGAGCCACAGAGTCACACAGATTGTCCAAGTACAGCAAAATTATAAATGCATAGGCGAATGGTAATAAGTTTACTGAGTCGTCAATAATGAAAGCATTGAATAACACAAGTATATAAGTAAAGCAAACTCTTTATTGATATTGAACAAGTTTTACAGGCGGTGTATAGCCGAGATTACAAGTCGCCCAAGCCTCTCTCTAAAACAGTAAAATTGTGCTAAGTGGCTATATTTGTAGAATGATACATATACGATATTCCAACATTATGTCCTGTATATATGCTTCAGCTCCGGACGCAACGCTCCAAGGCTTCAGAGTGAACTCCATGCCTTATCACGCATGAAGTAGCATCCGCAGCGAACGAGGTTCTCCCACATCCTGCAAGCAATCTGGTGGGTTATCTGTACATAAATGCACTGGTGGGGAGGCTACTCGCCCGCTCGACAAATCCAAACACGTTCAATAGGTTCAGTGCACCATCTATTTAGTTATCTTTCTAGTCTTACCTAGGATCAGTTTCATAGCAATGATGAAAACCTAACTCGTGTGGCAATGCACCGTGCGATATAAGAAAATACGGTGAGACTTACCAACTTACC
Source organism: Iris macrosiphon (assembly GCA_036927795.1). Classification (NCBI taxonomy): domain Eukaryota; kingdom Viridiplantae; phylum Streptophyta; class Magnoliopsida; order Asparagales; family Iridaceae; genus Iris; species Iris macrosiphon. The sequence goes on from JAYESA010000007.1 coordinate 51,901,547, forward strand.
ATTTGTCCTTCCCTGTCCAAGGCAAACTAAGTTAATTCAAGTGCAAGCATTTATTATCAAATATAGGGCAATAACATATAGAAATACTGTGTTGTGTGCGAGATTATGTTTTGGGTGCACGAGCTACTCAGATTATCAGGTGTGTTGCATAAGATGTTCAAGTGTTCCATATGGACAGTATTATACTCAAGATCGTTCAGGTGTTTCAGTTATTCTCGATGCGATGCAATGACTCGCACGCGACTTGCCGCTAAGAGAGGATGACTTATCTATATGAACATGAGATCACTGGCACGTTGCCATAGTGGATGGTTCTAGTCTGGGATGGAATGACATGCAATGTAAGGAACAGGGCATCACAGGCCATTCTGTCCGAAGCAAGAGACTATTGGAAGTTTCGTCCGGATCGGATCGGTGCCAGTGCCCCAACGACCATCCGTGGAACTAAAAATCTTGTTTCCAAGTTGTCATGTGACCATGCAAGTCTCTAATCATTCGGCTCTCTGGTCAGGTACAGGAATAAGTTTGAGGCAGGATGCATATCAGGTACAAGTTCGAGGCAGGATGCATATCAGTTACAAGTTCGAGGCTGGATTGTTAACAATATATGTATCAACTTTCCAAGCCATTTCATTCAGTACAGGGCAGGTATTGCTCCACGAGCTGGGATAGCTTGGATTATTATTAATATGGTGCAAGTCCCCTGGTTTGGGAACTGCCTTGGCGACCTAACGGTCCCTAGTACTTTGAGGTTCATACTTGCATGAAACGACTATTAGATAGTCTTACGGGAAGAATCTAAATGAATGCATGACATGCACAGTGTTAGATGTTCTTGGCATAGTTTATGCGATAAGTATTGAAACGAGGCAACAAGAACAAGTTAATATATAAGCAGGCAAGCATGCATTTTATGGAAAACGTAGGCATTCACGTTGGCTCAGGCCCGAGGGTAAGCCGAGGAGTGAAACCGTAAGGGACTTACCGAGCAACGTGATCTAGGGTCGTATAGTGTAGCAAATAAAGCAGTACACTATGAAGAGTTTATACATATCGTTCTACTCGAGGCATGGCGGGGTCCAGTTGCACAAGGCAAAGGTAGCATGCAAGGGTCCACATATATAAGCAAAGTTTTATTTCTATGTTCTAACACAAGCAATATGGGTTGTGATTATTCCCTTAGCTAGGTGCGTTACAATTTTATTAGCATGCAGGTGGTGATTCACCTAGCGACTAGCATGAAACGTCCATATTTTAAGTGTAATGGCTAAGCAAAGATAAGTTCATCGTAGCCACCCACCTTAGCGATGATTCATCTCGGTCGAGCGATACTCCGAGCAAGCCTCTAAAATCCTAAGCCGAAACTCCTGTAGAGGCAAGTCTGAAAATCCTTTTGCCTCAAACGAGTCTTCTCGCTGAATAAAGCAGGTCGGGACGTTGCACTTTTGCCGTTTGAATCGGCAGTCCGCTTGAGCAAAATGGGTCGTTACAAATGCTCCCCCATCCGACAATAGTGGACTTGTAGAGCATGCCAGTTATGGTGTTGTTCCATGGAAAAGCTTACAGGTTTCGCCCCCCAATAATTCTATCTCAGAGATAATGTCAAGTATATATTTCCGTTGGCACAAAAAAATTTCCTCCACACTTCGAGCTACCTCAACTCCAATAATAAACTTCAACACCCAAACGTCCTTTATATGAAAGTATGTACTCAAATAATTCTTAAAGGCAGTAAGAGTAGTAGAATTATTGCTAGAGAGAATCAAATCATCGATATATACATGAACATTCATCTGAATATCACCCATATGAAGAGTAAAAAATGAGTAGTCAAAGTACGATTGGCAAAATCTGTACTCCCACAAAGAAGACGTCAACTTCGCAAACCAACAACGAGGCACCTGTTTAAGCCTATAAATAGACTTTTGAAGCCGACATACCTGATCAGGGCATGTGGTTCGAAAACCAGGTGGTAGTTTCATATACACTTCTTCGGTAAGATCTCCATACAAGAAAGTATTGTGAACATCCATCTGATATAGTTCTTAATTCTTTGCTACAGCTATAGCTAGAAAAGCCCGAACAGAAATCATTTTCGTAATTGGAGCAAAAGTATCAGTGTAATCTATTCCTTCAACCTGATGATTGTTGAAAACCACCAAACGAGCTTTAAGCCGCTCAACACTCTCATCAGAATTATACTTTATTTTATACACCCACCGGCTCCCCAGAGCACATTTTTTAGCCAAAAGCGTCTCCATTGTCCATGTATCATTATCCTCCAAAGTTCGTATCCACTACAAGAAAAATGATCATTTACGGCACGCGAAATACGCCGTAAAAGATCTTTCATGGCGTAAATTTTTGTGCCGTAAAAGGTCATGCCGTAAATGACCCTATTATTTACGGTGCGCATTCGCGTGCTGTAAATGACTCATCCTATTATTTATGATACGCATTCGTATTCTGTAAATGACCATTCACAACGCTCATTCGAACGTTGTAAATAGCCCTATTTTTACACCGCGCATGCGAACGCTGTAAATGACCCTTTTTTTCAACGCATATTTGAACGTCGTAAATGATCCTATTTTTAAAATGTGCATTTGAACGCTGTAAATGATCAACTACAGTGTGCTGTAAATGTAGAATAATGCATGCCGTAAATACTTTTTGCACGAATTTTTGTGAACGCTGTAAATTACCCTCTTTTTACAATGCGCAATCAAAAGCCGTAAATGATCACTACTGCGCATTGTAAATGCAGAATAATGAATGTCGTAAACTCTCATTTTGCCAAATTATAGATATCATTTGCAACATGAACACAATATCATAATTTAGTTTATTATATCAAATTTTTATTCATTTAAACTAACATCAATTTGATAAGAGAAAGTAAATTATAATATAGCAAACACTACAAGTCCTTCAAATAAACCTAGCTGGCACGTGAGATCACAAAAAATAATTGGATTCATTAGCCAAAATACATTAATAGAAAAAAAGCTACAACAAAGTATATCATGTCATATTGATTCATGAACTAAAAAACTATTGTACTACTAAATTAAGAACCATACTACAATACAAATTTTCTAACTTGTTTGATTTAGCTTGTTTGATACTTTGCTCTACTTTGGAACAAGAAATGTAAATTGTCTTCTATGACAAATTTTATCACAATTGGTTGGGAGAAGCTTCAAACACAATGGATATATTTTTCTTCTTCTTTTGACCGATAACCTGCACACACAAAATATGTTTTAGTTCATTATATCCAATTTGATATATAAAAACACAACAACGAATATATATATATATATATATATATATATATATATATATATATATATATATATAGTCCATTAGCCCTGTTAGCCTGTTATCTTTACAAAAATAAAATAAAAATAAAGATCTTGTTTGGCGTTGCTAAATCAATCCCATGTTACGTCGATTTAATTCTTGAACTTTCTATGTTACATTGATTCATATTGCACTTATTTTGTGTAACAGTATACCAAGTACAGGTTATCCGGAGGTAATCATCTGTTGGTCACATGCAATATTTTCTTTGTCCTTGTTAGTGATGATTTATATCCTAGCAAAACCAGGATTATGGCTCAACTATGACATGAGTAACAACTCGAGATAACCAAATTGGAAAATAACATTGATATGTTAATCATCGAGTTGTGAAACCTAAGGAAATTAAGATCACAAATATCAATGACAACTAAATGTGACAATTTGAATCTTCAAAACTACTTAATAAGAACAAGATTTCACAATATTCGATCTGTAATGATGTAAACTCTTTACTTCCATGCTTCATTGGAAACATAAGGACAATGAGGTTTCAAAGAAACAAATATCATGCAGGGGCATTTAAAACTCAACATCTACTAATAAACAAATTACACAGAAAGTACTCATGATTAGTACATACCATAGCCACTTACATTCCCAAGCTGCTGGAGACAAGGTTATTAATATTTTTTATTACCAGTTTCTATTAGTAGATGTTATCAGATTATCAGTATCAGATTATGTCCAAACCCAAACAATTATTACTGTGTAGATGTTGAGTTATCAGATTATCAAATTTTTATTCCCAAGGGCTTTTTACTTCTCTCTCAAACCCAAATAACTATTACTGTGTTTTAGAGAGAGAGTGAATGAGAGAGGGGATTGAAGAAGAGGAGAGAGGAGTAGGAGGCAACTGCTGCTGCGGCTGGCTACTGCAGCTAACTACAGAAACTCAGTAACTTGATAAAAAAAAAGGGAAAGAGAACAACAACTGAACCCAAACACAGATTTGTGTGTGTTGATAAAAGAATCAGCAGCAACAGCTAAATAACAAAAGTTGTTTAGAAGTAGCAATAACTTAGTTAGCAGTAGAAGGAAAGAAGAAGAGGAAGAACAAAACAAGAAAGAACCTCATTTAACTCCCTATTTATAGGCAGAAGCAGCAGCAAATTATATGTACTTCTTCTCCTAACCAATTTACTACTACTCTCACTCTTTCTAAATCCATACTTATTAGATCTACCTCTTAAGAGTTGAAGTCGGAACTGGGGAGGGTGATTATCCTTTTATAGATTTGAAGCTATCATTGATCATAGAAAAGAGTAGAGAATGGTGGGCTACCTATTAAGTACAATCTGACGTAAATATAATAAGAAAAATATCATATAGAGTTCCAAGACAAACCTCATAAAGTGTGTGAAGATTTTGTTTTTTAACCTGTAGAAGAAAAAGAATCACATAGTTTAAGAAATGCTTAAGAATCACATAGTTTTAGAAATACTTAAGAATAATACAGTTTTACCTCAAATAAAAAAAAGTGTAATCCAATTTGATGTATTTGATGGGCCATGCAATCGTACTTTGTTCAGCACAAGCAAGTCTATTAACTCAGTTGTTGGTCGATACAGAACAATGTTATCAATCACATCGCGAACCCAAACTTTCCAACAATCATGGCCTAAGGGAACTTGATGGACTAATGCACTTGGATCTGTTGTTGAAATTTCTGCGGTAGCAACAACAACTTCATCTTTTGCAAACCAACAAAGCAATTTGCACATCATATTCTCAAGATTAGAACCTTTAGTACCACTTGCTAAATCATTTTGTCTTCTTTGTGCTCCTTCACTACCAAACTCTTGTATACATGCTGCACTTACTTTGTTGCTTTTCCTGTTTTTTGCTATCTCGCTAGCAGAAATTTGAATGCTCGTATTGCTTTTTTTTCTTTTATCTGACCATTATGTATTCTCTCATAACTAGAACTTCGACCAATTGTATCTTCCTTCTATTTTCTTTTTGCTCTCTCATTACAAGATAGTTGATCGTTAGGACTTTCTTTGCATTTTAATTTTGCTATCTCATTGGCTGAATGTTGAACACTTGTGTTTTCCTATTGTCATTATATTAACTAGGTCAAATATCAAATTTGTGATCACGTGCATAGACAAGACCAAAAGAAAAAGTCAATATAGATATTTCATAAACTTACAGAGTTATTTTCTCCTTTGTCTAACCGAACAAAAAGATCTTTCAACAAGCCCTTCAAACTCTCCAATTCATTATGTAATCTTGTGACTTTATTACCCATATGAGATATATATAAATACTAAAATATAAAAAACAAACAAAATTGAGCTTAAATATACAACAAGATATTGTTACCACTATTTTTGAGTCTAGAACTTCTCCTTCTAAAATTTTCTGCCATGCTTCATATGCATGAATCCAAACATCAGCCCTTGAAATTGCATCAGGTGTCTCACATTTTTGCCTTTAAGAAATAACAAATATATATAATAACACATTTTAAACTAGATATGAACGTAACATTATTCTTACCAACTCGTCTTCAACAACGACAAAACTTTTTCTACTTGTCCGATGCACTAAATTAACTTATTTTGCTTGCATCTCTTTGAATTTTTTAGTTCTTTCCCGTCACGCCCCGATCTTCCGCAAGCTAATCGGCCATCCCCGCTAGGCGAGAATCACCATGCCAGCGCTCCCGCAAAATGATTACTTGATCCATCTGGGCGTGATGTCGTACGAGCCTGGGGTTGCGCCCGCACAAGGCAACATCGTTAAAGTTTTGGCTATCATCGAATCGAGTAAGCAGCGGAGGGACAGTATTGGAAGCATTTATCCATCTGAGCATATAGGGCCAATCGAGGCACAGGGTTCTCTGAATACAATCGCATTATTCCATACATTATGCCCCTCTATACAAAAGCAACTCAAAGCAATCGATACGGCTCAAGGCATCGAAACCAGATCTTCGGGTCTTGGGGATGAGGCACGCCTATCGCTTCCTCGGACAATCCCGCACCTGCGAACAAGCAAACTGTTGGTGGGTCAGCACTTTGGAGAAAGTACTGGTGAGTCTAAAATTAACTGAATAGAAGCAACATTCACTAAAACAACACTAAGTAATCATGTGATAAAACATTACATTACTAGTGATCTTTCTAGTTTTACCTATGTTCGTTACATGCAGTACAAGAACAGAGTCATATTACTTTTTTTGGAAATATCTTTAAAAATAGAGTGCGCAACTCAAAACGAAAGCAGGAACCGTCTCGGATAAAAGAAAATTTTATTGATAAGACCTCTTCAATTATAGCCAATATTTTATTACGAATAATTCCAACAACCCTGGACCTCAGATATGGATCTTGTGGAGCATGGGGACTGGGGGGGTCCGATATACCGGAGTTAATGTCGGGTTCTGAAACCTCCCTACCGGGTCTTAATGTTTGATTCATTCAAGCACACAAGGCAAGCCGATTGTTCTATTATCAGGGTGTGCGCAGCGTGTCTCGTGAGCTATATCCAAAGACTCTAGGGACAATCCACATCTAGGAACTATCCTCTATCAAGCCAACATGATGAACTATCTATATGCTTTTCAGTCCCCGAGAAACTCATGATCGGTAGCGGTAATCCAGCTAACCAATGACTCCTTTATATGATGCTATTAGCAGCTGTGACTCATGGTTGCTCTTCACTATCGTTGTAGCAGCCGTGACTAAGGTTCAGCTCTTCACCAATAGCCATTGTTCGACCGATGCGAATGCATGAAACACTATCAGATAAACTCTAGGATGCAGACGAGATGAACCAGCAGACCATCTATCTATGTGCGGATAGGCCGCCCTCTCTGAACAAGTTCAAGCACGATGTGGTTCTCTCTCAAAACACAAGCGATAGTGAAACATGTTCAAGCAATCTCTTACTCTTAGACAAGCATTTCAAGTTCTTTACTTAAGCAGGCAAGTTTATTTCAAAGACAAGCTATGTGAGTTTTCTTATTAGCATGCAAGGCAGGTTCTATCATTCTTCTTATAAAACTATCTTCTTAAGCCAACAAGCATTCAAAAAATCAGATTCATTATTAAGGCGTGCAAGAATCAGAGAACAAAGTTTTTGCCCACTCACCTTGATCAGTCATCTCCTGGTTCAACAAGGAGCTCTTAAGGAATATATCCTTTTTGAGTCAGCAAATCGATATCTCTTGTACATAGTGCCGACGCGAAACGGGCACTACATTTCCTACGAAAAAGATTAGGGAAGAAAATGTTGGTGATATAACGAGATACAAAAGTATAAAAAAAATTAAAGTATGTACTACAAAATCTCAAAACTAGAATTACCAAAAAATTAGGACTTGTTCTGGCTTTAATAAAAGACATCGACTTATCCATAGATTCAATGTTTGCAGGTTTGAGGAGGCTAGCAGCACGTTGTAGGCCTACCACTTCCGTTTGTGTCCTCACTTATTTCACAAAATTGGATCTTCATTCTCACCAAATCTTAAGTAGCTTTCTAAATGTATATTTCTTGTGGCACTCATCAACAATAAAAATTTACTGCAAAAATATGATCCAAATCTGGTGGTTAAATATCTTGTGAAAAATAAGAAATAAATCAATAACAAAACTAACAACATTACCTTAACATGTTCCCACATATGTTCTTTGAAGTCTATTGAGACATTCTTCCATTTAGTCATATTAACTGGTAGTAGCTCTCTTGTCGTCATGCTAAAGAAAGAACTAAACTTTGCAGTATTTTCCTTAATGCGCTAGCCTCTATGATTGAAATCTAGTAAAAGAGGAGCATTTTTTTGCTTATTTTCTAACTGCCAAACATTTTTGCCTTACCCCTAGGTGTTCTTTTTAGTTTTTCTGCATGGAACTCATCTACTGAACCATTTGGTAATGTATTGGATGATGTGTCACGCCCCAGTCCCAAAATGTCGAGGGACTGGACACGTGGCAATGGCCAGCAGCACGCACCGTTGGATAACCCAATTTAATGGAGCCATCAGGGCGTACTTAAGCTGTAAATAAGGTCTACTACAACAAGTCACACTAATCTCATCCATAAAGATAAAGAAAATAACTGCATACTGAATGGAAATAAGTAGCAACAACAAATCACAGCAAGTCAGTCGGAGCAACAATCCGACTTAAGTCTGAAATAACTGGCTCTATAGGCCAGGAACAAAAGATATAAACATGAAATAAATAACTGAGTACTGGGACAGGCACCCAGGAGAAGTCCTCGGCAGTCACCTCGTCTTCAGTGTTCGGTTCAGCTCCAGCAATAGCTTCAGCTCCGGTCCCGTATATCTCGGGATACTGCTCCTCAGCTAAACCTGGGGACATAATCCATTCCAGGTCCTCAGTGGACATAGCAAGGCACAAGATAAAACAAGCCAACTGAATAAGCAGTGCAATAAATAAATGAATAGCAGGGTAAACTAAGTAACCATCTATGTAATATGCAAATGAGAGCAACACTAGTACTCAGGCTGAGACCGCTACAAGCTTTGTGTCGGGGAGCCGGTAGCAGTAATAACACGTAAAGGGTCTAGCTCTGCTGGAGAGTCTACAACCTCACAATAATAGTAGATATATATATAGAACAGCCTGTAGCCTGTGTGTCTCTCCCCACCCAATGTAATCATGCAAGCCATGACCATAACGTCTCATGTCCATGTCAGCGGGATTATAACTAATGCAACAAGTCATACTGTCTATAATAAATGTCTCTATCAAGTCCTGTATCCTATACAGAATCACCACGAATATCTCAGGAGAATTCTGTCCATGATAGTGTCAAGTGTCCTGGGTTGTAGGGTACTTGATAGGTCAAGTACAAAGTAAGGGAATCGTAAATCCATCTCTAAATGACGAACCCAACACCGCGTACGGTGTCGGTACCCGACTATGATTGGACACTAGGTACGTCATACGTTCCCTAGGTTAAGCAGTTTAAATTAGTTTATATGAATTTGCACAAGAAATCCAGCAGAGTATTTTTACAGAAAATATGAAAATAATGACTGCAAGTTTGGCAAGGTGCACTTGCCTGATGTTTGGATTCCACTAAGGTCCTGGTTCCGGGAATTTCCAGAGATGTCTCCGAAAGCTGAAATAAATAGTACCATCACGCTCAGAAGGTGTCAAACAGCTAGGATCGCCTGTCCTTGGGTCCAATTTGGAGACAAGGGCAAAAACGGCAATTTCGGCCCAAAACGGGGTCCACCGGTGGGCCCACTTTGCACCGAAAAACGTTTCAGGGTCAACGGTCTCCAAATTCACCAAACTTAGTGTCAACAAGTCAGGAACGCTGATACGAACCCAAAGGAACTTTTAGATTTGAATTCCGATGAGCCGATCAAAAAATCGCCCGTCGAGTAGGGCTTGTGGGGCCCACGACACGCGATTTCGTCAACGTTCTCAGAATCGGACCAAACTTGACCCACAGGACCAGCGTATCGCTACAAGTCCGATGACGCAAGTTTTGTCTCGATCCGACGTGTGTGCACGAAGTTAGGGTGAATTGCAGAAAAGGCAGATGCGGGGCGATGTCCGCGGATACGCGTTGATTTCGGTGTGCACGCACACCCGAATCAGTTTTCGAGAAATCCCACACGTCCGTATCGACAAGGCGCATGTATCTGTAAAGACCGCACGCGACCAAGTCGTCCCGTTTGGTGGGGCGTACTCAGTTCCGGGGTGAAACAGGGTCTGGTTTTTCCTGTTTTTGGATCACGGTGTGCGATCACCACAGGACGCGATGCCCCGAGCGGTTTGTCCGGTCACCGAGAGGGTCATACAGGCTTCGCGTAGAAATTTACGGAATCGAAAACAGAGATCCGAGGTGCAAGTTTCGAGTACCTGAAGGGGACCCAAAAAACCGAGTTTTGAACTGTGTCCGACACGCGAGTTCGTGTCCCGCTGTGTCCGACCTAGGGCTGGGCTGTGTCCGCGTGTCCGGGGCTCTGGGCTGAACTGCGGTGGCCGGGGAGGACGCTGGTGGCTGCGGGGCTTGGTCGGTGGGAAGGAGGTCGTCGATCGGGGCCGAGCGGTGCCGAGGGGAGGTCGACGGAGATAAGGGAGGCCGGCGGCGGGAAGAGGGGAGAAAGGAGGAGAGGTGCTGGAGAGGGGAGGGGAGCTCTGGTCGGCGGGTTCCGGGCACTGGCGGCTGGGGGAGGAAGGACGGCAGGTCGAGGGGAGAGGGGTCGCCGGAGATCGGGTTCGCCGGAGTCGGGGTAGAGTTAGGGTTTGCGGTTTGGGGAAAAATGAGGCGGAGACGAGGGGTATTTATAGGGGGCTGGGGCGAGGGTTGGCCGGGGCGTCATGGCGGAGAGATCGGAGGGGGAGGCGGTCGTGGCGGCACTTTTTCCGGCGGGCGGCGGGGATTTCGGACGGTCGTGGGGTGACAGGGGAGAGGGGATGAAGAAGCGGGTCGGGTCGGGCGGCGGGCTCCGGGTGAGCGGACCCGCCCGACCCGCTAGGGGGTGATGGGGTCCGGGTCGGGTCGGGCGCGGATCCGGGTCTTGCCGACCCGCCCGACCCGTTAACAACGGGGCTGGGCTGGGTTTAACGGGCTCGGCCTACTGGGCCGGGCCGGGCCCAAAAGCCAATAAAAATAAAATAATAATAATAATAATAATAATAATAATAATAAATTAATTAATTATAAAAATAGTTTTTAGGCTTTTAAAAATAGGTCTGAGGACCAATAAAATTCCAGAAAATTACCCTAAGTCTGGTTTTCTATTTTACACCATAAAATTATATTTTCATTTCATTTTAATGTTATTTATTGGTAATTAAAAATTACAAACTCACTACAGGGCCTATGTAAACTCCTGAAAAAATTGCATATTAATTCCATAATTTGATTTTAAAATATTTGAAAATTTAGGGTGTTTACAATCTACCCCCCTTAAAAGGATTGCGTCCTCGCAATCGAAGGGTAAACTATAAAGACAAGATTTACAGAATTAAAGAATGCTTAAGTTCTACCTGATTCTGCAAATAAGTGTGGATAACGCTGCCGCATAACATCTTCTCGCTCCCAGGTCGATTCGCCAGGAGAGTGCTGCTTCCAAGCTACTCGAACCAGCCTGATTGTCTGCCCTCGCAGTGTCTTCTCGCTGGTGTCGAGTATACCCACTGGCTGTTCCTCGTATCTCAGGCTAGGTCCCACCAAAATCTCAGAATGATCAACTATATGGCTTGGGTTCGTCACATATCTCCTCAGTTGTGAGACGTGGAATACATCATGCACTCCCTCTAAGGATGGAGGTAATGCACGACGGTAAGCCACCTCACCAATGCACTCCAAGATATCAAATGGCCCAATGTACCTTGGGCTTAACTTGCCTCTGCTGCCAAATCTGATAGTACCTCTAGTGGGCGAGATCCTCAAAAATACATGCTCTCCTTCCTTGAACTCCAGGGGTCGTCTGTGTGCATCGGCCCAATGCTTCTGTCTATCCTGGGCTGCACGGAGATGGTTCTGAATCTGTTTTACTTTCTCTACTGTCTCTGTTACCAACTCTGGACCCAGTATTTGACGTTCGCCAACGTCGCTCCAGCATATTGGAGATCTGCACTTTCTTCCGTACAACGCCTCGAAAGGTGCCATCTGAATGCTTGCCTGATAGCTGTTGTTGTAGGAGAACTCCACTAAGTGCAGGTGATCTTCCCAAGATCCTCCGAAGTCCAGTATACAAGATCGCAACATATCTTCTAGGATCTGAATTGTGCGCTCTGATTGGCCGTCTGTCTGAGGATGATAGGCAGTACTGAACTTGAGCCTGGTGCCGAGACTCTCTTGCATGCTTCGCCAGAAGTGAGATGTAAATCTCGAGTCTTGATCTGATATAATACTAACCGGCACTCCATATAATTTTACGATCTGACGCATATACATGTCGGCTAGTACTTCCGTGGATTGTCCAACTCTGAACGGCAAGAAGTGAGCCGACTTAGTGAGCCGATCCACGATGACCCATACTGCATCCTTTCCACTAGGGCTTCTTGGAAATCCAGTGACAAAGTCCATGGTAATATGCTCCCACTTCCATTCAGGGATGGGAAGCGGCTGCAACATACCTGCAGTCCTTTTGTGCTCGGCCTTCACCTGCTGGCAGACTAAGCATTTTACCACAAATCGGGCAATCTCCCTTTTCATTCCATGCCACCAGTAATATTGTCTTAGGTCCCGGTACATCTTGGTTCCTCCTGGATGAACCGAGTAGAGGGAGCTATGGGCTTCTGTCATCAATTCCTGCCTTAATTCTCCATTTGGAACACATAGGCGATTTCTGCACCTTAATGTTCCGTCCTCGTGGATGCGAAGTCCCGTCTGCAAGCCTGCTTCTGTTCTTTCTCTCAGCCTTCGGAATCTGGCATCATTAGGCAAAGCTTCCTTGATTCTCTCCACCAGCGATGACTTCACTTCGAGGTTAGCCAGCAAACCATTTTGTCCAGGTAGAACAACCTCTATCTGAAGATCTTGCAAGTCTTGTAATAGTTGAGGCTGCTCCGTTAAGAAATAAGCCGAGGGTTTTCTGCTGAGGGCGTCGGCTACAACATTTGCTTTCCCCGGATGGTACTGCAGATCTATGTCAAAGTCCACCATCAACTCAAGTCAACGCCTTTGCCTCATGTTGAGCTCCTTCTGTGTATAAACATACTTCAAGCTCTTATGATCAGTGAATATCTCGACCTTCTCTCCATACAGATAATGTCTCCAGATCTTCAATGCAAAAATTACTGCAGCTAGCTCCAGGTCGTGTGTTGGGTAGTTCTTCTCGTGGACCTTCAGCTGCCTCGATGCATAAGCGATAACCTTGCCATATTGCATCAAGACACAACCTAGTCCACTACCGGACGCATCACTATAAACAACAAAACCTCCTGACCCTGAGGGAAGAGTCAAGACTGGTGCTGTTGTTAGACGCCTCTTTAATTCTTCAAAGGCATTCTGGCATTCTTCCGTCTATATGAACTCCTGATCCTTCCGTGTCAGCTTAGTCATCGGCTCTGCGATCCTTGAAAAATTTTCTACGAACCGCCGGTAATACCCAGCAAGTCCAAGAAAACTTCTCACTTCCGCAACAGAGGTAGGGGTAGGCCAAGTTTCTATAGCAGTAACTTTTTCTGGGTCCACAGACAGTCCTTCACCCGAGATAATATGCCCTAAGAATGGCACCTTGTCCATACAGAACTCACATTTGCTGAGTTTGGCATATAGCTTCTCCCTTCTCAAAGTTTCTAGCACAATTCTTAGGTATTCCTCGTGCTCTTCGTGGTTCTTGGAGTAGACTAGGATATCATCGATGAATACCACCACGAACTTATCCAAGTACTGATGGAAGACCCCGTTCATCAAACTCATAAATACGGCGGATGCGTTGGTTAAACCAAACGGCATAACTAGGAACTCATAATGTCCATACTTAGTTCTGAAGGCCGTCTTTGGGATATCTTCCTTCTTCACCCAAATCTGGTGATAACCGGATCTAAGGTCAATCTTTGAGAATACCTTAGCACCACTCAATTGGTTAAACAAATCATCAATGCGTGATAATGGGTACCGGTTCTTAATAGTTACAGTATTAAGGGCTCTGTAATCAATGCACAGCCGTACAGATCCGTCCTTCTTGGGTACAAAAAGTATAGGTGCTCCCCAAGGTGAAACACTGGGCCGGATAAATCCTTTCTCCAGAAGGTCGTCAACTTGTGTTTTCAGCTCCACTAACTCCTTAGGTGCTAGCCGATATACCGATGAAGTGATAGGTTCGGCTCCTGGAGTTAGGTCTATTGTGAATTCTATCTCCCGATCAGGTGGTAAACCTGGAAGATCGTCGGAAAACACATCCACAAATTCCGTTATGACTCTTGGGTAACTTGAATCTTCTTCTACAGTCAATACCCTAAGAGTTGGCTGGACCCCTTGTTCTACAGCTCCTCACAGAAATTCAAACTCAGGAAGGCTAGGGGGTCTAAATATCACTTTTCCAAGCCGACAATCCAGTGTCGCATGGTACTGACTTAACCAGTCCATACCAAGTACAACATCGTAATCAGGCATAGAAAAGATCAGGAATTGGGCTCGCATCTCTCGGCCACAGACTACTACCGAACATGATCTACAAGTATCACTAACCAGGATAATTCCACCTCCCGTTAGAATTCTCTTCATCTTCGAGAGAGGTGCGGTAGCTATTCTATGTGTGGCTATGAAGCTAGCAGCAATAAATAAATGCGAAGCTCCAGAATCAAATAATGCTACAGCAGGAATTGAAGCTACTAATATGGTACCTGCTATCACTTCGCCTGCAGTAGCTTCCTCAGTGACTGCTAGTGCATATGCCTGACCTCGTCCCTGAGCGGGACCCCTTTGCTGACGAGCTTGTTGGAACAATGCTGCCTGAGGTGGCAGAGGTGGCCTGGCTCCTCCAGGCCCTGTCTGAGTTGCTCCCCCAGCTGGAAGAGCTGCAGGTGGAGCTGGTCGATTCGGAACTCCCTCTCGACGTTCCGAACAGTCCTTTGAGAAGTGTTGTCCAGATCCGCAAACCAGGCAGAGTCCCAGCTTGCGTTGACATTCCTTTTCAATATATCCTACCTTGCTGCAGTAATGGCAAGTAGGCAGGTTCTTAGTTGCTGCTCTTGGAGGCGGGCTCTTCTGGGGCCGTTTAGCAGATTCCCCTGGTGATGACTTGGACGGTGCTGAGGAGAAGGGACGTTTCAGGCTTGATTCCCTCCGAATAACGCGCTCCAGCCGACGTGCTGCAGCTAGGACGTCGGTGTAAGAGGTGGGCGCGACTGATCCGATTAACTTCTGAAGCTCGAACCTGAGCCCATCAAAGAACTTTTCTGCCTTCTCCTCTTCGGTAGGAATTAGCGAAGGGGTGAAGCGGCTCAGGCGAATGAATTCGGCGTTATATTCCTCCACCGTCATGTTGTCCTGGATCAGGCGGTTGAATCGTCTCGGAGTTCTGACCGAGCCACAGCGGGGATGTACATTTCCTGGAAGAGCCTGGAGAACTCCTCCCAGGTAACCTGATCATGTCCGAGCCTTCTTTCTTCGGACAACCACCAATGATGCGCGTTGTCCGTCAGTTGCATCCTGACGGCAGTCATCCATTTGTCCCTTGGTAGTTCGGCGGCCTCCAACTGATGTTGTGTGTTTGTAAGCCATTCATGCACTTCAGTTGGTCCTTCCTTGCCCGAGAAGGTACGGGGCTTGAGTTGGCAGAAATCTGTAATAGATCCCGTCGCTGGCCGCCTATTTGGTGGATTTGCATGCTCCAATGCTGCGACTAGGCTGTTCCTTAGGTTCTCGGCCTCTCGACGTTGGGTCTCCTGTTGAATTTGTTGTTGTGCCTGCATCATGGCGTAGAATATCTGGAACATTTGCTGGCCGTCCATTGCCTGTCCTGGGGGAAAGACAGGCATCGCAGGGGGAAACTGGGGAGGAGGCGGGATGTCATCACGCCTGAACCTGGAACTTGGCTGGCCAGTTTGATTGCTCTGAGAGGATTGTCCTCTGGTATCTGGCGTCGTTCCAGCTTCGCAGGTAAACCCTGCGTCAGTCGGTGTACCCAAGGGGGTCTCGTCACCACTTCTGGGATCCATATCTCTGCACCAAAAGGAAACAATGAGAACGCACAGAGGAATCAAACAGGATGCAATTCAAGCAATTAAATTGAATTCGACATAGAGTTCAAAAACGATTCAATGAATGGATGAGATCCTATAACCTATCATGTCTTGTTGCAGGCCTGTCCGGTCCCTAAGTTGAAATCGAACAATTTAGTTTAGACCTGCACGGGCCACCACAAAAACTATGTCACGCCCCAGTCCCAAAATGTTGAGGGACTGGACACGTGGCAATGGCCAGCAGCACGCACCGATGGATAACCCAATTTAATAGAGCCATCAGGGCGTACTTAAGCTGTAAATAAGGTCTACTACAACAATTCACACTAATCTCATCCATAAAGATAAAGAAATAAACTGCATACTGAATGGAAATAAGTAGCAACAACAAATTACAGCAAGTCAGTTGGAGCAACAATCCGACTTAAGTCTGAAATAACTGGCTCTATAGGCCAGGAACAAAAGATATAAACATGAAATAAATAACTGAGTACTGGGACAGGCACTCAGGAGAAGTCCTCGGCAGTCACCTCGTCTTCAGTGTTCGGTTCAGCTCCAGCAATAGCTTCAGCTCCGGTCCCGTATATCTCGGGATACTGCTCCTTAGCTAAACCTGGGGACATAATCCATTCCAGGTCCTCAGTGGACATAGCAAGGCACAAGATAAAACAAGCCAACTGAATAAGCAGTGCAATAAATAAATGAACAGCAGGGTAAACTAAGTAACCATCTATGTGATATGCAAATGAGAGCAACACTAGTACTCAGGCTGAGACCGCTACAAGCTCTGTGTCGGGGAGCCGGTAGCAGTAATAACACGTAAAGGGTCTAGCTCTGCTGGAGAGTCTACAACCTCACAATAATAGTAGATATATATATAGAACAGCCTGTAGCCTGTGTGTCTCTCCCCACCCAATGTAATCATGCAAGCCATGACCATAACGTCTCATGTCCATGTCAGCGGGATTATAACTAATGCAACAAGTCATACTGTCTATAATAAATATCTCTATCAAGTCCTGTATCCTATACAGAATCACCACGAATATCTCAGGAGAATTCTGTCCATGATAGTGTCAAGTGTCCTGGGTTGTAGGGTACTTGATAGGTCAAGTACAAAGTAAGGGAATCGTAAATCCATCTCTAAATGACGAACCCAACACCGCGTACGGTGTCGGTACCCGACTATGATCGGACACTAGGTACGTCATACGTTCCCTAGGTTAAGCAGTTTAAATCAGTTTATATAAATTTGCACAAGAAATCCAGCAGAGTATTTTTACAAAAGATATGAAAATAATGACTGCAAGTTTGGCAAGGTGCACTTGCCTGATGTTTCGATTCCACTAAGGTCCTGGTTCCGAGAATTTCCAGAGATGTCTCCGAAAGCTGAAATAAATAGTACCATCATGCTCAGAAGGTGTCAAACAGCTAGGATCGTCTGTCCTTGGGTCCAATTTGGAGACAAGGGCAAAAACGGCAATTTTGGCCCAAAACGGGGTCCACCAGTGGGCCCGCTTTGCACCGAAAAATATTTCAGGGTCAACGGTCTCCAAATTCACCAAACTTAGTGTTAACAGGTCAGGAATGCTGATACGAACCCAACGAAACTTTCAGATTTGAATTCCGATGAGCCGATCACAAAATCGCCCGTCGAGCGGGGCTTGTGGGGCCCACGACTCGCGATTTCGTCAACGTTCTCAGAATCGGACTAAACTTGACCCACAGGACCAGCGTATCGCTACGAGTCCGATGGCGTAAATTTCGTCTCGATCCGACGAGTGTGCACGAAGTTAGGATGAATTGCAGAAAAGGCGGATACGGGGCAATGTCCGCGGATACGCGTTGATTCCGGTGTGCACGCACACCCGAATCAGTTTCCGCGAAATCCCACACGTCCGTATCGACGAGGCGTACGTATCTGTGAAGACCGTACGCGACCAAGTTGTCCCATTTGGCGGGGCGTACTCAGTTCCGGGGTGAAACAGGGTCTGGTTTTTCCTGTTTTTGGATCGCGGTGTGCGATCACCACAGGACGCGATGCCCCGAGCGGTTTGTCTGGGCACCGAGAGGGTCATACAGGCTTCGCGTAGAAATTTACGGAATCGAAAACAGAGATCCGAGGTGCAAGTTTTGAGTACCTGAAGGGGACCCAAGAAACCGAGTTTTGAACTGTGTCCGACACGCGAGTTCGTGTCCCGCTGTGTCCGGCCTAGGGCTGGGCTGTGTCCGCGTGTCCGGGGCTCTGGGCTGAACTGCGGTGGCCGGGGAGGACGCTGGTGGCTGCGGGGCTTGGTCGGTGGGAAGGAGGTCGTCGATCGGGGCCGAGCGGTGCCGAGGGGAGGTCGGCGGAGATAAGGGAGGCCGGCGGCGGGAAGAGGGGAGAAAGGAGGAGAGGTGCTGGAGAGGGGAGGGGAGCTCTGGTGGCGGGTTCCGGGCACTGGCGGCTAGGGGAGGAAGGACGGCAGGTCGAGGGGAGAGGGGTCACCGGAGATCGGGTTCGCCGGAGTCGGGGTAGAGTTAGGGTTTGCGGTTTGGGGAAAAATGAGGCGGAGACGAGGGATATTTATAGGGGGCTGGGGCGAGGGTTGGCCGGGGCGTCGGGGCAGAGAGGTCGGAGGGGGAGGCGGTCGTGGCGGCGCTTTTTCCGGCGGGCGGCGGGGATTTCGGGCGGTCGTGGGGTGACAGGGGAGAGGGGATGAAGAAGCGGGTCGGGTCGGACGGCGGGCTCCGGGTGAGCGGACCCGCCCGACCCGCTAGGGGGTGATGGGGTCCGGGTCGGGTCGGGCGCGGATCCGGGTCTGGGCGACCCGCCCGACCCGTTAACAGCGGGGCTGGGCTGGGTTTAACGGGCTCGGCCCACTGGGCCGGGCCGGGCCGGGCCCAAAAGCCAATAAAAATAAAATAATAATAATAATAATAATAATTAATTAATTAATTATAAAAATAGTTTTTAGGCTTTTAAAAATAGGTCTGAGGCCCAATAAAATCCCAGAAAATTACCCTAAGTCCGGTTTTCTATTTTACACCATAAAATCATATTTTCATTTCATTTTAATGTTATTTATTGGCAATTAAAAATTATAAACTCACTAAAGGGCCTATGTAAACTCCTGAAAAAATTGCATATTAATTCCATAATTTGATTTTAAAATATTTGAAAATTTAGGGTGTTTACATGATGTCTTGGGTGGAGAGTTATATATATATATATATATATATATATATATATATATATATATATATATATATATATATATATATATATATATATATATTGAACAGGGAATTGTGTTACAAACTTCTAGCCCGAAAGTCTACAAACTCGACCCAAAGGCTCACTACATCTCGGCCCATAGGCCCGTACCTGCACCGAACTTGAACTAAAACTGCGATGCACCTATCACCAACTCACCACTTAATTCTCCCAACGAAAAATTAAATGGTGCCCAGGAGACTTGAACCCACAACCTCCTGAGTAATATGCATCGGTCTTAACCACTAGGCTAGACGTTATTTGCTATATATATATATATATATATATATATATATATATATATATATATATATATATATATATTACATCTTTCGGCCCTTACGCCCCGAATCCCGTAAGGGCCAATTGTCCTCGCTTGGTCCTTACGGAACCGATCATCCTCGCTTGGGCGTGATGTCGTGCAAGCCTAAGTTACGCTTGCACCAGGCATAGTACCTGCACAAGACACAAGTTAGACAAAATATATACCTATATAGAGGCACAAAATAAAATACAGAGAACTAAAGTTGAACATATTTGATAGGAACACAAAATACTTTCTTTATTGAATACTTGAAGATTGGATTACAAAGTACTTGCTTTGCTGAGTTATAAAATATGCCATAGATGGCTTACAACTCTTTACTGAACCTGGTGATTTGCCCATAAATGTAGGTCAGTACTAAAATATATACTAGTGAGTGACTGTGGCCAAACTCACTTGGAAATCCATACTAAGTATCCAAGTGAAGCTAGCATTACTATTTTCTGATCGTTCTAGTTGTCTTATTTCCTTTTAACAATTTATGCAAAGAAATATAAATGATAGATTGAACCATGCATATGATAATTTTTTACCCCGACCGAACGGTTATTCCTGCATTAGACACACAAGTTAGCAACAATTTGCATAAATATTTCTAACTTATGAATCAATCTTGGTATCAAATATTATGTATGCAAGAAGGTAAACCTAATATGTGACCTAATTACATGATGGTCCATGGGTTGCCCCATGATTAGCCGCGGTGACTCAAGATTCAGCTCTGTACTAGCACCCGCGTATGTCAGCAGCTGTGACTCAAGGTTCAACTCTTCACTAACACACACAAATACTAGCAGCTGTGACATCATGGTTCCACTCTTCAATAATAGACACATCACTCCACTTGATCGCAATGACTGTACCTTAGGGTGAAATATAAATATCTTCCGGACCGACCGATTCTCAGTACACCAGGAACCGTTCGAGAGATAAAACCTTGTGCAAAAGTTGTCTGGGACCAATACATGAGATAAAACATCTAGCAGAAAAGACACTACAATGCACAGTTCTGAACAACAAGCACACGTTTCTATCTTCTTATTATTATCCTACAGATCATATTCAAAACATAAGGAATTGCTATAGATCAGGTTGGAGCGTAGGAACGAGGGACATGCAACATAATTAGATAGTGAAGCAAACATTTTAAACTTCAAGCATGCATTTCAATTCTTTTTAGCTTACCTTATTAGTGAGGTATCATTTAAAATATTTGAGTATGCAATTCAAGTGAACTAGAGATCATTTTATTAGGCGTGCAGACTAAGGATTCATCGAAGGGCCGAAGTCACTCATCGAACGAATCAACGAGAGGATGGGGAAGCTTTATGCAGCGATCACTCCTTGGTTATGCGTCCTAAAATTGTAACAATACTTGGTTAGCATCCTTCGATCTCTTTCTCTTACGATTCGAAAAGAATGCACAATCGAGAAAAGTGAATCATGAAAACCAAGTCATTGAAAGCAAGGCAAAACACAAAGCAACACAAAACCAAGCAGTAAAACTACCATCGAAAACTCTTGGAATCATTTTAATAGAAGTCGTTCCATCAGTTTGAAGGGTTCATTGTATTTCGTCCATGTTGATTTGGCGGTAAGGTTTTCCCGAGACTCGATTCTCAACCGAGTCAAAGTAACAAGTGTTCCATAAGTAACCCGCTAGGAGCGAGGCATTACATAATATCCCACTGAGAAGAAGTTTCGTCCATGAAACTTAAGAGATGAAGGAGTCGAAGATCAAGGCATCAAGAGGTCAAAAGAATCAAACTCACCAACATTGTGTTCGCTCATATCATACTCAATATTCAGCTGATACACTCTAGCCCTTCTTGTCTGGTCGGTTTGTCCATTAGCTTGAGGTGCAGCTGACACGGGATTCAGGGATTTATTCTGACCAGTATTGTCATTGAGGTGCGTTGCCGAAGACCTAATGATTGGACAATCTCAGATCATATGACCTTTTTGTCCACATTTGAAGTATCCCTTATTAAAGTGACGAGAAAATTCCTTAGTCTGACCCGTACGGCTGCAGAAGCTGTACTCCTTCCCGCGGTACTCATTTGTATCAGCATTCTTCTCAGTATCGACCTTCTTCCCACCATTGTGGTATTTTTTAGGAGGAGGATTTTGAGGAGCCGATGCCTTTTCTGGAGCAATTTGTTTTATAAACTGCTCATTCTGCACCTCTACCTCAAAAGCTTGTATATACGATTTATACTATCGGTTCAAAACATTATTTCTTATGTTGTCATTCAGGCCTCTTATGAACCGATGTGTACGGGCCTCCTTATTAGGGATCATTGGGCTAGTGAACTTAGCAAGCTTGGAGAATTCTGACTCATAGTCTTCGACAGACCTGCTCCATTGCTTAAGTTCGATAAAATTATGTTCTTTTCTTTGCCTGACAGCTGGCGGAAGATATTGTGAAAGGAATGCATCCTTGAACATTTTCCAAGTGATCTTACCATCCTTATGCTTTGTAGTGAGATCTAGCTTCTTGATTTTCCACCAGTCGTATGCCCGTAACCGCAGCTGCATGACTGCACATGATACCCTCTTGTTTGTAGGTATCGAAGCAAACTCAAACAAGCCCTCCAACTTGGCGACTCAGTCCATCACCTTATCAAGCACGGTCCTGCCTTCAAACTTCGGAGGGTTCAACTTTAGAAACTCAGCACCTCTAAAGGTAGACTTCTTAGTCGTCCATCGAGACTTATTAGTTTCTGCTAAGCCTGCTCCCAGAGGTGCAGTCGCGGCTGTCACAGGGGTCGTAGTTGATCCCGGTGCACCATTGTGGGCTACCAGTGGTGCAAGAGCAACTTTGAGTCAAGAGAGTCAAGTTGGGCCTTTTTTGTGTGTGTGTGAAGGCCCTAGCCCACCCCCTCCCCCCCGGTTCGAACCCCCAACCTCTCCCATATGTACCCTTGGCATTACCACTATGCCAACCATTGGGTACAAATAACTCTTATATACTAGGGTTGATATTGGTTGGTTTGATTTGATTTGGTTGGTTTGGTTTGGTTCTGTAGATAGTTTTTATCTGAACAAATTTTATGTTATCTTTTCTATAACAATTCTTATTTTATTCTCTCTCTACATATTCTTAACTAGTAAATTCACGTGTGTTGAACGAAAAAAATTTCTTCCACGTGTCAAAAAAAATCTATGATAAATTAGAAATAAATTTAAATTATATTAGAATATTTTAAATATGATTTTAACATATTTTTATTATTATTTGATATAAATATGTATTTTGATTTTGGATGTGTTTAATTAAATAATATCTTGTAGTTAGTTCAAATATAAAATATACCTTGTAGTTAGTAAATTTTCTGAATTTACACATAAATTTGCTTGTACGTATAAAAAAAATCTATTATAAATTAGATAAAAATTTAAATTATATTAGAAAATTTAAAATATGATTTGAATATATTTTAATATTATTTGATATAAATATATTTTTTGAATTTTGGATATATTTAATTAGATAATATCTTGTAGTTAGTTCAAATATAATTTGAATTTAAATATGTTCTAGGATCTATTATATATGTTCAAGTGTTTTGACAAAAAAAAAATTGAACTAACTACAAGGTATTATCTAATTAAACACATCCAAAATTAAAAAAAAATATATTTGTATCAAATAATAATTAAAATATATTCAAATCTTATTTAAATATTCTAATATAATTTAAATATTTATCTAACTTATAATATAGTCTTTTATATCGAATATATTTAAATAATATATAGAGATATAATAAGATAAGGATTATTATAGAAAAGATAACAGAAAATTTACCCAGATAAAAATTATCTACAAAACCAAACCAAACTAACGCAACAAAAAATTATTATAAATTAGATATATATTTAAATTATATTAGAATACTTAAAATATGATTTTAATATATTTTAATTATTATTTGATACAAATATATTTTTAAATTTTTGATGTGTTTAATTAAATAACACCTTGTATTTAGTTTAAAAAAAAATTTAAAGCACCTGAACATATAACAGATCCTAAAACATATTTAAATTTCAAATTATATTTTGTCTAACTATAAGATATTATCTAATTAAACACCTCCAAAATTCAAAAAATAGATTTATATCAAATAATAATTAGAATATATTCAAATCATATTTTATAATTAGAATATAATTTAAATTTCTATCTAATTTATTATAATTTTTTATGAGTACAAGCAATTTTTTGTGTAAATTCGGAATATTTACTAACTACAAGGTATATTTTATATTTTATTAGTAAATGCACGTACGTTATAAGAAAAATATATTTTTCTAATATTTTTGAAAAAAGTTTAAATATTTGTAAATTAAGATTTTTTATATATATTTATCGAAAAATAGATTTATAAAATTCATTGATATTTTTGAAAAATTTAATAAAAATATAAATTATATTAAATTTTTTAAAATTTGATCTGAAAATAATTAAATTAAATTTTATTATATATATATATATATATATATATATATATATATATATATATATATATATATATATAACTGTGTATATATGTTTAGATATACAAAATTAGTTCAAATATGTTTTAAATATTGAATATATTTTTATTTGGATTTGTTATATATAAATTTATATAAATTTAAATATATGTTTAGATAATTATAATAATTTTAAGATGTTTCTACGTTAGAAAAATATGTACAGTTAAAGTTTTTTTAAAAATTTAAATTATTATTTAAGTGAGAATTAATATTTATTAATTACGTGAAAAAGAGTGGGTTGCAGATGATGAAAAAAATAGTAGGTGTGGGTTACGGATGATGAGAAAAAAAAGTGGGTTACGGATGATGAGAATGAATTATTTTTTAATCCCCCATTAGTTTTTTTGTTAATTAAACTGGTTGAGTATTTTTTTTATCAGTTTGGACAGATAAGATTGAAGTTAGTTTAAGGTTGTATTTTCTCCCGTATGTAATTTTTTAAATTTAATTGATTGAGTATTTACTTACGACTTAGACGGCGATGTCTCACTTTTGAGCCGTCTAGAAGCCGCTTTATATTATGGAAGATGGAAGATATTTGAACTAATTACAAGATATTATTTAATTAAACACAACCAAAATTCAAAATAAATATTTGTATTAAATAATAATTAAAATATATGTTAAGCATATTTAAAATATTCTAATATAATTTAAATTTTTATTCATAGTTTTTTTTTGACAATTACAAGCAAATTCTTTCGTTGAACGAACGTAAGATTTTACTAGTTAGGAATATTTAGAGAGTAAATAAGATAAAAATTGTTATAGAAAAAATAACAGAAAATTTGTCCAGATAAAAACTTTCTACTGAACTAAGCCAATCAATTCAAACCAAACCAACCAAAACCAATGGAAAATTCTAAGATGTTAAATTTCCGCCAACGGAATTGGCGGAAAATGTCTTCCCCTCTAATTTCTCCGAATTTTTTTCTTTTAACCAATTTAATCAAAAAAAGATTCGTTACAATAAATTATATATATATATATATATATATATATATATATATATATATTGTGACTTCCAAAATTCGTCAATTGGATTCTCAGATGCAAGCATGTTTCTATAATTGTTAACGGGACACTAATTCATTAGAAGATGCTTTAGCTAATGCTGGGGTGTACTGTACGATGGATGTCAGAAGGCTTTTTTTTTTTTGGTCTCGACTTGCTCGAGGGGTCTACATTCTTAATAGAGATGGAGTCGGGAATATGGGATTCTAGGTCATTTATAGTCCAATTCTTTATTCTTTACTGTTCCTGAATTGTTACAAGCTCTTGTAGGCTCTTGTAGGCTCTTGTAATCTTCTCATTATTTGATTATCAATAAATACTAAGGTTTTTTTCATTTAAAGTAATAAAATATAATATAATTATAAAAAAAAGGCAAAGTCAGGAGGACCACTCGCCAACTGACTTGGTAGGGCGCACTCCTCGAGAGGCCGCTCGCCAACTGAGTTGGCGGGGCGCTGTCTACGAGAGACCGCTCGCCAACTCAGTTGGCGGGCCGCTCTCTTCTCTCCCCCTGACGCCTCGGTTACCCACCCACGACCGCTCCCCCCTCGGTTACCCACCCACAACCGCACCCCTTCCCTCGGAGACCCCCCCATCCCCTCCCCTTCCCTCCCTATAAACACCCCCCTCACAGCAAGTCTCCTCCTCACACACTCCTCCCTCACAGCAAGTCTCTCCTCCTCACACACTCCTCCTCCTCCTTGCTCACAGCAAGTCTCTCCTTCTCACACACTCCTCCTCACACACATCTTATAATCTAGATTTTTGGAGATGGCTACCCACAATGACGGTCGTATTCCTGGCGGACCGACTACCCAGCTTATTATTAAGCAACGTGAAGACCACATTTCTAGTCAGATATTTACTGGCAAGGTAATTTTTTAAATTACAAGTTGTCAACTTTATTAATTTACACACAAAATATAATGCATATGTTTTTTATAGTTATACGACCATGATCTTGGTTTACGAACCCGGATCCATGTACATTGGCGGGCCGAAAGGAATTATCGTACGTGGGAGCTAAATTCGGTCCAAAAGGCTTTGGTGGAATCCTTTGGATTCCACTATATAGATCGTGTTAGATATTTAATCCACGATTTTTATTTAGTTGTAAGCCTTGCGGAGCGTTGGTGGCCCGAACGCAACACTTTCCAACTCCCATTCGGCGAGATAACGATCACCCTTTTTGATGTGGCGAATATACTAGGGTTACCTATTAAAGGTAACGGTATATATTTTGATCCGCACTTAAAGGGATCTGATCAGGAGGTATCTCGGTGTTAGCCCTCCATCAAGTCTAAAAGACAGTAATTTTGTGAAATTTACATGGCTCCGTAGCAACTTTATGGACCTACATCAAACTATTGATGGGGTGGTTGATGTAGATGAAATGCGGGTATGTATTTTTATTAGTAAATTTGTTTATGAATTAATTTAGTGGTACAATTCTATATAACACTTAATATATCCAGGTCATTCGTTGCACTAGAGCATATCTGCTCTGTTTATGTGGTGCAATTCTATTTTTCGATGCATCGAGAAATATGGTAAATGTGCAGCTTCTACCATTCTTGGATGATCTGACAAAACATACTGAGCATGCGTGGGGAGCTGCTACTCTTGCCTTTTTATACGCCAATCTGACAGAATTTGTCAGATCCAATCGCAAGAGTATTTGTGGATGTATTTCACTGATACAGGTATGAATGAAAGACCTTAAAAAGTTAGAGTAATTTTATACGCAAATTTTGTTTGTACTAATGTCATATTTTTGTTTTATAGTTCTGGTCCTACGAGCACTTCTATATTGTTAGGCATGTTACCAGCATTCTCAGTGATGTTGGAGTATTTTCAGTTGCCATGCGCTGGCCTACAGACGTAGTGGATTATCAACACTACCAATACAGGACTGTATCACTTTATCGTAGCCAATTTGATACACTGCAGTATCATGAGGTAATTTTTAAATATGCAATAAATATCTTTAAATTACTCTAACTTTTATTACTTTATACGAGCGACCTCTCGAGGAGTGCGCCCCGCCAACTCAGTTGGCGAGCGGCTCTGGACTACTGCACCCCGCCAACTGAGTTGGCGGGTCCTCCTCCTCCACGCAATTTCTTTAAATATTTCCCTTTTCCTATAATTTTATATAAATTTATTACTTATACGAAAAAAATCGTAAATACTACGACCCTATATGAATGTGGTTTACCACTCAACGTCTATAGTGCCCTCCTCAACGTCGACTCGATGGCTTCTCGTTTCATCTCCATCGTCCCGTTAGGTCCGGTCATCACCTCTAGACCTGGCAGGGTCTTCACAGTTACCATAGGTTTCACATAATCCCACATAACCCGAACAAACGTTTCTAGGAGGATTTGAACCTCCAACACATAGACCCGGGTGCGTTTGGCATAAGCACTCAGGCCTGCCTGGTGGATATTCAAATCCTCCTGGAGACATTTGCTCGAGGGAGGATTTAAAGTGAAAGGATTGGTGGGATGTTGTTGAGTTTGATGCTGAGAAGGAACTTGTGAACACCGAGTGCAACATGTTCTTTACGCGGGGCATTTACTTCTCGTGAAGATCGATGGAGGTCTTCATGAGGGAAACAAATTCTTATTCCTCAACTTTTTCAAAGTAGAAGATTATGACATGTCATGTCCCATACCGAAATACGGAGACGGACATAAACAACTACCCCGTACAAGGTATAGTACGTCGTACGGCGATCGCGACTGTAGAAAGACAAGAGGATGTATACTACAATCAAGTCTCATATGGTCAGAACATCTATGTGTCAATCATTCAAGCAAGTATCAGTAAGCAAAGAACAAATAAGACAAAGTAGTAAAACGTCCCAAATGTTGTATTAGTCTAGTCGTTTATAAAATATTAGGCTAGCAGATTATCAAGATTGCATGAAAGTAGGTCAGCTGCAGTTTGAACAATTACAATCATGTAGGAAACTAGTTCCCAGACTTGCTTGCTAACAAGTGCCGAAGGCTAAACGTCCAAAAGAATATAATGTACAATAACGAGCAGGGAAGAACAAAAATCCATTTGTGTCCCTCAGCGGCCATCCGTCTGGTGCGCGCCATCAGTGGAAAGATAAGCTGGATCCTCTGGCTCTGGCTCTAAACCCGGCCATACAAAACCAGTGGGGTCAGACCCCAAATAGCAATTACCACAAGGAAGCATGAATGAAGAATCAAAACCAGACCTAGCATGTAGATGCGTAAACCAAGAACCAATGGTGCATGCCCTATCATCGAGATGCTACGACACTCCTACAACCAAACAATGACAAGGGTGTCATATCGTGCCAAGATAGAGTACGTCCATTGATTATGGACCAGCCAAAGTTTTTGCATCGTAGTTTTGGTTCACAACCTGTCGTAGCACAATGATCCAACCCCACAACCAAACAAGGACAATGGTTGAACCACTATGCCACAACAGTCCATGTCCTAGTTCCAATAACAGAAAGCACAATACACAAACATGAACATACTAGATTATAATAATAATAATATAATATAGCTTCGGTCCGTGGCCTATCATAACATATCGGTGCAACCCTAAACCTAACATTGACAAAGGTTTAACCATCATGCCACAGTAGCCCACTTTCCTGGCTATCAAGCATATTTAAGCAAAACGACCAAGCATATACCACGACTTGATACGTGGTGTATGGGTTATCCCAGAATGCAATTATAGGGATTCTCAAATCTTGCTATTGGCAAGCAGGGCTAGCTGAGCCAATAAATCGAGCATGTAGTGATACACCGGTCCCCCCATAGGGCTACCATACCTTTAAATATTATGTCATGTAGTACAATAGTAGAGTCAGATACTGCACTCTGCTAGTGCAGGTGATATACAATATCTGTTGGGGACTAACTCGACATACCATGACTAGTGTCTGGGGTGGTCGACAGCATGATCTCGGAATCCCGTTCCCTCTAAATGCTCTACAAGTTTAGTTGCCTAATTAACCCTATATACATGGAATCTCGTTTCGTTGTCACACGAACATTCCTCCTTAATTATCATACTTAAGTATGTGCACGCTAGGTACGAATCCATATTGTCAATCGAGAATTCAATCTAGATTCACCCGAACGTGATGCAATAATTAATATCATCCTAGCCACGGTCATGATCACTGGCCAACTACCAAATCCGTCTAAGCAAGTAATCGCTTGAAAGTATATATTATATATCTCATAGCAACCAAGCTTGATCAAGTGGCATGACGGTTCACAAGTATAACAAGTAGGCACTCTCGGTGCATAGTCAAGTGTATCAACACGGATACAGTAATAATGTCAAGTATGCATAGCAGGCCCAAACCAAGTCCTCTTGTGATCATGCAAGTCTTATAATCATGTGGTCATGTCATTCTAGTCAATTTCATTGGTCAATCAATTCTAGTCATCAAGTTCATGCTTAAGTGCTACTCATTATGGTGAAGTAATAAGGAGAAATCAACATTCTATCAATTATATGCCTAAGGCAACAAGCAATTATAATAACCAAGCAAACTGCACACAAACGGTCAAAATCAAGCAGTGGCGCACAACATAGAAAAGTACTCCTGGGAATGCATCGGCGCACTATGCAAGGAAGGAGACGTTATTCTTAATAAGGGAGAAGAACTCTTGTTAAAATATACCCAAAAAATCATTCCTTATGCACATAGTACGTACGGAAGAATGAGTCAAATATGACAAGAGCAAGTCCAGGTGCACAACCGTTAGGAAAATAATCTTGGCACGCAAATCTTGAGGAAGCAAGCTTGGCGCACAAAGCTCGTTCACAGCAACAAGGTTGGTGCACAACCGCAATCCAACCAACTAACATAAACCAAAACAACAAGCTAGAAGACAAAACACAAAATCCGAGGTCAAGTATGAAATTCAAGAAACTCTTCTGTCGAGGAGTACACAAATCGAGAAACCAACCAAGCTTCGTTCCTAAGAAAACGAAGAAGAGAAAGAGGTGTGTGCTAGAGAGCCAAGGTGCAACGACAAGAAAAGTGCGCCAATCAATGAAGTTTGACAAATAAGGAAAGTTGGCGCACTTTCCTCAGTCAAGAGAATCCCTGAAAGAGTACACCCCAAAAAGGCGCCAACAAAAGTTTCTTTCAAAAGTGCGCCAAAATAACACATGGTGAATTGGTGCATTCTGTAAGGGTTAAAATGTGGTAAAAAAATACACATTCAGAGAGAGAGGGTTAGTACGAAGTGCGCCCAAATCTTGGTATGCGTATTTCTTCACCAAAGTGGGTTCTCATGTGCACTTTTGTAGAACATTGTTCATCTTCTTCTCTGGACAACTCTTGGTAGCCGCATACACTTAGAGTTTCTAGCACTGAACTCAGTTGAACTCTAAATCCAACTAAATAAAAAGCAAGTTAAGTAAAATGTAATGCTCTACAATATGAGACAAATAGTTTTCTCAAGTACTAAATTTTAGGGGATCAATCCTTAAGAAACCACATAAAACCCACTTGGAACCCATAGTTCAAGAACTCAGATCTATGGCATTCCATTCATCAAAACCAATAATAGCAAGAACTAAAGATATAAGGAAACATGATACAAACAATCTAAACTAAAAATATAAGAGAAATAATCAAAAAAAAAATCATGCAAGATCCATGGTTCTTCATGTGTGCAAGATGTAGTTGCCTATGAAGAAAAAGAAGGAAGAAAATGGAATGAATGAGGAGAGAGAAGGAGATAGGGTTATATAGGTTTTGGGTTGATATGTGGACCGTTGGATCACTAAGACCGATCTAAGCCGCACACCTCCAACCCCAACAGAACCCATCTCACCCCCAAGTCTATCGATTCTGGTCAAAACTATGGGCCGGTCAATCAAGCATTATGCGCCAAAGTGCGTCAAGCAAGGAAAATGCGCCCAAATGCGCCAACAACAAGAATGCTCCAAAAATGCGCCAAAAGTGCATCGGTAAAGGGGCTTGACATGACATAGTCACAAAGAATAGTCCATGGATGCTTAATGGGAGATTGGTGGTATTACGTAGATGGGTTCAAACAACAAAATTCGAGCGGGATCGTTTGTATTTAGTTCTGATATGGACCTGGCTTTTGTGGTTATTGTCGTAGTTATAGAATGCGTCAGTCATAATGAAGATTACAAGCATAATAAAGACTCATATCCACATGTAGC
The DNA here is from genome assembly GCA_036927795.1 of Iris macrosiphon. Classification (NCBI taxonomy): domain Eukaryota; kingdom Viridiplantae; phylum Streptophyta; class Magnoliopsida; order Asparagales; family Iridaceae; genus Iris; species Iris macrosiphon. The sequence goes on from JAYESA010000007.1 coordinate 51,932,898, forward strand.
CCCACCCCCCACCCCCACCAACTAAGCTACTATGAAGGGGTTGATGGTTGTCATGCTCTAAGTCCAAAAACCGATAAGTTGTCACTTAACATGATATTGTACAAGTCTAAATTGTACTTGTACAAGACATAGATGTGCATAGTTGATAAATGATCGCAAACCAAGGTCAATGTAACAAAAGTAAACAAACAAATTGAATGATAATAAGTATAATAAAAATAACTTTTTTATTGATAAGCTTTGCAACAAAATGCATACCGCTCTCAATAGCCAAATAAAATGCCTACTTGGCTTATAATTCAAAGTTATAAAAAAATAACTATGTGTCACTACCATATTTCTAGAATAAAGGTATATTTGTTATTTGTATTATTTATTATTGCTATATTTTTAATTTATAATAATTAGTATAGATGTATATATTTGCATATTTAATATAGAAGATAATTGTTTGTTAACCCCTTAGTTAGACTAATTATTATTGAACCTAAGTGAACCCAACTAGACTTGTCATGACCATTAGTGTAACCTATTTGGTTTAGTTATGGTTGCCTAGTTATAGAAGAGGGAATGAGTTAATAACCCTTGTAATTAAATTAGAACCCACTAGTTAAACCCCCTAAATTAAGATAACCCTTCATGACAACCCATGGGGGGGGGGCAATGTGGATATTTTACATTAGCCAAGCCCTAGACTAAGGTGGCCGTCCTATATAGGAGAGAAGGAGACTCCCTCTAGTTCATTTATTAGTTTATGAAAAATCCTAAGTTTAGTTCTTCCCCAAAGTAATCCATTCCTCCAGCAAAAATCTCTCTCTAAATCCTATTTTTGTGCATTTGACCATTAGGGATTCACCCATGGCTTATGAATACCCATAGGAAGAAGAATTAGGTTCATATGAGGCCTATGGTGGAAGCTACAATGAGTTTTGTGTCCATTTTGGAAAAACTTCGAGGTAGCACACCAAGTGTTTGTGAATATGTTATTTGGTGTTAGAGGCCCTATTTGATATTTATATATAGTGTTTGTGGTATGTTAGAGGTTTTGGTATCATGATAATGAGTGTATCATGAGTATCTTGATTTATGCACTCAAGGTGTTTGATAAATTGACTTTTAATGGAGATATGCCTATTAGATGTTATTTACTATTATATATATATATATATATATATATATATATATATATATATATATATATATATATATATATATATATATGTGTGTGTGTGTGTGTGTGTGTGTGTGTGTGTGTGTGTGTGTGTATGTATATTTGTGTATATTCGTGTGCAATGTAAGTATGTATGTATATTGGTGTATATTCGTGTGCAAGCATTAAGTAATCGGGTGACATGCCATTGTGTGTTAGTCTTGGGTATGAGTATTAGAGGGTGTGACATGTGCATGTACTGTGTCAGTGACCTATTGTACTGCCAGGAACCATTAACAGCATTGCACACTGCTTGTGCACTGTCCAGAGATTAAGGCAGTAGCAGTTGTGTGCTACCACACTAGCAGTAATGAGGGACACTGATACATAATGGTATCAGAGATTGTAACTTGAGGTATTAAATTGACAGTGGAGACTTGGGTTGTGTGAGTGTATCAGAACTGTACCTCTGTCTGATACCAAGGGTATCAGTCAAGTATCAGTACTCATATATATATATATATATATTTTTTTTTTGTAGGAGTGTTGAGGTGCAAGTTTGTGTAAGAGTTGTGAGTATTAGAAATATAGAAGTAGCCACAGTTGCATGTGTCCATGTGTGGGTTCATGTTGGGTGATTGTTGGGTTGTTCTCGAGTATGGGAAGAGTGAAACTGAATACTGTGTTCAGTCACTAGTGTACAGGTGGTTGTGTAATAGATATAGCTAAGGGAGGTATCAGAGCCTGGGAGCTTAAGTGCATTGCCAAGACAGTGCCTGGTTACTATCAGTGTTAGTCGTATATGTAAAGGGTAGTAGCATCCAGTATACAAAAAGAGGACTGCAACATGGTGTATCAGAGATATACAATTAAACACATGTTGACACTTACAACAAGGGCGTGAACTAGTGACAAGTGTGGTTTGAGTATGATTGTAGTATATGTGGTGTTCAATGTTAGTGAAACATATGAGGTATCAATCAAAAAATGGGGGAAGATCAGATATAAACTAAACATGGGATGTCAGTACAGGCAACTGATAGTGCCTTATATACTATAAATTGTGTATGACGAATGAGAAAATTGATGGATAGGGTTGTATAAGGTTAAGTTAAGGGTAATAGTCTATATACTAAGTTAAGTTTGGTTTTACCTAAGAGATTAAGTAAGGTATTGGTAGGAAGGTTAGGAATTCTATGAGGCATCAAGGTTTAGACTTAAGTTAAGGTAATGATCTGTTCTAGTTATATGTTAAGTACTAAGTTATTTAGTAAGTAATAGTTGTAATCTATATAAATGAGTTATTTATATACTAATAGCACTTAGTATAATAATTATCAACTAGTATTATTAGATATTAACTAATATAACTAGGATACCTTAGTGCTAAGTAGTATTAATAGGTAATAGACTATTATTGACTAGTATTGGTTTGATGTTGACTGATATTGACTAATTGACCTTGTTAAGACCTAGAAAACATAGTATAACATGATATCAACCTAGTTTGACTTCCAAGATCTAGTTTTGGCCTAGATTATATTTTTTTATAGTTATTAATAATTATGATTCCAAAACACCAATTAATATTAATATTTCATATTTAGGTCTTTGTGACTTTATTTTGGATCCCAATCCTCATTCATTGCTCAGGACCACCGGCGAGTACTTTCTTTGACAGTTTTTATTATTTTTATGATTACTATGATTCTAGTTATAGTGTATACTTGATTATGACACAGTGGATACACGGACTAGTATCATAGATACCAGTCATGAAGATTCATGATTAGATCCATTGTACTAGCCGAGGACAGAGAAGTATTAGTTGATTATGTGATCATACCCCCACACACTTGTGCATAGATCACCCTCACTATATGAGGATATAGCCTAATCTAATTACTTGTACATAGCTCCCCGTATATGATTGGCCTAAACCCCTTACATGTACTTATGCATAGTCAATCATACTTGATTGACTAAATCCCTTACTGTAATTGTATATAGCCAATTATATATGGTAGAGCATGATCTTGTCCCAAGCCGCTCACATAATAACTAATATTTTAAGGCACTAAGTAGTTGTTCATCTCTATATTCCAGTTTACACCTGCTGATACAATCATTCCTTGTTTATTTACAGTTTATTATTACCCGTGTTATGATTATCTGTGTGCCAGTTTTCTTATTGTTCTAGTATTTCTTTCGTCTTGTATTTCCATTGCTTATTATTTTATATTCTTTGTTAATTTAATAGAACTAATGTTAGCCTATGTGCTTCGCTCTAATCCTGACTGAATAATATTTTTCAGAGGATCATGAAAACTTTTGTCCTACGTACTATGGCCTAGGAGTAGATGAGGGTTACATCCAAGAGCCTTAGGAGGATCTCGTTCCAATAGAGGATCCATAAGTAGTGGCTTAGGACTCACAGATTCAGAGACGTCTGCCACCCGGACAGCTGGAGTTAATCCTCCTACTTCACCTATTCATGTAGGAGTTTCAGCAGCTTTCGGGGGTCCTCCTCTCCACCTTTTTGTCATAACCTGTACCCGGATATTCGAGCACGAGTACGTGGTTACGTCCAGCCTACGCCGCAATATCGGTGGTAGAATATTGTTTGGGTCATTTCTAACTATATAACATCTCAACAATATAATATGGTACCTTTCAATCATCTCAACTCCAAACGGAGAAAAAATATGGTATCTCACAAGTATAACTAATCTCAATCATAAAACAGACTAAGAAAGATAAAGCACGAATAAAATAGTGAAGGAAAGATACAAGATACAATCCACAATCTGAAATAATATACAACTGTGAATCTCGACAAATATAATAGTCTAGTACATGCCAACAAAAATAACTACCCCTCCTCGGGCTCTGTAACTTAGTCCTCCTAGTCTATAGGAGTATCCTCTAAGGGTACGCCGTCCTGCGGCCCGTAGAATGTGGGATACTGCTCTATAAGCCAATCATCTGAAAAATATATCTAGTCAGGATTAGAGCAAAGTACATACCTCTTAAAGCAGTTTCAATAACATAATCGAGCATATAAAATAGATAATAGAAATGAAATACAAGATCACAAAACATATGAATGAATGAATAATAGATATACAGGTAATGTACGAGGATATAGATCAACAATATGATGAAAGCAATATGATGAAATAACTACAATCTAACTAATGTGCATCAGAATACAAGTTCATTATGTGATCAGTTTGGGTGAACATGATCAGGTAAGACGATTACAAGTGAGGTATGTAACCAGAATGTACATGATAAACAATGGGGCTTTGATCACATAATCAACTTCTACTCTCCTATCCCCAACTAATATCGAAGGATCCAATCATGACACGCTGCGAACAAGAATATGACCACTGAACACGAGCAGTGGGTGTACACGAATAAACACACTGAATACGAGTAGTATGTGAACACAAAAATAAATTAATACCCAATATATACGATAAAATATATGTATACGAGTACCCGCTGAATACGGTAGGGGACAACATCTCCTGACGGGATCCATGTAGTACAAGTTCATGAAATTACTGTATCAAAATCAAGTATACAATTCTAGAACATGCATATATACACTATTATGAATTAAAAACTATCAGATAAATATACTCGCATGAAGTCCTAAGCAAGGTGTGTCTCTCGATGCCCAAGCTGGTGTCACACAGACCTATATATATGGTATGTTGCATCAATACAAAGGTTCAAGAAATATAATAATTTAAACTGATGCAATGCTAGATCATAAAGCCATTTCTAAGTCAAACCGATTAAATCTAGGTTGCAAGAGTCTAACACTACGACACTAAGTCAATGCACTATGAAACTAAGGTATACAAGCTAACCTATGATACTAAAAGACACTCAAAAAGTCTTATCCTAAGATATGTAAGTTTTTATATATGAAAATAGTATTTTACATATATATATATACAAGTCAGTATACACAATACTATAACAAAACAAAGAAATATGATACCTTAGCCCTACACCAATGCGTATCACACCTATCTCGATACCCAAGCCCAATACCTTGGTTATCGACCCAATACCTTGATATTACCTTGGTACCCCGAGGTAACTCAAACCTCTTAAGTATAGTTAATATATATAGCTAACACTCTGAATACTAACTATATCGATATGTATTAACTACTAACATATATACCAGTAGTATACATAACTAACTACTTAACTATTCATATTCTAACTATAACCATATGTACTTACTAGCATACAATACCACACTACATATATACGTAATGCATATAGCTAAATTGTATACTATTAAAGTATAGCACTAAATACCCATAATCCATATACCTGAACCAAACTAACTATTAGCTAAATAACCATACCTGAAACTGAATCACTGATACACTAGAACTAACTTACTGCCTTAACCCTAGACTACCTAAACACTAAGTTATCTAAACTCAACTAACACTATAAACTACTAAACAAAATATAAGCTAACTACCCATAAACCAAAATACCTGATACCAACTAACTGCTTATATTAACTATTAACTAACTATTACTAATTAGCTACTAACTAACTGATACCTTAAAACACACACACACACATCTAAAACAAAACCTAAAACTAAACTTCACTGATACTCAATGCACCTTACCTGAACCAAGAACCTGGAACTAAACTTTACTGATACTGCTCAAGATTTAGTTGACTGCACATTCTTCAAATTGCCACTGTGCAGTGCCTGGGAATGTTGCTGAACTTCCCCTGCTAAAACTGCTCCACTGAGCATCTCAGTTGTTGCAAGATATGCTCGACATACTACAGTAGCTTCCGGTTGACTGAACTGCAGTAGGACTGCTACTGCAACTGCCTCTCATCCTGAGATGCTGTCCCTCATCTGCTGTTGAATCACCTTATTGTATGCATGATCCCCCTGCTGAGCACTGAACCTCAGGGACTGCACATCCTGAGTTGCACTGCTACTCCCCAAGGTTGCCACTGTACAGTGCTCTCAAAGCCTACTGTACTGAGTTCCTTCATAATACTGCTACTACTGAACTGTAATGCCCGACTGCTCACTCACTCACTGACACACACCCACACACAATGCACACAACCACTCACACAAACACATATATATACCTCTATGTATATACTCATCTCTATATATATAAATCCAACTCCATATATATATATATATATATATATATATATATATATATATATATATATATATACACTCTTACATACATACACACATACACACACACACATACACACATATATATATATATAGATCTACATAACTATATACACTTACACACACACATACACACACACATATAGACACACACACATACACTTAACTATATACATACTCATATAGTTATGTACATATATATGTATATATATATATATATATATATATATATATATATATATATATATATATATAATTAAGAGCAAAACACCAAACACCTGGAGTACACTGCACTCGTATCACACTAACTCTACGATATGCTTGCGATACGGCCCCAACACACAACCAAACACATCTCGAAGGACACGAACAAGTCTAATACACTAAATATGAATAATATATATAGTAATTGGATCAACTACGTGTCTGTGTCATAATGTGATATGCAAAAGTCTTCGTGTCGGAGGAAAATCTCCAAAATTAACTCGTTTTATCAAATTAACGAGATACAACCTACACATACCCAATTATGGACACGAAACTAGTCATAAACAATCAATCATAGGTTATATTGATCTATTAGAGCAAATGACAAATTCTACATGTGCCAATCATAAAATTCCTCCAAAATTGATACCAAAATGCACATAACTTCCATCATAGGTATCCTATGAACCTAAAACCAATTTCTATGGGTAGCCTATATATGTGGGTTGGTTTCTCATGGTTAAATCTTAAATTTAGAACTATTAGATGGGGAAAAGTTAAAATGTAACCTATTAGGAGATGGATTCTCAATAAAAAGTCTCCAAATAAAATGTAGCTCCTCTCCTTGTAGACCTTGGCCTTCTCCTTGTTGCTCCTTGCTTTATTTTTTTAGATCCTTGATGTAGAAGCCTCCAATAAAGAATATGAAAGAAATTTGTAAAGAATTTGGTAGATAATTGATGAGGGAATAAAGAAAATTGGAAGAGGGAAGAACTAGATCTAATGGAATTGGAAATTGAAATGAGAGAGGCACTCTCTCTCTCTCCTCCCTCTATGGCTGGCCCTAGCCCTCTCCCCAAGCAAATATGAAATATCATATTTATCCCTTTGGGCCTCTTATAAAAAAAATAATTAGGGAGAAAAGTTTCTAGTTTAATGGTTTCACTAATTAATACAACCTCATAATCCATGGACCTAATTCATGGGCCCAATCTAAACTCATCTAAAATATTGGGTTCATTCAACTAATAAATTGGTTAGGTCTATTACACAAGTCTAAAATAAATCTATAACAAACAATTAATAAATAATATAATAAATAATTAATCATACATGCACAATATTTAAATATAATCAATCCTAAAATTTAAAATACCCATGTCATTACCAAACTATCCTTGATTGAAAATGTGAGGGTGACATCCTACCCACCTTAGAAAAATTTTGTCCTTGAAACTAAGGAAGAAACTAACTACCAAAAGCAAATAATACAAAGCAAGAAAGAATTATACCTCACGGCTCGAACAGATATGGATATCGCTCGCGCATCTCGGCCTCTCGCTCCTAGGTACTCTCTCTTGGTGAGTGATGCCTCCACTTGACGCGCACAAAAGGAATCATCTGGTTCCTCATCACCTTCTCTCTCCGATCCAGAATCTTAACTGACTGCTCTGGATAGCTATGAGTAGGGTCCACCTCTATCTCCGAGTGATCCAACACATGATTGGGATCTACTACGTACCGTCTCAGCTGTGACACATGAAATATGTTGTAAACTCCCTCTAATACAGGTGGTAACTCTACTCTGTTTGCAGCTGCACCGACCCTCTCAAGAATACTGAAAGGTCCGATGAATCATGAAGTAAGCTTTCCGCCTCCACCGAAACGAATTATGCCACGTGTCGGAGAAATCCTCAAGAAAACTATACCACCAACCTAGCACGAAATACAACCTTAGCACTCTAACAAAACAAATAATCAAACACAAGCAATACAAAACAAAAATCTATACCTCAAACTCTAAAGGTCTTCGGTGGCTATCGGCCCAATGCTGCTGTCTGTCCTACACCACTCGAAGTCTATCCCTGATATACTTCACCTTCTCAACTGCATCCACTATTATCTCTGGTCCCAATAAATCTTTCTCACCAAAATCATCCCAGGATAACTGAGTACGGCATCTCCGTCCACACAATGCCTCGAATGGTGACATCTCGATGCTGGCTTGGTAGCTGTTGTTGTATGAAAACTCTACCAAGTAAAGGTGATCCTCCCAAGAACCTCCAAGATCCAAAACACAAGTACGTAGCATATCCTCGAGAGTCTGAATAGTCATCTCCAATTGTCCGTCAGTCTGAGGGTGATATGCGGCACTGAACTTGAGCTGAGTGCCCAAGCTAGCCTGTAAACTTCTCTAGAAGTGGGACGTGAAACGACTATCCTGATCTGAGACTATGATCACTAGAATACCGTACAATCTGATAATCTGGTGCACATACATCTTCGCGAGCTTCTCCGTAGATGTACCCACTTTGAATGGCAAAAAATGGGCTGATTTGGTCAACCTGTCCACGATGACCCAAATCGCATCTTTACCTCCTTGAGAACGCTGAAGTCCTGATATAAAATCCATGGTCACATGTTCCCATTTTTACTCTGGAATGGGTAAAGGCTGAAATAATCCACCTGGCCTCTGTCTTTCTGCCTTTACCCCTGGCAAACTAAGCATCTGGATACGAAGCTAGCTACCTCCCGCTTTATACCATACCACCATACATGCTCTCTCATGTCTCTATAAATCTTGATGGCACCTGGATGCATAGAGTACTAAGAACGATGCGCCTCCTGCAGAATCTCCTCGCATAATGCTCCTCTTAGTACACACAATCGGGTACCGTTCCACAATGATCCATCATCTGCAATGATGAAGTCCTCTGCCAGCCCTATCTGAACCTATGCTCTGATGCTTCTCAGAGACTCATCCTCATATTTTTCGGATCTGACCCGGTCTATCAGCTCTGACTGTACCTGAAGTCCCCATATCTGAGTTGCAACTCCAGGAACTAATACCTTAATGCCCAAACTGTCAAGATTAGCCAATAAATGTCTGTCTCTCGTCAAGTACATAGCCACGGGATACCTACTCAAGGCATCCACGACTACGTTGGCCTTCCTTGGATGGTACTACAAGAAAATATTAAAGTCTTTCATCAGCTCCAATCATCGCCACTGCCTCATGTTGAGCTCTTTTTGTGTAAATACATACTTCAAGCTCTTATGGTCTGTGAAGATCTCCACTCTCTCTCCATACAAGTAGTGTTTCCATAAATTGAGAGCAAAGATAACTACTGCCAACTCCAAGTCATGGGTAGGGTAGTTCTTCTCATGCGAACGTAATTGCCTGGAAGCATAGACAATTATCTTCCCATGCTGCTGTAACACATACCCTAAACCCTTTGCTGATGCATCATTGTAAATAAAAAATCCTCCTGTTCCTGATGGCAATGTTAAGATTGGAGCTGTAGTCAACCTCTTCTTCATCTCCTCAAATGTTGACTGACAATCCTCGGTCCAGACGAACTCCATGTCATTTCTGGTTAGTCTAGTCATCGGCTTTGCGAGTCTGGAAAAGTCCTGAACAAACTTTCGGTAGTAGCCTACCAATCTAAGAAAACTCTTGATCTCTGCTACTGAACTCGGGGTAGACCACGATTCAACTGCTAAAATCTTCTTCGGGTCCACCGAGATTCCATATCCTGTAATAACATGCCTGAGGAATTCAACCTTATCAAGGAAGAACTCATATTTTAATAACTTGCCATACAGCTTCTCCTTCCTGAGGGTCTCTAGAACTATCCTTAAGTGCTTCTTATGCTCCTCTAGGGTCTTCGAATATAGCAGAATATCATCTATAAAGACTACAAAAAACTGATCCAAGTACTGATGAAATACCTTGTTCATCAGGTTCATGAATACTGACGGGGCATTGGTCAACCCAAACGGCATCACCAAGAACTCAAACTGCTGATAATGAGTCCTAAAAGTTGTCTTCAGGATGTATTCCTTCTTCATTTTTACTTGGTGGTACCATAACCTCAAGTCTATCTTTGAGAATACCTTCACTCCGCTCAACTGGTCAAACAAGTCGTCAATCCGCGGCAACAAGTATTTATTCTTGATACTGAGGTTGTTAAGTTCCCTGTAGTCGATACACATACGTACCGACCTATCATTCTTTGGTATAAAAAGTACTGGAGCACTCCATGGTGATAAACTGGAATGGATAAAGCCCTTGTCTTGTAACTCATCCACCTGCTTCTTCAACTCCGTCAATTCGTTATTTTTTTCTCTATAGACTACCGAGATATTAGCTCTGCACCTGGCACGAAATCTAAAGAGAACACATATCAGTATGGTGGCAACCCGGCAACTCCTTTGGAAAGACATCCATGAACTCTATAATCAACGGATGTGACGGCTCCTACTCTTCTACCAAAGCTCCACAGAAATTACCTTTGCTCTACTCTACTCCTTGGACGAAGTCGAACTCTGGCTCTCCTGGCATCTAAAATAAAACTCTGCCACTACGAGAATCGATACTAGTGTGATGCCTACTCAACCAATCTATACCGAGGACTATATCGTAACTCGGAAGTGGCATTGCGAGTAAACATACGCTTAACTCTCGGCCTCCCAAATAAACTCTCTAGTTCATACAAATATCACTGACTAGGATAATGCCACCCCCGGTCGTGATCTTGCAAGTCCTCGCCAATGGTTCAGACTCAAGACGATTCTTCAAAGCAAAAGATACAAATACAAAGCTATGAGAAGCACTAGAATCGAACAAAACATAGGCTGAAAAAGAATCAAGATAAATTAAACCTGAGATGACTTCGCCAACTGGCTGTTCCTCCTCGATAGTCAAGGCAAAAGCTTGCCCTTGTCGCTGTGTATCTCTCTGCTACTGGTGTTGAGCAAACTTCTGCTGCTACGGTGGTAGAGGTCCTCTCGGCTGTCCCGCTGGTGGTCTGACGGATGCTCTCTGTGCTTGACCTCCACCCTGAACTGGACGAGTTGGGACTTTAGGACAAGCCTTCAACTGATAATCTCTTGAACCACAGAATAAGCATTGTCCTAGCCTCATCATGTATGCGTCCCATCCGTATCCTTGCTTGTTACAAAAAGTGCAAGAAACTGTTGCCCTCTGGATCTGATGCATCTGCTGTGTCGGCACTCTAGCTGGCCCGTGATACTGCTGCCTCAGATGTTGGTAATGCTTCTGGTGCTGTTACTGGAAATGAGGCCTCTTCGCTGGACCCGTGTTGGTACTGGATCCTCTTGTATCCCTCGGCCTCTTAGATCCAAGCTCTAAGTCATCCTCCGCTCGCTGCGCTTGTCTGAGAATCACCTCGAAGGTGGCGGTAGAATCTCCGTTGGTGTGGGATTTGACCTCCCGGTTGAAGCTCTTCCTGAACTTCCTGGCTCTACCTCTAGGGTTCTGTCCCTCCATGAAGCAACCTAGTCGGCGATACTCCGCCGCATACTCGTCCATTGACATACCTCTCTGGATGAGGTACTAGAACTGGCTCTCTAAGGATGTAAGAGCCACGTCTGGGAAGAACTTCTCTTTGAAAAGCTCTTTGAAGGCTTCCCAAGTGAGTCATGGTACTGCAATCCTGGGGTCTGTCCGAAATCATGTCAATGCAATATCGAATACCATACACCCCGCTGCCTCTATCTACAATATCTCTGGAATCTGCGTCAGCCGCAGGTTTTGCTTGATGTCCTTGATCCAATCATCCGCATAAAGGATCCCTTCTGTTCCTCTGAAATCTTTTGGGCCCATCCTCTTGAAGTCTATGATGGTACCCAGCCTCGGCTGCTGAGGAATAACTGAGGTAGTAAAGTTTGTGGCTGGACTGTAATAGCTCTCTCAACTGCTATAAGTGGGATTTGGTGAGCATTCTCCATGCTATGTCGCAGGACCTCGGACTAATGCTGCTGCGCCTCCATTATCTGCTAGAAGAGTGCAAACATCTGCCTCTGATCTACTGCAGGTGGTGGGAGTGGAAGATCCCTGGAAACCATCTGCGCTATCCTCGGTACTGGAGGTGGAGCACCTCTGAAAGCTGCTACTGATATGCCCACCTAGACCGGTGAAGCTAACCTCCTGAATGTAGGTGCTGGACCATCGTCTGAGGGTGCTTCCCTCAAAGGTGATGAAGTGACTGATCGTACTGTCGTGGCACCTAAGCAATAGGAACGCGTCTTCGACGGCATCCTGGAGATAAATTAAAATAAGGAATCAATATTGAATATAATACGATACCATCAAAGAAGGACAAAATTTTACTCAAAGTAAAGAAATATTCAATAGATAAGGATTTATAAAACAGATTTTTGGAACCTAGTTGTGATTGAGTAAATTCTCAGCCAAATTCCTATTTTCTAAAGCAGGCTCGTAACAGTACTCTAGGCGAGCACAACTACGAATCGCACTACTTGTGAATCTAGACCTGTATAGGCCACCACTAAAAATGTATCATGACCCACACACATATATTTGGGCATGAGTACGGGGTTACGCCCAGCCTACACCGCAGCATCGACGGTAGAACGTTGTCTGGGTCATTTCTAACTATCCAACATCTCAATAATATAATATGGTACCTGTCACAACTCCAAACGAAGGAATAATATGGTATCTTACAAGTATAACTAATCACTATCACAAAACAAACTAAGGAAGATAAAGCACGAATTGAATACCGAAGGAAAGATACAAGATACAATCCATAATCTGAAATAATATACAACTGTGAATCTCCACAAATATAATAGTCTAGTACATGCCAACACAAATAACTAGACCTCCTCGGGCTTTACAACTAAGTCATCCTGCTCTATAGGAGTATCCTCTAAAGGTACGCCGTCCTGCGGCTCGTAGAATGTGGGATACTGCTCTATAAGCCAATCATATGAAAAAATATATTCAGTCAGGATTGGAGCGAAGTACATACCTCTGAAAGCAGTTTCAATAACATAATCGAGCATATAAAACAGATAATAGAAATAACATACAAGATCACTAAACATATGAATGAATGAACAAGAGATATACGGGTAATGCACGAGAATATAGATCAATAATATGATGAAAGCAATATGATAAAATAACTACAATCTAACTAATGTGCCTCAGAATACAAGTTCATTATATGATCGGTTTGGATGAATATGATCAGGTAAGACGATTATAAGTGAGGTATGTAACCAGAATGTATATGATGAATAATGGAGCTTTGATCACATAATCAACTCCTACTCTCCCATCCCCGACTAATGCCGATGGATCCAATCACGACACGCTACGAACACGAATATGACCACTGAACATGAGCAGTGGGTATACACAAATAAGCACACTGAACACGAGTAGTGTGTGAACACGAATATAAATCAATACCCAATATACACGATAAAATACATGTATACTAGTACCCGTTGAACACGGTAGGGGGTAACATCTTCTGACAGGATCCATGTAGTACAAGTTCGTGAAATTACTGTATCAGAATTAAGTATACAATTCTATAACATGCATATATACACTATTATGAATTAAAAACTATCAGAGAAATATACTCGCCTGAAGTCTTGAGCAAGGTATGTCTCTCGATGCCCAAGCTGGTGTCACACAAACCTATATATATGGTATGTTGCATCAATAAAAGATTCAGGAAATAAAATAAGTTAAACTGATGCAATGCTAGGTCATAAAGCTATTTCTATATCAAACCGATTAAATCTAGGTTGCAAGAGTCTAATACTATGACACTAAGTCAATGGACTATGAAACTAAGCTATACAAGCTAACCTATGATACTAAAAGACACTCAAAAAGTCGTATCCTAAGATACATAAGTTTTTATATATGAAAATAGTATTTTAGATATATATATATATATATACAAGTCAGTAAACATAATACTATAACAAAACAAAGAAATATGATACCTTGGCCCTATACCAATGTGTATCACACCTATCTCGATACCCAAGCCCAATACCTTGGGTATCGACCTAATACCTTGATATTACCTTGGTATCCCGAGGTAATTCAAACCTCTTAAGAATAGTTAATATATATAGCTAACACTCTGAATACTAACTATATCGATATGTATTAACTACTAACATATATACCAATAGTATACATAACTAACTACTTAACTATTCATATGCTAACTATAACCATATGTACTTACTAGCATACAATACCACACTACATATATACATAATGCATATAGCTATATACTAATAAAGTATAGCACATACTACCCATAATCCATATACCTCAACCAAACTAACTATTAGCTAAACACCCATACCTGAAACTGAATCACAGATACACTAGAACTAACTAACTGCCTTAATACTAGACTACCTAAACACTAACTCATCTAAACTCAACTAATACTATAAAGTACTAAACCAAATATAGGCCAACTACTCATAAACCAAAATACCTGATACCAACCAACTGCTTATATTAACTATTACTAATTAGCTACTAACTAACTGATACCTTAAAACACATACACATCTAAAACAAGATCGAAAACTAAACTTCACTGATACTCAACGCACCTACCTGAACCAAGAACCTGGAACTGAACCTCACTGATACTGCTCAAGCTTCAGTTGACTGCACATTCTTTAGATTGACACTGTGTTGTGCCTGGGAATGCTGCTGAACTTCCCCAGTTGAAACTGCTACACTGAGCATCTCAGTTGTTGTAAGATATGCTCGACATACTGTAGGAGCTTCCAATTGACTGAACTGCAGTAGGACTGCTACTACAACTGCTTCTCATCCCGAGCTGCTGTCCCTCATCTGCTGTTAAATCACCTTGTTGTATGTCCGATCCCCCTGCAGAGCACTGAACCTCAGGGACTGCACATCCTGAGGTGCACTGCTACTCCCCAAGGCTGCCACTGTGCAGTGCTCTCAAAGCCTACTGTACTGAGTTCCTTCATGATACTGCTGAACTGCAATGCCTGACTGATCACTCACTCACTGATACACACCCACACACAATGCACACAATCACTCACAGAAACACATATGCATACCTCTATGTATATATATATATATATATATATATATATATATATATATATATATATATATACACATGTACATATAGAATTAAGAGCAAAATATCAAACATGTGGAGTGTACCACACCCGTATCAAACTAACTCTATGATACACTTGCGATATGGCCCCAACACACAAATAAACATATCCTGTCACGACCCGCACCCGGTATAAGGGTACAAGTCGGAAACAACGCCCAGTCTACGTCGCAGAATCGACGATAGAACGATGTCTGGGTAATCAATCTAACAATATAAAGAACCACCAACAATAGCAATATACTCAATCACAGATCTAAGATAAAAATGAGCACGAATATGATAAATAATAGAATAGTCACATACAACTCATGAGTCTGAAATAATACATCAATGAGTATGAAAAAAATACTAACAAAATAGCTGGAGATAAATCCAGTACAAAGAATACTAAGAAGCTACTAGTCCCGGGTCAACTGTCTCCGTTGGGATAAGTCTCTCCTGAGCCAGGGTCTCAGACTCTAGACCCACAACATCCTAAGGTCCATAATGTGTAGGGTACCAGTCCTCAGTGTCATTTAGAAAAAATATATCCAGTCAGAAAAGGAGCAGAGTACATCTCTAACAGCAGTTCTAATCAATGATAAAAACTATGTAACAGTAAATATATGTAAATATACAAGATACACAATAGATACGAGAGATATACAATAAGAAAATATTGGAATGAATACAATAATAAATAATATGTCAATGAACAAGAATACTAATGTCTAAGTGTGTGAGTACTAGCTTTAATATGTGATCGGCTTGGGAACATGATAGAAGAATTATGGCCTGGCTAATCATATGTGCGGTGTATGATTAAAACTATTCAATCCAAGACTTGATACAAGGAGGGTATGATCGCATATCTACACTAAAATACTCCCCACCCTCGATTGGTATAATAGATCCAACCATGGTACGCTATGGCACGAGATTCCCCAAGAAGATAGCTAGTCTTCCCGAGAATCAGTGTCTGTACATATAAAAGATAATTAATAAAACAAGGCTTGCACAAGATACACCATATACCAAGAAATAACATCTCATGACGAGATCCGGATATACCAATCCGTGTAATTATCATGTCAAGAGAACAAGGATATCTACACTAGATACAATAAACATAGAGAATATCATAAATGAGAAACTATCAGAGAATGTACTCGCCTGAAGTCCAAAGAATAGTCTCACAGATGTCTGATACGGTGGCTCGAAGACCTAGATATGGGATACAACATCAATACAAGGTTCCGTGAAGAAAATAAGTTAAACTAGTCAACTTCTAGGTCAATAAGCAATTCTAAGTCAAAGGTCAAACTATGGTCAACTATGGTCAAACTATGGTCAACTATATTCAAATTATGGTCAACTACCTATTTCTAGGTTGCACAAGTCTAACACAAAGATATTGGGTTTAAATACTAAAGTCTAGGTCACAAAATCCATCTTAGAATACTAGGATACCGTATCTCTGGATACGTAAATCAATAAGAACACATTACGTATTAATATCAAAATAATTTATATAAATTCTAATTACAAACATTAAATAGATACCTTGGTTTTGAACCAACTCGGTATCTCAGTACTAGACTATAATATTTATACCCAAACCCAATACCTTGGCCATCCCAAATTACCTTGGTACTTACATTGGTTTCTCAAGGTAATACTGTCACGACCCGCACCCGAAAATCGGGCATGAGTCGTGGGTACGTCCAGCCTACGCCGCAGCATCGGCGGTAGAACGCTGTCTAGGTCAACTATCTAGATAATAATCTCACACAAAAATCGGGCATGACCTCTCCAAAAGGAGGGCAACCACACAAACAATATATATAATCTGCCAAGATCTCAACTCCAAACGGAGGAGCAATATCAAAAGATAATCTCAAGTACTCAATCACGAATCTAAGCACGATAGATAACAAAGAAGACTAACAACTATAAAGTCTAACCACCAACTACTACTACAACAACCACAACATCAATAATAATAATAATACAATAATACATCATCCAAAATAATATACAAACAAGGTCTCAATCCAAGACCGGAGACAAATCCGGTGCTAAAAGCTAATAAAAAACAACAACAAGATCCTAGTGATCCCGGCTACCAACCCGGAAATCACCTCTAAACTAGAGGGTCCCTGTCTGCACCATCGACAGGCTCAGGTCCATAAAACGTCGGACACCAATCCTCCGGATACTCTGAAAAATATGTCCAGTCAGGACTGGAGCAAGTACATCTCTAACAGCAGTTCCATTTAAATGATAAAAAACTATAAAACAGTTATAGCAAGTAGCAAGAAGAAAGAAGTAAGTATGAAACAGGAAATAAACATGTATCACTGGTGCATAAAGGTAAAGATGCAGGAATATCAGAAATAAGATAGTAGTAACTGTAAGATACAGGAATCTAAGCTAAGATCAAGTCCGTGCACATGAACGTGTAGTGAGTCCAGCATGAAAAACATGTAGTGAGTCAAGTCCAGAAACATGTAAGTGAGACAAGTCAAGAAATGCATGAGAGTCCAGACTATAAAGAATGAACTCGGTGTCTTTGAAATACTTGTTTCGACATGTAAACGGCTAGGGGTAAGTACGGCTCACCGCGCACTGGGTGCGCGGCTGCTATCATTCCAGATTAGACCAGAGGGAGTGATTCCTGATGATGCCAGATAGGAATGTTTACATGTCTACTCGAGTATTTCCCCGCCCCGACTAATACAAGTGGATCCAAGACCCGACACGCAAATCAAGATGAGTCCAGCCTGAACATGAGTGATGCCTGTAGTGATGCCTGTAGGTGATGCCAGTAGTGATTCCAGAATAGAGGCCAGAAACATGAAATGTACGTGTCGCAAGTAAATGAATCCAGAAATATCAGTCAGTGTCCCGTGTGGTGCCAGAATAATCAGATGATACTATACTAGAAGCTGAATCATAATAAATATCAGATAATGAAAACTATCAGAGAATGTACTCGCCTGACGTCCTGAGCAACTGGCGATCCGAATTGATGTCGCAAGGACCTAATGCGAAAAGCAAGGTTAAACAGGGTTCTAATGAGTTAAACAGATATAAAATAATTAAAAATAGGCTTCTAGGGTCGTTCTAGGTCAAACGGGTCAAACCGGTGAAATCTGGGTCAAAAAGTCAACTCTGGGTCCAAAAAGTCAACTCTAGGTCGAAACTAGGTCAAAAGTTGACTTTGGCGGTCAACCGAGTCAACTACGGTCAAGTCTGGGTCAAACTAGGGTGCTCCTAAAATTCTAGGTCAAACCGAGCTCATTAAGCTAGAAAACTCACAAACTCGCCTCCTTGAGATACCGGGATACCCTCGGTATCCGATACCTCAACCTACGCTATATACCCCGCCTAAACCCGCTAAAACCTATGCTAGCACGCGTAAATATATACACATAAGCATATAAAAATCACTCCAAGACAAATCCTAGGCTATTGCTCAAAAATCCCGCTCGAAACCCAATACCTTGGTTATCTTAAGGTATTGAAATACCTTGGTATCTCAAGATATTGAGGTTTCGCTCTAAAACCCCTCTAACTAGCTATCTAGCTATTGAATATATACCTAGTTATTAATCTAGGCTAGATAATATAGATATCTACCATATTTATATATATCTAAGCATATATGCACCTATGTATATATTTATCCACACACATTTACCCGATTACCCATTATCTTACCCTACGCATAAATATATATACTAACTATAATATATATCTAGCTCTAGGTATATATATATATATCTATGCATATAGATATAGGTATCTACCATATCTACCTATCTATCTATCCATAGATATCTATCTATCTATGTATATAATCTATTTAACTATCTACGTATCTATCTAGCTACCTATTTATCTAATATCTATCTATTCACCTATCTAACTATCTATCTATTAATCTACCTATCTATCTAGTTATCAATATATCTAGCTATCTAGCTATTCACCTATCTATCTATTACCTATCTATTTATCTTACATAACTATCTATAAACTTATCTATCACTATCTCTATAACAATCTATCTATATAACTAACTATCTAACTATTAATCTATCTATATAGATATATAGATCTATATAACTCACTCTAAGCTACCTCCTACTACCCGCTGCTTGCTGCTGCTACTAGCGCTGCGCTGCTGCTCTTGCATTGCTGCTGCGGCTGCTGCATCTCATAAACTGCTGCTGCTGGCTGCTCCTACATGGAGCTGCTGCTGCTGCTCTCCTAGCAGCAAGCTGCTGCTGCAGCTACTGTTCATTCTGCTGCTGCTGCAGCTGTGTGCAAGCTGCACACAGCGCGCTGCTCGCTGTGCAGTGCGCTGCAGCGCGTACTGCTGCCCCCGCTGCACGCTGGCTGTTCTCCCCCTCCCTCCTACTCACAAACACACACACACCCACTCATAAATACATACACACATATATATATATCACTATATATATATACATACATATATATATACCATCTAACATATAAATATATATACTAACACACACACACTAGCATATATATTAACACACACACACACATAATTATACAAACACATCTCTATATATACATAAACACACATCTACATATATACATCACATATATCTATATATATATATATACACTAATATATATATCTATACATCTACACACACACACACACTAACATATATACTAATATCTATATACCAACACACTCTAACATATATCTACACACACATATAAATATATATATAACACACATACATATATATAAATATATATATATATAGACACATATCAAAACAAACACAACCACGCACACAACACTCAAACCACACGCCCTACTCACGCCCAACGACCCCGACACTCACCAATACCCTAAAATATATAAAATATAGCCCGAAAACTCTAGCACACACTCTTCGATACTAACCCAACGCGCGCACAAAGCCGAAACGAGGAAACCAAGTCGAAATGGCCGTTCGGTCATTTCGACGAACACGTGGTGCGCGGCTCGGAAAACCTCCTGAAACGCACACCAAACGAACTCGGAATTGGCCCAAAATTTACCCACGCGCTCTACACGATGTCTAGATCCTAGAAAATGCGCTCCCACGTCGATTCTATGCCCGTGGCGGAAACGCACACGTACTTAGAATCGGCGACGACGAAAAGCCCCAATTTCGTCCGAAACGCCCGTTTCTCCGCGACACGGCTTCCCGTGTCCAAACGGAGACACGCACTCACCCTCTAGACACCCGACAACGTCTACCTAGGTCCATCTAACCTAGGGCATCACCAAAAATTGGGCCAAATTCGGATTCCACCCGAATTCGACACAAAACCTAATGTCAAAGTTTCTAAACTCACCCAAACTAGTTCCAACTTTCTCCTACGGGTAGGGTTAGGGTCTAGGAAGGTTCTACAATACTAATTACACTACATAAAAATAATTAGGAAGGGGAAAGTTAGGTTTTACCTCTTGGGAGTTGGAATCCCAAGGCCAAAGTCTCAAATTCCCTCCAAATCAACTCCCTCAAGCTCCAAGCTTCCAAATCTATCTCCCACACTAGATCTAGGCTCCTCACACCTAGGTTGGGGAAAAGCAAGGTGAGGGTTAGCTTAAAGAAGAAGGAATGGAAGAAAGAAGAAGAAAAATGGAAGAAGAGACTTACTTTGGAGAAGAAGGAAGAAGGAAGAAGAAGTGGAGAAGAAGAAATGAAGAAGAAGAAGTGGAAGAAGTGGAAAGAAGAGGAGGGGGGGCTGCTCCTCTGGATGCTCACGGGTGGGTGTGGAAAATAGGGCCGGCCAAGTTAATAAAGGGGGGTTTCCTAAGTTGCAAATTCCCAAAACGCCCCTACTCACTCGGTTTTGGGTTCCGGGTTCCAAATGCGCTCAAACTAGTTCCAAATCTCTCCAACTAACCTCCTAAAAATAAAATAAATATTCTAAGCCCCAAAATAATTCTCACAAGGGTGTGGGCTGGGTCGGACATGGGTCCACTAGGGTCTGACATGGGTCCAGGCTAGCCAAAATCCTAAAACAAACAATATAAAAATAATACAATCAATAATTAATTATAAATATAATTAATTAAAAATAATGCACAATTAACTAAATTAAAAAAAAAAATACCCGGCTCTGGAAATGGGGTGGTGACAAGCCTATCCTCCTTAGAAAATTTCGTCCTCGAAATTTAAGGTCAATCACACTCCTCTAGGTCAAACCCCCAACAATCACAGTCAAGAAATTCTACCTAAACAACACACAAGATCAGGGTCCTACTGGTCGTGTTATCACAGTCTCAATCAGGGTCACTACACTATCTACCACAGCACAAAGAAAAATCTAACAGGTACTAATGAAGCACACCACAGGAATGGAAATGACAGGAAGAAGAAACAAGAGACAGACCTGCTAACCCGTCATCCGTAGCATCGGCCTCCTCGACCGTCAACGCATAAGCCCTGCCCTGCTGGGGTGTATCCCTCTGCTGGTGCGGGGCCTGATGCTGTGCCACAGATGGCCTAGCTCCAACTCTCTGATCCTGTGCTCCACCCAATAGAGGTGCAGTGGGGCAATCTCTCATATGGTGAGCAGCGGATCCACAGAACAAACACACCTTCAGCCTCCTTCTACAAACATCCCAAGTGTGTCCTGCCTTCCTGCAGTAGGCACAAGTGGGCGCTCTCTGATCCTGACCCTGTTGTGCTGCCTTCTGCACATAGGGACGCTTAGCTGGTCCCGCACTACCACTGGCACTGCCTGAATCATCCCTGCCTCTCTTGGACTTGAGCTCCAAGTCATCCTCTGCTCTCTGAGCATCTCCTACTATCTGCTCAAAAGTCGCCTCGCGGTCGCTCCTGGTCAAAGACTTGACCGCCATAACCAAGCCCTTGCGAAACTTCCTCGCCTTGGCTGCCTCACTCAAGCCATCCACGAATCTGCCCAAACGGCAGAACTCCGCTGCGTACTCGTCCACCGTCATGCTCCCCTGGACGAGTGCCTCAAACTGGCTCTCCAAAGCACTGAGCGCCACATCTGGGAAAAACTTCTTCTTAAAAAGCCTCTTGAAAGCCTCCCAAGTAAGCCCTGGCGCTGCAATCCTCGTATCAGTGCGATACCACGTCAAGGCGAGGTCGAACATCTGACTGCCCGCTGCCTCTATCTGCAGGCTGTCTGGAATCTGCGCCAGCCTGAAGATCCCCTCAATCTGCTCTATCCAGTCATCCGCGTACAGGATCCCTTCTGTACCACGGAACTCCTTGGGCCGCATCCTCTGGAAGTCAATGATACTGCCCGGCCTCGGGTGCTGAATCTGATCTGCCTGTGGCTGAATCTGTGCCACTCTGTCCACTGCCGTCATGGCCACCTGGTGGGCGTTCTCAATGCCCAGCCTCATCACATCCACCTGACGGTGCTGCGCGTCCATCATCTCCCTGAAGAACGCAAACAACTGCGCGGCATCTACTGGAGCAGGAAGTGGTGGGGGAACCACCGGAATGACTGGGGTAGTCCTCGGATCGATAGGTGAAGGAGGATCCCCGAGAGAAGCAGATGCTCCCTCAACCGCAGGAGTGGTGAGTGGAGCGGTAGCAGCTGCCTGAATACGAGCTGGACGAGAGGTAGCAGACCTCTCCGAGGCAACTGCTGGAACGGTACGATGGGATCGTATCTTCGGAGGCATCCTGAACACAGATCAAAAGAAGTCAATACGGCGCAAGATACGATATCATCAAGAAAGGACAGTAATATTTCAAAAGAAGCAATTTCAGAATAATTAGATTGGAATAGTTCCTAGTCGTGATTGAGTACACTCTCATCCTAGATCCTAGATCCTATAGCAGGCTCGCAGCAGTACAACTAAGTTGTTGTACCACCACGACATCGCACTAATTGCGAATCGAGACCTGCATGGGGCCGCCACCAAAAACGTGTCACGACCCGCACCCGAAAATCGGGCATGAGTCGTGGGTACGTCCAGCCTACGCCGCAGCATCGGCGGTAGAACGCTGTCTAGGTCAACTATCTAGATAATAATCTCACACAAAAATCGGGCATGACCTCTCCAAAAGGAGGGCAACCACACAAACAATATATATAATCTGCCAAGATCTCAACTCCAAATGGAGGAGCAATATCAAAAGATAATCTCAAGTACTCAATCACGAATCTAAGCACGATAGATAACAAAGAAGACTAACAACTATAAAGTCTAACCACCAACTACTACTACAACAACCACAACATCAATAATAATAATAATACAATAATACATCATCCAAAATAATATACAAACAAGGTCTCAATCCAAAACCGGAGACAAATCCGGTGCTAAAAGCTAATAAAAAACAACAACAAGATCCTAGTGATCCCGGCTACCAACCCGGAAATCACCTCTAAACTAGAGGGTCCCTGTCTGCACCATCGACAGGCTCAGGTCCATAAAACGTCGGACACCAATCCTCCGGATACTCTGAAAAATATGTCCAGTCAGGACTGGAGCAAGTACATCTCTAACAGCAGTTCCATTTAAATGATAAAAAACTATAAAACAGTTATAGCAAGTAGCAAGAAGAAAGAAGTAAGTATGAAACAGGAAATAAACATGTATCACTGGTGCATAAAGGTAAAGATGCAGGAATATCAGAAACAAGATAGTAGTAACTGTAAGATACAGGAATCTAAGCTAAGATCAAGTCCGTGCACATGAACGTGTAGTGAGTCCAGCATGAAAAACATGTAGTGAGTCAAGTCCAGAAACATGTAAGTGAGACAAGTCAAGAAATGCATGAGAGTCCAGACTATAAAGAATGAACTCGGTGTCTTTGAAATACTTGTTTCGACATGTAAACGGCTAGGGGTAAGTACGGCTCACCGCGCACTGGGTGCGCGGCTGCTATCATTCCAGATTAGACCAGAGGGAGTGATTCCTGATGATGCCAGATAGGAATGTTTACATGTCTACTCGAGTATTTCCCCGCCCCGACTAATACAAGTGGATCCAAGACCCGACACGCAAATCAAGATGAGTCCAGCCTGAACATGAGTGATGCCTGTAGGTGATGCCAGTAGTGATTCCAGAATAGAGGCCAGAAACATGAAATATACGTGTCGCAAGTAAATGAATCCAGAAATATCAGTCAGTGTCCCGTGTGGTGCCAGAATAATCAGATGATACTATACTAGAAGCTGAATCATAATAAATATCAGATAATGAAAACTATCAGAGAATGTACTCGCCTGACGTCCTGAGCAACTGGCGATCCGAACTGATGTCGCAAGGACCTAATGCGAAAAGCAAGGTTAAACAGGGTTCTAATGAGCTAAACAGATATAAAATAATTAAAAATAGGCTTCTAGGGTCGTTCTAGGTCAAACGGGTCAAACCGGTGAAATCTGGGTCAAAAAGTCAACTCTGGGTCCAAAAAGTCAACTCTAGGTCGAAACTAGGTCAAAAGTTGACTTTGGCGGTCAACCGAGTCAACTACGGTCAAGTCTGGGTCAAACTAGGGTGCTCCTGAAATTCTAGGTCAAACCGAGCTCATTAAGCTAGAAAACTCACAAACTCGCCTCCTTGAGATACCGGGATACCCTCGGTATCCGATACCTCAACCTACGCTATATACCCCGCCTAAACCCGCTAAAACCTATGCTAGCACGCGTAAATATATACACATAAGCATATAAAAATCACTCCAAGACAAATCCTAGGCTATTGCTCAAAAATCCCGCTCGAAACCCAATACCTTGGTTATCTTAAGGTATTGAAATACCTTGGTATCTCAAGATATTGAGGTTTCGCTCTAAAACCCCTCTAACTAGCTATCTAGCTATTGAATATATACCTAGTTATTAATCTAGGCTAGATAATATAGATATCTACCATATTTATATATATCTAAGCATATATGCACCTATGTATATATTTATCCACACACATTTACCCGATTACCCATTATCTTACCCTACGCATAAATATATATACTAACTATAATATATATCTAGCTCTAGGTATATATATATATCTATGCATATAGATATAGGTATCTACCATATCTACCTATCTATCTATCCATAGATATCTATCTATCTATGTATATAATCTATTTAACTATCTACGTATCTATCTAGCTACCTATTTATCTAATATCTATCTATTCACCTATCTAACTATCTATCTATTAATCTACCTATCTACCTAGTTATCAATATATCTAGCTATCTAGCTATTCACCTATCTATCTATTACCTATCTATTTATCTTACATAACTATCTATAAACTTATCTATCACTATCTCTATAACAATCTATCTATATAACTAACTATCTAACTATTAATCTATCTATATAGATATATAGATCTATATAACTCACTCTAAGCTACCTCCTACTACCCGCTGCTTGCTGCTGCTACTAGCGCTGCGCTGCTGCTCTTGCATTGCTGCTGCGGCTGCTGCATCTCATAAACTGCTGCTGCTGGCTGCTCCTACATGGAGCTGCTGCTGCTGCTCTCCTAGCAGCAAGCTGCTGCTGCAGCTACTGTTCATTCTGCTGCTGCTGCAGCTGTGTGCAAGCTGCACACAGCGCGCTGCTCGCTGTGCAGTGCGCTGCAGCGCGCACTGCTGCCCCCGCTGCACGCTGGCTGTTCTCCCCCTCCCTCCTACTCACAAACACACACACACCCACTCATAAATACATACACACATATATATATATCACTATATATATATATATACATATATATATACCATCTAACATATAAATATATATACTAACACACACACACTAGCATATATATTAACACACACACACACATAATTATACAAACACATCTCTATATATACATAAACACACATCTACATATATACATCACATATATCTATATATATATATATACACTAATATATATATCTATACATCTACACACACACACACACTAACATATATACTAATATCTATATACCAACACACTCTAACATATATCTACACACACATATAAATATATATATAACACACATACATATATATAAATATATATATATATAGACACATATCAAAACAAACACAACCACGCACACAACACTCAAACCACACGCCCTACTCACGCCCAACGACCCCGACACTCACCAATACCCTAAAATATATAAAATATAGCCCGAAAACTCTAGCACACACTCTTCGATACTAACCCAACGCGCGCACAAAGCCGAAACGAGGAAACCAAGTCGAAATGGCCGTTCGGTCATTTCGACGAACACGTGGTGCGCGGCTCGGAAAACCTCCTGAAACGCACACCAAACGAACTCAGAATCGGCCCAAAATTTACCCACGCGCTCTACACGATATCTAGATCCTAGAAAATGTGCTCCCACGTCGATTCTATGCCCGTGGCGGAAACGCACACGCACTTAGAATCGGCGACGACGAAAAGCCCCAATTTCGTCCGAAACGCCCGTTTCTCCGCGACACGGCTTCCCGTGTCCAAACGGAGACACGCACTCACCCTCTAGACACCCGACAACGTCTACCTAGGTCCATCTAACCTAGGGCATCACCAAAAATTGGGCCAAATTCGGATTCCACCCGAATTCGACACAAAACCTAATGTCAAAGTTTCTAAACTCACCCAAACTAGTTCCAACTTTCTCCTACGGGTAGGGTTAGGGTCTAGGAAGGTTCTACAACACTAATTACACTACACAAAAATAATTAGGAAGGGGAAAGTTAGGTTTTACCTCTTGGGAGTTGGAATCCCAAGGCCAAAGTCTCAAATTCCCTCCAAATCAACTCCCTCAAGCTCCAAGCTTCCAAATCTATCTCCCACACTAGATCTAGGCTCCTCACACCTAGGTTGGGGAAAAGCAAGGTGAGGGTTAGCTTAAAGAAGAAGGAATGGAAGAAAGAAGAAGAAAAATGGAAGAAGAGACTTACTTTGGAGAAGAAGGAAGAAGGAAGAAGAAGTGGAGAAGAAGAAATGAAGAAGAAGAAGTGGAAGAAGTGGAAAGAAGAGGAGGGGGGGCTGCTCCTCTGGATGCTCACGGGTGGGTGTGGAAAATAGGGCCGGCCAAGTTAATAAAGGGGGGTTTCCTAAGTTGCAAATTCCCAAAACGCCCCTACTCACTCGGTTTTGGGTTCCGGGTTCCAAATGCGCTCAAACTAGTTCCAAATCTCTCCAACTAACCTCCTAAAAATAAAATAAATATTCTAAGTCCCAAAATAATTCTCACAAGGGTGTGGGCTGGGTCGGACATGGGTCCACTAGGGTCTGACATGGGTCCAGGCTAGCCAAAATCCTAAAACAAATAATATAAAAAAATACAATCAATAATTAATTATAAATACAATTAATTAAAAATAATGCACAATTAACTAAATTAAAAATAAATAAAAAATACCCGGCTCTGGAAATGGGGTGGTGACAAATACCCCCTACTTTACATATGCTAACTACCCTTAAATAATATATATTACACTAATTATTATACATATAGCATACTATAATACAAGTAGCAAATAGGAACATATTTATATATATATATATATATATTAATTACCATATATATATATATATATATATATATAATATATATATATATATATAAACTGGCAAACTGTTGCTAAAGCCTCTGATACGGCTGCTGATACCATGTTGATTTAGCGACAAATGCCTACAGTTGTTGCTAACTGCTATCTATATAGGGTTGTTGCTGCTGTTATTGCTGATGTTACTGCCTTTCAGTGACGCTTGTTGTCGATGTTGCTCTTGCGTCTGCTGCTGCTGTGGGCATTTGCTGCTGCTCTTGCCCGCTGTCACTAATATATATATATATATATATATATATATATATATATATATATTATATATATAATATATATATATATATATATACCATATGCATAATTACTACTAATAACTATACATACACCCTCATATAGTATTATGTACATAATACACATAGTAATATACACACACATACATAGTAATATATATATATATATATATATAATATATATATATATATATATATATATATATATATATATATATATATATATATATATATATATATATATATATATATATATATATAAAATCATTCACCATATATAACACACATTATATAATTATAATTATAACAACCCATAAATATCTATTTACATATGCATATTTATACATGCTACCATATACAATTATATATACATATATAAGAATAGCTACATACAATATATACACATATAATATATACATAGATATATAGATCTAAGATACAAAATTTCATAAATATATATACACCACCTTATATATATATATATATATATATATATCATATATATATATATATATATATATATATATATATATATATATATATATATATATATATACAATTATATTCTCCAAGAACACAAGAAATAGATCTACATATAATTTTCACAAACACATGGAGAGTATCATACCGTATCCCACTAGATCAAGGATACATATATGACACGAGTCCACCACACATCCAAACGTACCCCGAAGGACCCGAACAAGTCACATATATTATTTATGAATAATACGAAGAGTCAAAAATAAATCTACTTATCCGTGTCAAAATGTGACATGTACAAAGTCCCGTAGCAGAGGGAAAACCCCCAAATCAACACGTATCACCAAATTATTGGGATACGACCTATACGTACCCAATTATAGACACAACACTGGCCTTAAACACACAAGCACATGCCAAATTGATCTATAGGACCAATTGATACACACAACAAATGTCAAACTCGGAATTTCTCCAAAATTGACACAAAAAGTACCATAAATTTCACAATAGGCCTCTTATGAATAAAAAACCAAATCTTATGGGTAGCCTATGCATATGGGTTAAATTTTTATAGTTAAATCTCAAATTTAAAAACTAATTTAAGGGAAAAAACTGAATTGTATCTATTGGGAGATGGATTCCCAATACAACCTCCAAATATGATAAAATTGGCCTCCAACTTGTACATCCTTCTCCTCTTTGTAGATCCTTGCTTCCTCCTTCTAGATCCTTGCTCCACTAGTCTCCAATGGTGATTTGAGAAGGAATTGGGATAAAATTTGGTAGGAAAATAAAGTGAAAATAAAGAAATTTGGTTGAGAAAAATTCTAGATCTAATTTCCAAATGAAAAGACGAGAGAGAAATAAATTCCTCCCCTCTATATAGGACGGCCCCCTTTCCCCTTCCTCAAGCTACTATGAATTATCCAATATACCCCTTAGGGCCTCTCATGAAGAAATAATTAAGGAGGGAAGCTTCTAGTCTAATAGTTTAATTAATTTAATCCATCTCCTTAACAATGGGCTTTCTTGGGACACAAGACGATTGATCTGGGTGAGTGGGCAGAACTTCATTCTCTAATTCTTTCACGCCTAATAAAGAATCTGGTTTTATAATGCTTGTTATTAAGAGATTAATGTTCATAAGAGAAATGATAGAATCTGACATGGTATGCTTAACTAGAGAACTAGTATGTTTGCCTAATGGAAGAACCTTTGCCATGCTAAGTTAAAAAAAAATATTGCATACTAAGTTACACTGTTACTGACATCGAATGAACTGCTTGCCATGCTAATAAAAAAGAGTAAAAGATTGCTTGAACTTGTCCATTCATCCTATGCTAAATAAGATTAGAATTGTATGCTTAGTATAAGAGATAGAATAACATAAGCCATGCTTGCTTAAATAGAGATTTAGTGCATCATTTTTCTTATCACTGCTGAAATGATTAAATCATATGAAATGCTTGTTATGTTTAAAAGGGATGGCGGTCTGTCCACATAGATAAAGAGATGGCAGCATGTCTGCATATTAATATAGACTAATATTGTACCCTGAGGCTTGTAGTCCTCGCGATCAGAGGGGTATGTCTATTAAAAGAGAATAGAGTTATTGAACCTATCGATATATTGCATAGTAGCGTAATGATAGAATGATATGCTTGTTTATGAACATGTGCATTCATAGAGTTTTTATTTGATAAAAGTTACATGCATTGCATTGGTCTCGGACAACTTGTGGACAAGGATAATCCCACGACCAGTTCCTGGGACACTGGAAACCATTTGCCTTAGGGGACATCAGAGAGAACACCCTGAGGCAAAGAAGTCCTCGTGATCAGGCGGGTGTTTATGTCTATTAGATAGTTGGATCATGTGTTAAAGCTGCTAGTATGAGCATATACTACTGCAGTGCTGGACCGTGATATCACCGATGCTAATCCCGAGAAACTGACACTTGCGGACCATCATATAGTTATGTCACATGCTAGGATTCATCCTTCTTGCATACCTAATTATTTGATGCAGAGATGAACATAGAGTAGTACCCTTATATATATGCAAATTGTTGCTAACTTGTGTGTCTGTTGCAGGGATAACCATTCGACGAAGGGTAAGAATCACTGAATAAGTGATATCGTTTTGTTATGTTGCTTATACTTATTGCTAATTGTTCATACAAAGAGAGAGAGAGAGAGAAAGAGAGAGTGAGTGAGAGAGAGAGAGAGAGAGAGAGAGAGAAGAGAGAGAGAGAGAGAGTAAATTACTATATGTTAACCTATCTGCTTAGATGAATGAATATAGCTCAAGAATTATGTTGCGCACTTCACGATAGAGAAATTCATGTTATATGCTTAGATGAGTCGGATATGAAAATATGGCTTTCAAAGATATTTTCATAAAAGAAGTAATCTAACTCCAATTCTTTACGGCATGAAATGAACCTAGGTAAAAGTAGCAAGATCACTAGTAATATAATATTTTCTCACATGATTACTTATTGTTGGTTTTAGATAATGTTGCTTTTGTTCATTGGTTTTATACTCACCAGTACTTTTCCCAAAGTGCTAACTCCCCCCCCCCCCCACTAGCTTGTTTTGCAGATGTTGGATTATCCGAATAAGTGATAGCATATCCTCATCCTCAAGAGCCGAAAATCAGGAGTCGATGCCACAAGACGCATTGCAGATATTTTTTATATAAAGGGATGTAATGTATAAAATGATGCCATTGTATTCTAGAGAGATGTAAGCCAATTGGCAATGGACTGAAAGTTTGTAATTATTTCAGATAGCAATAAAGAGATTATATTCCTTATGCCATTGTGTTCAATTACTTTTCGGCATTATTGTGTTGCTGCTTCTGACTTTGAATAGTTTTTGTTGTTATTGTTTAATCTTTGGCCTTGTACAAGCGCAACTTAGGCTTGTATGGTATCACGTCCCGATGAGAACGATCATCCTGTGGAAGTGCTGACATGGGGATTTTATGTCCAGTAGGGACGATCGCGCTTGCGGAAGATTGGGACATGACAGATAGTTCTTGGAGGTTTGAGCATGGCCTGCATTTAGAGCTTCAGTTGTTTTTGGTGGGCCATTGCTATGCTACCTTTGATTCATGTCTTAGAGCATTCAAATCCCTAGAGCTCATTGGTAGGAGATTAGCAGAGATTACCGAGGGAAGATGAGGTCCCACTCAGCCATAAGGGGCATCATTATTCAGTCATCAACTTGAGCCTCAACAGTCAGAGCTCCAGATCATCGAGCTCCTCGTTAGTCAGTATCTTCAACCCTGACAATAGTATCAGTATAATCTCCGAGACAGTCAGGGCAGGCAGGGTGTGGCTTCTATGGTAGTCGGAGCCTACCAGAGCGCAGTACAGGAGGGGGAATATTAGTGTCTCGGGTGTAGGACATCTAACCAAATGATTGGCTCTTGTCCACTCTTGTATTTAGAGGCTTCGTCAGTTATGTAGTTACACACCCTAACTTCTTTGGCGATAGAGGCCTAGAAAGGACCATTAGAGGCAGTCTGACCCCTAACCCTTTCGATATAGTTCCAGCAGTTCCAGGATTAACATCCTGCATAGTTTGCCCATCTAATAGGATGGGCAAAACTAGTAGTAGGCCTAGAGCAACATCCCCGAGGCGAGGGCATAGTGAACAGTTTGGTATGTTAGAGAAGATATTGGCTTGATGGCGGTCATATATAGGTAAATTCCTAAGCTTCTTTTTAGTCTTGCTTATTTTTTGGGTTTTTTGTCGATGATCTCGTATTCCAGCTATATCTATAGTGCAACAGTCTGACCTCTACATATTCGACGAGTGAAGGTGAGTCCCTCGTTCCACTCTTCTACCTCCATATCGCATGATGCATGATAGCTATCATGTATCCTTACAACAAAGGTGCATCCTGGATTAGAGTCATATATTACAAAGGACAGAGAAGAACATAGGTAATATTGGATACATACACCTTGAGTCACTGGGTAGGGAAGCCAGCGAGGACATATCCCTACCCAGCTGACTCAAGGGTGTATGTATCCATATACCTCATGGTTCTTCCTCTGTCCTTTGTATTATATATGTATGTATTTATGATTTTTCTGCTTGTATTTATCTATTTATATGATGTATTTTATTTTCTGAGTGGTGACTGATGATTATTTTGAATTTGTTCTAGTATGATTGTCCTGCTCGATTAGCTTTAGTAAAATATTAAGGACAAAAAATTTCTAAGGAGGGTAAAGTTGTTAGGTTTGTTCCTAGATTTCATATTTTTTTATCTTTGGTATTTAAAATTTTCTTGTAAATTGAGCTTATACCAAATTTTATAATTTTGCGTATCTTGTTTATCATATTATTCGTATTTAGATTTTTTCCTTTGGCATGGGAGACTACCCTAGACTTGTAGGTTACACATTGGCATTATCATAGACTCGTGTTAGGATTCGTACTTAGAATGTAGTGCCCTGATTTGCTCGAGATAGAAAGTCATCTATCAGACCGGTATACCACAAGTATACGTACCATGACATACTGTCGGTATTTAGTCTGTTCAGTTAGCAAAGCTGACTAGGCCATTCTTTTACCCATTGGACATTTGTTGTTTACCCATTGGTTTTTGGTATTTTTTTCTAGGGCTGTGATTTATCCTGGAGGGCATGGATTGCCGAGAAGGCATTAATCCAATGGCTCCCAACCTCTCCCTCTTCAATTTAAACCCAAATCTCTCTCTCTCTCTCTCTCTCTCTCTCTCTCTCTCTCTCTCTCTCTCTCTCTCTCTCTCTATATATATATATATATATATATAATATATATATATATATATATATATATCCTTCACTTTTTTCTCTCATTTACTCTCTTTAATTTTTTTTCTCTCTAATTTATTGCTTGGGCTGGATCTAGGAGCTTGCATTTGAAGCTTGGAGTTGTTCTCAACCCTAGTAGGAGCTAAGTTTTGAAGCTTGGAGCTACCCAAGGCAAGTACATTTTGCTCAAAGTAAACACACTAATAATTTTGTATACTTTTTTCCTTTGTATTATTGCTTAATTTTTTTACAAAAATATGTTCCTTTAAAAATGTTTACATCATTTACTTACGGATTTGTTTGTTTTGTTTTAGTTTTTGACTTATTTTTTATTTTTAGGTCGTATCGGGTGATACATCATTATGATCATGGTATCAATTGCGATACTCAAAATTTTCCTATTGAACCTAGTCATACATGCTATAGGAGATCTACCTAGTATTGTATTTTGTTGATTTTGAGTTTAGGAAAAATTGTGACTGGACTACGGCCCAAAAAAATTGAATTTTGAGCCTTTACTGCGCTGCACAACGCAGACAATATACCGCGGTATACAGCAATATATCATTTTGCACTCCCAGAACTTGTTGTCTTTATTATCGATATATTGTTGATATACCACAATATAGCGCTCTAATACTCCTTTATTGTATTTTTTCTAGTTTTGTATGATTTCATGTTTTATATGCTGATTTTAGGAATTATCTCTAGTTTTGAAAATTGTATTCCCCATATACTTGATACGATTGACACTATCGAATTAACTATTTGTTGTGTGCTTAACCAATTGAATTTTGGCAATCAAGTGTGAGCATTGTCCAGTATATCGTGTATCGATGGATACGATAAGTTCACTAGTGTTAACTCTTGAATATTTTGTACCTAGTGCATGTTATTCTAGGACAATTCTCTAGTGTCCACACTTGGAAATTGAAAACGAATCTTATAGGATAACTGACTAGTTGAATTTATATAGTTCATTGGAAGGAGAGAATATTCACACTATCGGTAACTCCGATCGCTAAGGGTCCCATGAGGCATGGTCAACCTCGATTGATATGGTCTCCATGACCTACGAAGTTAGTGTGTTATGGCACTTTCTGATTTTCTTTCATATTATATGTTTCATATGTTACTTGCTTATGATATGTTTAGTGTTACAAGTGCATTCTCGAACCTTTGGCGATCCGGGTACCTATAGTGCAGGTAGTAGCAAAGTTCCTCGATGCATTCTTAGTAATTAATTTGTGATAACCCTATCCAGTTAACTTGTATCAAGTTGTAGTGAATATTTGGCCATGTATCTTTTGTTGCGCTTTATCTTACATGCTCATGTCTTATTCTATGTGTTGGTGAGTGACCAGAGGCTAAGTTCTTCTCGAAAAAAAATCTACAACCCTGGTCCTTATTTGGTATAAGGGTTATGGGCCCTACTCTTGAGTAGTTCCTATGTACTCTTGTCGTTCGTCATTTCATCCTAGTTATAATTAGTTCCACTTCAGCTATTCATTTTACTTTGTTATGTTCTATTGTCGGGATGCTTGCATTAGTAGCGCAGAAGTCTCGACTCACATTTATTTTCTTCTTTCTTTATAATTGTTGTTGTGTTGTTAATTGATTTGTGGAGTTTTTCATTTATCTCAGGCCTCCTTTGTGGTACTTGTTGCTTGGATTCTAAACCTACTGGTTTAGTTTGCCCATATTTACCTAAGGAGCCGGAGGATCTGCCATGCCTTCAGTTTGATGGCCCGTACTCGTAGCTCAGCGGCCCTAGCACACGGGTGGGTTTCATGTGTTAGCCCTGTTCTTTTGGAGACTGTTCTATTTGATTTTGGTCAGCGTGATTATATATATTAGACAATGACTAGTATTGTGATCATGCATATTTATACTCTCCTAGTATCCCATTTTGTCCTACTAGCTTTATGATCATATATGATATATATTTTGGGATACCTCTTTACTCTCATATTTGATATACTCTTGTTATTGGTTGTTGTTGCATTGAGAGTTATGATTTGTCAGACTTAGGACTGACAATATTGTCTGTTAGAGTCCACCCACTTGTCTTCTTGACAGTCGCGATCATCGTATAACGTTGAAAAGTATCTCATACGATGTAGCTAACCTAGTCCGTTCCCATTATCCTAGTATTATGGGAGAGGAGCTTGACACCTATAGAATAATTTCTATTAATATGCAGCCTATCTACATAATGGTCACTTGCTGAAATACCATTTGGACTATCTACTGTATTATGACATCCCTTCGGTATAAGTAGCCAACCTTACCGGAGCGCTCATAGTTGTACCCTTATTCTCTCTCGAAGCCATGCACTCATGCCCTTATTTTCTTTCAAAGATGCACTCGTGCTATTCTCCCGGTGAGAAGAATGTACATTCATAATTTTCTCCTAACCCAACACGATTCCACTACCCCATATATTGTTCTAGGAAAGTTAAACCTTGTGTACAATTTATCCTTAATCATGCAAATGTGTATGTTATAGATACAAAACATAATATGCCTTGTAATAAAATCTGAAAATTGAATGCAATTTGATCTCTGTTATACTTCTTATTTTTTGAGCCTCATGTTTGTAACACATCTTTCCATTTTGGGATTCTCACAACTGACGATCCGTTGTCCCAAAATATTACTATCCATAAAATGGTATTAAATTATTTCCACCACGCTTTCTACATTAAAGCTTAGAATATAACAATACTGAATTTACACCTTGCAATGACTACTATTTCATTTGCATCTATGCACCAATAATTTACAGAGTATTTCGATCAATAACACTAACAACATACAACTGACTTTGCTCATCTTTCTCTCTTATTAGGAAATAAAAGTAGTAGTTTTATTAGATGTGAAGATGAAAAAGAAGAAGGATCAATGTCACTCACTATTTGATGAATTTTATTTTTCGTCCGATTATGAAGATATCGAAATGATTTCTTCGCAATAATTCGAATCCAACTAGACTATTCAAGCCAAGAAGCCAACACAATGACATCGTATAGAGCAAGGCATTATAATGTTTGTTTCAGCATACCATAGGAGGCCAAGGAAGAAAAGCTCCATTCAAGGACGGTTTATACGTCGGATGCCAAAGTAGTAGGGGCACTAAGAATTTATGTGATATATTTCTGACATGGTTTATGATAGTTTGGTGGAGGGCCAGAGTAATAGTCTTACCATTAGTAATCCTGAGTGAAAAAATGTGTTTGGGGATGAAAAGAAGAATATTGAAAATAGGCCGCAAACTCTATGGATTACACAGGGTATAAATGCTCAACCGTAATTAGATTTGGTTTTAGAAAAACAATGCCAAAGTATTTGGGAAGCTATACACTGTTGGCGGAGATTACATTGTAAGAGGCATGTTTTCAACTACCAACGGGAAATCAACTTAGTTCAAATTTTTAAGAAAATTATTTAAACAAATAAACAAACATTATCATATATTAGGAATCGAAGTGAGGGTAAACTCCAAAGATTGCTTCGACCACTTCCTCCCTACAATTTATCGGTCCTCACTAGTTTCCTTCACACTACGTTCGTCTCACTTTCATTATTTAGTATTAGCTTACTTCACATAAGGAGGATATATACAATCTCATTACGTTTCGTCTCACTTTCATTATTTAGGATTAGCTTACTTCACATAGGGAGGATATATACAAATTATGTGAGAGGATATATACAAATTAGATCTCTTCAATATATATATATATATATATATATATATATATATATATATATATCTTGTTGCCCCTCTTGTATGTTAGTTTGGTTTAAATTAAATTTTTTAATAAAAGAAACAAGATTAGAGAATGGTACCCTCTTTGTTTCTCTTTATATATATATATATATATATATATATATATATTCGGAAGAAGGTAATTCTATTAATATGAAAAATGGGTACAACACGAGAACTTTTCAGTAGATCACCCATCCTAGTAGTACTCTCGCTCAAGCACACTTAGCTACGCAGTTCTGATGGAATCCGGTGCTATATATATATAAGTTTATGGAAAACTTGGAGGATCATGGAACATACGTGTATGTTCTCTAAATTTTTCTTTAAAAAATATAAATCACTTCTTTTAAAAAAAAATCAATCTCTATCTTAAAAAAAAAGGCTTATCAAACTATTTATACTTTTAAAATAGAGATAATATTAAAAAAAAGAGATATATAGATTTATTTTTTAAAAATAGAGATAGATTAAATTTTTTAAAGCAAATCTATAAAATAATCTATCTTTCAAAACAAAATGAAAAAAATCTCTTTAAAAATAAATATATCTTTAAAAAGTATTTAAAAATAATAATTTTAATTTTAATTTTAGTTTTAATTTTAATTTTATTTTTATATAAACTTTAATACTAATAGTAATATTAATATTAATATTAATATTATTATTATTATTATTATTATTATTATTATTATTATTAGTTTTTTTGTTAGTTTTAATGGTAATTTTATTCTTAATTTTAATTTTAGTTTTAACATTAACACTAAAATTAAAAATTAACTTTAAATTTAAAATTAATACTAAAATTAAAGTTAACACTAAAATTAATATTAACATTAAAATTAAAATTAAAATTAATCAATCAAGGGATAGGACTTAAAAAAAATCTATCTCCATTTTAATATGTTCTAAAAATAGAAATTGATTTATTTTTATTTTTTAAATTATACATTGATTTTTTTAGATAGAAATGGATTTGTTTTGTAAAAGAAGGGATTTAATCTTTTTAAAGAGAAAAAAATTTGGAAGAGAAACACGTAGGTTATTAAAGTCTCATAACTTTTTCGTAAAAACTTTTCGTGTGTGTGTGTATATATATATATATATATATATATATATATATATATATATATATATATATATTTTAGAATGTGGCTTCTAATCAATTCCAGCCCGAAGGTCTTCTGCACCGACATCGCACCAGCACCGCATCTGCACTGCACCGCGCGACAACCACACCACACCACACCTCAATCGCACCGCATTCGCACATGCGGTTGTGGTGCTGATGCGGTGTCGATGCGATGTAGGAGACCTTCGGGCTGGAATTGTATATAGAACTTCGGATTGGAATTGGTTATAGGCCTTCGAACCAAAATAATATTTACCTTTATAAATCTTTCACTCACTGATAATTGAAAACATGTGACTATATCGTCCTTAAGACGGATGCGACAGGAAGAAGTGGTATATATATATATATATATATATTATATATATATATATATATATATATGGGGGTGGATCCGGAGGTCCCGCTCGCGGAGTCCGTCGCTCCCGACCGACGGATCATGCAGGCCCTATGCGCAGACCCCGGAGTCCTGCTGAAGTCGGAAGCGACGGGGCTCCTACGGGACTCCGGATCCGATATATATATATATATATATATATATATATATATATATATATATATATATATATATATATATATAACTTTTCTAGGGTGGTGATTATTTGAATCAATTTTTTTTCCATTCAACTATATAAAAATCTTCTTCTTTCAACACTAACAAAAATCATGTCTTTTGTTCAACCCAAATTCATTTTGGCCTTCTTCGTTCTTTCTAACCGGTGCATTTGTTGCCAGTTCTGCATTGCTTGTCCAAACTTACCTGTGATATGTTTCTACTCTCTCATCTATCCTAGCAATGTTAGGAAACTTCATGATTCTTTCCATGGGAGAAATCTTTAGTCAGTTTTCGCGGCTAGATGTCATCAGCTAAGAATGCCAAGTAGAACAAATTCAGAAGCCACAAAGGCTCAAGTAGTGTCTGCAGACCCCCGTAACAAATGAAATGTTCTGTAGCATCAAACAAACAGTAAGGGTCCCATCTATTTTCTAACGTTAGGAGAAACAATCATATGCTAGTTATCCTCGCCAATGGTTCATTCAAACTGAGCCCAATTAGGTGGTCAGATCAGCCCACTTACGAACTGCAGTTCTTTACCAATAGGCATGGCGTGAGCATCATCAAAATCACAATCCTCACTGCCACCATGACACAAAAAGACTCAGATTCTTTACCAATTGGCATGGCTTGCTTATCACAATCCTCACTGCCATAATCACGGTCTCGTCAACATCCAGACCTAATATCGTTAGAAATTTGTTGTCTTTTACTTTCTGAAAAATATCATAATACAAAAATAAAATTAAACAATGTTATCGGCCTCTGGGAAAGTCGTGCACGAAGCACTGCCCTAAGTGTTTATTTGGGATCTGTGTGCAGACGTACCCAAAGCTCCTAGTGGTAAAATCCCCGCACTACCGGTATCTCGTTGCCGCACACGACTTGAAGAGAACGACCAGGACTTAGCTCTGCCCAGAGCTTGGAGATGAAGACGAAGAACTGAACAAAATGTTGACAGAGGTTTCGTAAAAAAATTTCTGATATGATTTACAAAGAACACAGAAGTATATATAAGCTGATAGGAAAACGGTCTGAATTAATTTTTGATTAATTCAGCCGTTACACAATGGAATTAAATGGGTGAACCTGGACACTAAAAAAAAAATGTTTCAAACAATTCGTAACTGACGAAATTGATTTCCAACGTTCAGAAATTAAATAAACAAAAATGAAGAGGAACAAAAAGAATTTTAGGGTCCCAGCCCGAAGAGGAAATCGGATCGGCATTCGGCGCCCGCAGATGTGGGCGCGTACCCGCACCCGTTACGCGCGCCGAACAGGACC
Source organism: Iris macrosiphon (assembly GCA_036927795.1). Classification (NCBI taxonomy): domain Eukaryota; kingdom Viridiplantae; phylum Streptophyta; class Magnoliopsida; order Asparagales; family Iridaceae; genus Iris; species Iris macrosiphon. The sequence continues at coordinate 51,973,341 of JAYESA010000007.1, forward strand.
GGACGGCGGCGGCGGCGCGCGTGTGGCCCAAGGGGTTCCCCACACAACAACTTAATAGAGCAAAGGAAAGAAACTAATATATGTACATAGGAAGGCTTTGTCCCATCCGATGTGGGACTAAAGAAAGGGAGAGGAATTGAACTTTTGCAAAAGAACAAACCAAAACCAACAATCACCAGTGTGTCAGAACTGTAGGCCACACATGGATCACAGTATTAGCGTGGTCCCTTGACCGGGGTCCCAGTTTTGCTGAACGACTATAACTGGCGAGGGACTATCAATATCATCTGCTTTAAAATACCAACTTCTAAATAAAAAGACCAAAGTACAAAGCAGCAACCCATGTGGAATTTATACCAAGTCCTGGCTAATTAATCACTTAAAAGTGTCAGTGTCAGTAGAAATCTATGATAGTTAAGGCATACAAAAGGAAGAAAAGATCTTAAAGAATTTCAATTTCATTTCTAATATGGATAAACCAAAAGTACACAACCTCATGTGATCAGTAATTACAAAATTGTGATAGAATCTGAACAGAACGAATTATGTGCTTTTTCGCCAACCGACTAGTCCTCGTGCAAAAGTTACTTCTTCTGTAGCTGTCCCAAAATAGATAAAGATCTTCTGCATGCATCCCATCAATGTTGCGGCATAGACAAGCTATATCAGTTTAATAGTCCAACCGCTTGTAGTACTCAAGCAGCCATCCGTTGAACAGAACTATGGGATGACGCAAGGGGTATGTATAATCAAGGTGTTGCTGCGGAGCTCCACAAACTCATTCAACAAGCATCCCAAGAAGTGGCATTGCTGGATGATGGCTCCTCCAGACCAACCATTTTTGATTGAGCTTCAACTCGTCGGTAAAAGAGGACATACGCTGCAGATGTCCTCACCGCATCCTCACTCACATGCGAAACATGACTGTCGTCAAAATGGTACCAGCTATCCTCCTCTACTAACTGTAATGTGACAGGATAAAGAAATGTAAAAGTACAAGTTAATATCCAGATAAATATTATCAACCATCAAAGAAACATGTACACGATGTCTCGGGGATGTGGAACCAAAAAAACAAGGATCTGAACAGTAAGGCTGGAAGTACCTTTGCATAAGCAGTGTAGTGTCCACCACCCAAGCCTCCGTAGTGATTGCTCACAGCATATAGCTCATATAAATTAGATTCTGCAGCAGAACCATCTGCCGCCTTGTGCTTCACATATGTGCTTAAATCAAGATTATGAATAGGGAAGTTCACAAAGGTATCGAGCTTGTTCTTAAAAAATCGGCTGTAAGAAAACCGTTTCAAGTGAACAACTAAGATATCAGGCAACCTCCACAAGTCGAGTTTCTTTGTAGCTTGTCTGTGCTCCTTGCAGCCGGGACAATACCTACAAGAACAAAAATAAACAAACAAATATAAATTTTTTTTTTTTTTGGAAGAGGTAAATTGTTCATGTTCGCCCACATCGGGATTTGAGCACCGCCCACTTAGGTCTTCTGTCTCCACTATAGCCATAATGACATACAAAAGGGAGGTTTTGGAATCAATGTTGAATGCTAGAAGGCAAAGAGATCACTTACCACATATCATCAGGACCTAAAGGCTCCTCCTTAAGAAATGCTTCCAAGCATGAAAATAAATTGACCGTCTCCTGCCGCGTTTTCTTAAACATATATCCAGGCTTGAAAACTTCTGGGAGGTCCTCGAGGAAGCTGAAATTATATAACTCATGATCACTGTCAGACCATTCCAACATTACCGTGAAGCAGGACCCAGGGGTTAGAATCGAATCACTAGCAAGAGGGGTCCTGCTGTTTCCCTTCTCATCAGTCAAGGCAAGCTTAAAGGAAGGACACGTGACATTTGGCTCATCTATTGCCATATGGGAAGTAGGAAGGTCTTCATCAATTGAACAAGGATTGCCATTATCTGACACATTAATGCTATCCAAACTTGGCCTGACACTGTTGACATTGCTCGTGTTCTGATTTGTAGCACAGGCATTTGCTCGTAACAGTGGTGCAAGCACAGTCCTCACTGCAGTCTGAATCTCCATTCCAGTCTTAGCGCTCTTAGGCAGGCATGTGACTAATGGTGTACCAAAAAGCTTTTGGTCCACATTGTATTGAGGGTCCAATATTCTAGATATAATTAGGAAATGAGGATCACAACCGGCTAAAAGAAAGGGGAGAAACTATACATAACTAAAAGACATGTAAAGAAACTATCAACATCAATATCCATGAAGAGGAAATTTAAAGACACATGTGACCTACCTTACTGGAAGTAACTAACACAACTTGACATCAGAATGGCTACCAGTTCCTAAATGCCAAATTATGTGGATATAAACTACCCCTACAAAAAGTAAATTACTATCAATGAACTCAAATTTTTCATCCCATCTTACCAAGTAGTTAACAAAACTGTAAGCAACTAAAATACCTATATATCATGTCTACATGAATATTCATCAAGAGGAAACTTAAAGAGGACACATGTGACTTACATTATTGGATAGAATTAACACAACTTAGCATTAGGAAGGCTGTCACTTCCAAAATGGCAACTAATGTGATATAAACTACCCCTAAAAAGTAATAAGTAAATTTTTTTTTTTAAGTAAATTACTATCAATAATCTCTTCAAAAAAAAAAAAAAAAAAAATCTTGTCTGACCATGTAGTTAACAACCTGAAGCATGACCCCAGCCTTTTCTATCACACCCCAAAATAACACAAATGCACATATAGGGAACCACCCTCGTCACACTACACAAAAGTCAAGCATACCAAGCTGTACCGACAAGTATTTTGAACATTACTTGAGCACTACATAGAAACTTAGCCATTGTTGTGTTGGAATAATACAAGTATTTAACCCTAAACATCCGTCAATGCCCTAAAATTTAGTGACAGAAACTTTAACATGGTATTAGAGCTACAGGTGAGCATTCAGTCTATTCGGTTTCAACCGAAGTAGCCAAAACCGAATAAACCAAAATTCTAAAAATCCAAATTGTTGTTCGAACCAAAGTTAGTCATAATCGAACCAAAACGAACCAATATAATCCGTTTGGTTTATTCGGTTGGGTTGTTTATATTATTTAATGGACGGGCTAGCCTCCTCCTTACTTTCTATCCAATGTGGGACTAAATAAGTTCTCATAACTCAATACTCTCCCTCAAGATGGACGATAGATATCAATCATCCCATCTTGTTACAAAAGATGTCAAACTATCTAGAACTCAAACCTTTAGTTAAACAATCAGCTAACTGCTCCACTGATTTCATATAGCTCAAAGTTAAAACTTTTCTATTCAGTTGCTACTTGATGAAGAACCGATCAATCTTCACATTTTTGATGCGATCATGATGTACTGGATTGTTTGCAATATCAATTGTTGATTGGTTGTCACACCAAAGTTGCAGGAAGTCTCCTCTAAATAAACGCATCTCAACCAACAAGCTCTTCACCCATATCATCTCGCACAAGCTAACTGTCATAGCCCTATACTCCGCCTCAGTTGTAGATCTAGCTACTACATCTTGCTTCTTGCTGCGCCAAGATACAAGATTGCCTCCAACAAAAACAAAGTAACCTGTAGTGGACTTGCGATCATCCATACAACCCGTCCAATCGGCATCACAGTAGCCTTCAACTCTCAGATGTCCAAAACTTCTGTACCATAACCCCTTTCATGGACTTCCTTTAATATACCTAAGAATTCTGCAAACTGCCTCTATATGCTGCTCTATGCGATCATGAATATATCTACTCACGACATAAGTATATCAGGTCTCGTATGACATAGATATATAAGCCGATCAACTGATCTTTGATATTGCTCCTTACTCACCGGATCACCACCCTCAGCACACAACTTGTGATTCTGCTCGATAGTAGTAGAAGCAACACTGCAACCCAACATTCTTGTCTCTGAAAGAAGGTCCAGAGCATACTTACGCTGAGAAAGTACTATACCCTTTCGTGACCTTACAATTTCAATTTCGATGAAGTACTTCAACTGTCCCAGATCCTTAACTTTAAATTTCTCTCCAAGTCTTTTCTTCAGCCGTAGAATCTCCTCAGTATCGTCTCCAGTAATTACAATATCATCAATATAGACTGCAAGAACAGTGATATGAGTCTTGGAGTGCCTGTAAAACACAGTATTATCTCCATTGCACTGCCTATATCACATACCACAAACTGCAAGCCTGAATCTATCAAACCATGCTCTCGGAAACTGCTTTAACCTATACAAAGACTTCTTCAATTTGCATACCTTCCCCGTTACTTGTGAATTAGCAAAGCTTGGTGGAATCTCCATATACATCTCCTCCTGGAGATCCCCATGCAAAAAGGCATTCTTGACATCTAGCTGATGTAGTTGCCAATTGAAGTTGGCAGCATATTACACCAACACTCGCACAGTGCTCATATTTGCTACTGGAGCAAATGTCTCATAATAGTCGATACCATAAGTTTGGCTATAGCCTTTAGCAACCTATCTGACCTTATACCTGTCAATCTTGCCCTTTGGAGTCTACTTAACAGTATAAACCCATTTATATCCAACAGTACGCTTTCCAGCTGGCAGTGGTACTAGCTCCCATGTGTCGTTCTTCTTCAAGGCCTGAAGTTTCTCTTGCATGGCACTCAACCACCTAGGATCTTGCTTAGCTACCTGCCAGTTGTTAGGTACAAGCACTGAATCTAATGATACAAAGGACTTATATGCAGGTGGAGTGGATGCATATGAAATGTAACGTGCAATGTCAGTATCCCAACTGCCAAACTTAGTTGGAGGTTTTCCAGCATTGACTCTAAAAATTCTACGAAGCAAGACATAAGTATTAGAAGCATCAAAGGAGGAATTGTTACCAGGTGACTCATGTGGAAGGGCTGAAGAAGGTCCTGGAGAAGAGGGACTTGGGATATCAATATTTGTAGGTACTAGCCTAGGCACAAAAGGAGGAAGCTTATGCTGGTGCTGCTCATACTCCCTATATACTCTCAGCTCCCCCTGACTGTCGACTCCCCTGAGATACCATCACTCCTCGGTGACTCAAAAGGACATGGAATCATATCAACCATGATGCCATTCTCATTCTCTCCCTCTACTAGCATTAGTAGAGCCATCCTCGAACAAGGAACTTAACTTCGTCTTCTCCCCATAAAATGGTTCAAACTCCCGGAAGGTCACGTCCATACTGACAAACTGCCTTCTTTTAGTGGGACACCAACACTTGTATCATTTCTGACTTGATGAGTAGCCCACAAAGATACATTTACTGCTTGTGTATCCAGCTTGCTCACCATCATTCTGTGAACTCGCACAAAATATGTGCAGCCAAACACTCTGGGTGGAACAATAAAAATATTAGAGCCCAAGAGCATCTCACATGGTATCTTTATCCCTAATACACTTGACGGTATCCTGTTAATTAGATAATCTGTTGTCATAACAGCCTCACTCCACAAGAACTTCGGCATATTCATTTTCAGCATCAAAAATGTATATAAAATTGTTGTATGTCAAACTTGGGTCAAAAGTTGGAATTGTGGTTAAATTATCAAAATTATGCTTCAAAAATATACATAAAATTGTTGTTTTCTACATATATACAAAAATATAAAAAACATATACACATAATCGGTTTTTGGTTATAGATAATTTTATAATATATACATATAATTGAGTGTATTTACATAATTTCATAAGTCTTATTCATTTTTCAGTTTTGGACCCAAACAGAGTAACACATTTGAGTGTTTCCAAAATCGAACCCGAACTGAATCCTGTTCTCAGTCCAAAATCGAATAACGCTCAAAGTGCTACCCATATTCGAATTATTTGGCATGCAATTAAGTAGATTTTATAAAAAAAAAAGAAAAAAAGTATAGTGCAAGGTAAATCCAGCTCTCTGCCCAAAATAGGCCTAAACTTGTGAGGGCAAGCCACAATCATATAAATATTTAACTATCAACTCTCACCACAAATCAACAGTTTTGGTGTTAAAGAAAGGACTTTAACATGGTTTTAGAGCAATCTAGATTTGAATCCTCTAACATGCATTTAAAGCAAAAATTTATAAACAAAATTATACTGCAAAGTGAATCCGCCCAAAACGGGCCTCAACTTGAGAGAGAGAAAGGGGGGGGGGGTTTCCAATCATACAAATATTTAACCTCAACTCTCATCACTATTCTCGAGTTTTTTTTGTAGCGGCAAGGACTAAAAGTACAAGCATGAATCCAACTATCAGACCATAAAAAATCGACCTTTGACCTAAGGGACATGTTGGAGCAATATAAATATTTTAACCTTCAACACTCGTCAAAGCTCTAAATTTTGTTGTAATGGCAGGAACTTTAACAAGTTCTAAATGATGTCTTAAATATTCATTTTTGGGGTCAAAGTCCGAATAAAAGAGGTTTGCATTAGCTTAGATGATGGCCAACGTAAAATATTGTCAAATCTCTACAGACCTATGTTGCAAGGACACAACAAAATGGTGTCAGTATCGGTATTATATTCGTACTCTTATTTGTACTCGTGAAACATAGGAAATACCTTTGTACTTATTTGAAAATGCATGAATCTCGTATATGTACCGTTGCAACATAGCTATGAATGAATCCTTCCCGAATACACGTTTTCTCATTACTCACTAGGGACACGTTGCATTATTACAACTTCAACGCAACAAAAAGTGAGCAACGATAGACTTAGTTTACCATGCGTACGCATTGCATTGATACCAACTAGGTGTAATGTCAATTAAGCAAGAGTGGGCTAGGACGTTCTCCAAAAGGCATAAACAAAACGCTGCGTTGCAACTCCGATGTAGAGACTAATAGAGGCTATAGGGTATAAGAATCAACAAGGTAAGAAGTTGGTGCATGAAAGTAGGTTTAGATCACCTACTTTGTACAAAGGAACACTAGTGGGAAAGGGAATGAAATTGGTGGACAATGATTATGAGAAAGATTAATATGTCTATAGAAAACTAAGTGGATAAATAAAAAATCGGGAAAAAAATTTGATAATACATGATTCATAATTTGGTATAAAGTGAAAACACACATAGAAACTAGATAAGGATACTTATGGACAAATCATTAACAAATAACATTATAGATGTAAAAAGAATAGAAGATAGATTATATTAATTTAACTTAATATTAGGAGAGGATGCTATTGTTGCATATGCACCCGAATAGGATTACATGAAAAAAAATACTAAAATAGAATTTTGGAAACATTTGGATAGTTTCATTCAAGGAGTACCCGGAGGAAAGAAGTTATATACCGGAAAAGACTTAAATGATCATGTTGGAGAATAATGATTATAATAGCATGCAAGAAGGTTATGGAAGTAGAATTAGGAATGCAGGAGCAATAAGATCCTTGATTTGCAGTTACATGTGATGTTTCAGTAGAATATACTTGTTTTAGGAAAGAGTTTAATTACTTTTTAAAGAGTGGATCCAATATTAGCACATTAATTTTTTTATTAGGAACGTTGATAAATTAGCATATAAATATTGGAAAGTTATACCATGAGAGCCTATCCATTCAACATAGGTTGAAGATTTTAGATATAATATTAGGAAACATACTAGAAAGACTAGGATAGGCGAGACCTAGACCTAGAACTAGACAGTAGAACTTGAAAGGAGAACCTCCTATTATTTAAAGTTAAAAAGATAAAGGAAGATGGAAAATTAAAGAATATGTCCAATTGTATTAAGAAAGTAGTGAAAGAGACTAGGAGTTTCTCAAGGCAATAGTTGAACTTCAAAAGAATGTTAGTGGTGGAAAGAGAAAGTCCAAAAAGGTAATTAAGGCAAAAAGAACTTCCTAAAAAGTTGGGCAAAAATGTAGAAATTATGAAAAGAGATAAACTAACAAAGAAGGAATATAAGAAAGCGGTGGGTGAAAATAAATATAAGCCTTGAGATTATTCGTATAGGAGGTGAGAATACGAGGGGGGAAAGATATATAAGCCTAGTGATTATTCGAATAGGAGGTGAGAATACGAGAGGGAAAATATATTTATTGCTTGTTAAGACTAAAGAAAAGAGTACACATCTTGGTAATATTAAATGTGTGACTCAAGAGTGATTACCAAAAAGTATTAGTAAGAGAAATGATACTAAGGAGACGTAGATGAGTTATTTTTACAAGTTATATAACAAAAACAACCTACAAAAGCTCAATTTGGATGCAAAGTTCTGCAAGATATTTGAATGATGAGTTGGTTCAAGATAGGTCATATTGCTAATGTTGTAAATTAGGATTTTCGGAGGATTCCTGAAATAAAATGAAAATGGAAAAAAGCAGTAGGAACTAATGATATTTCTCAGTATTTCAAAAAGTTGTATGCACTCCTAGGCGAGCTGTCTTGCCTAATAGCCTGGGAGCGCCTAGGCGTACCTAGCCTCGCTCGGAAAAAAAAAGTGCCCCCTAGCCAGTTTCTTAAATTCCCTTTTTATTACATAGTTTGTCATTTTTTTAGTTTATCTTAGGTTATACAAATCTTCCTTATATCCCTAAAAACTGATCAAACTTGAGCTTATATACGATAACTAAAAAAAAGAAAAAAAACCAAATTATCAATAGAAAACAACAAAGTAACTTAACAAGATCATAAAATAGTCTATAGAATACAACATTAAGTTTAAAATAATATCACATATAAGTCATTATGATAAAAAGACAAATTGTTCAAATGAAAAACAAACATAAGATAATCAACGAGTCAATGTTCCACATTCCAAATTCTTCTTTCTTTTTTCTTTTCTTTTGTCTATTTAGTTAGTAACTTATAGTGTTAAACTTAAAAAAGACTTTATTTGGACCTTTAAAACTTAAGCATATAACTTTAAAGACCAATAAAAACAACAAGCTAATAAAACTTATAAAAATCCAAACAAAACCAAAATAAAAACTACATAAAACACCAAAGACACTAGGTGTGCCCCTAGGCTCGCAAAGTTATGCATTCACCTAATCTCGCCTGATGTCTTTTCTTGTCTAGGCATCGCCTAGAGAAGATACGTCACATGTCTTTGGATTATGAGGTGAAACATTGTCTCTCGCCTTTTGGGCACCTAGACGCACCTGGGCAGCACCTTTAACAACACTAATATTCCTATTAATGTTTGAAAATGTTTATGCGAAAAAAAAAGATTGATGTTGCTTACTAATTTATTCAATAAAATCTTAAACCATACCCTAAGGACTAAAGATGCTCTCAATGAATTAAGTAGTAGTATTATAGTAATATATAAAAAATAAGAAAAATATACAAAGTCGCAATAACTATCGAAAAATTAAGCTTAAGAGTCGTACCATGAAACTGTGTGAAAGCAATTTAGCAAAAGATTAAGAAAAGAAAATACAATTTCATATAATCAATTCGATTTTACGATGATGAGTTCTACTATGATTACATACTAAGAAGATTAATGGAAAAACTTTAGAGAGAAAAGAGATATATACATGATTTTTGTTGACTTAGAGAAAATTTATGATAGAGGTCCTAAGAAGATAATGTGGTGGACTTGGAGAAGAAACAAGTTTCTAGTAACTATATTGAAATTATTAAGGATATCTATGACGGATTTACGACAACCGTCCCAACCACTTTTGAAGATAATAAACCATTTCTATCATCGTTGTCTTATATCAAAGGTTAACATTAAGTCATTGTATTTACTACTAGTTATAGATTTAATTACTAGACATCCATGAGGAGGTTTTATACTTCTATTGTATATTATGTTTGTTGTCCAAATTGTTTTGTCGATAAGAGTAAAGAAGGATTATATGCTAAAATATAACTTTGGAGAGAAACTTTGGAATCTAAAAGTTCTAAAACTAGTAAGATGAAAATAGAATATAAAGACAGAAATGGGTGGTTGGGGAGTCGGGGAGGAAGTATATATCGATGGAAAAGATATACCAAGGAGTGATGTTTTCTGTATTTAGGATCAATCATTCATGATAATAAAGAGATTGAGAAGGATATCATGTATAGAATCAAAAAAATAATGGTTAAAATGGAGTGTTTTGGAGTACTTTATGACCACTTGATACCATTTAAGTCGAAAATAAAAATTCTATAAAGCTACTATAAAGAGTCATGCTTTATGGATCATTCTTGGACAATTAAGAAACATGCCTAGAAAATTAATATAGCTACAATGAGAATACTAAGTTGGGTAAGTGGCAATACATTCATGTACGAAGAAGAAGAAAAAAAAAATCCATAGAAAGTTCGAAGTGACGCAAATTGAAGACGAAGAAGAGAGAAAATATTCTTAGGTAAATTGAACATGTGCTTGACATGTGCAAGCAGACAAATAAATGCTCCAGTAAATAGTTAAGGGAGAGTAAATAGTTAAAGGAGATGGATCTGACTTGAGTAGAGATATGCCTAAACAAGCATGGATTGAAGTTATATAGAAATAATATTGTTTTTGTTACCGTTAGAGAGGACATAGCCCTTAGTAGAACTAAATCAAAGAAAACTATTCGAACAGTCATAAGGGTGTTAACAAGTCTGACTTATTCGCAAGGCAAACCGAACTTCACTTTTGCCTAATAATTGACTCATTAGGTAAACATGCTCGGGGGGGGTTGGTATTCAGCTTGTTAAGCTTTCACAAGCGAGCTCAATTTTATTTATATATTAATATATGAGAAATATCTTACACAAATAATCATTTCTAATTTGGCATGAATTCATAAATAAAGGCAATTTGATATTAAGCTCACCGAGCTACACTTACGATTTTGGAGAAAGCATCATGAGCTCATAAACAAGCTAAGTTTGGGCTAAACTTGTCTATAATTCAAGCATACCAAGCTTTCTAATTCAAAACAGTGGCTCATGCACCGAACTCCCAAAAATTACAGAGACGAGCTTGAGCTCAGATTTGCCTGAGCTCAGAATTTAGGCCCATCTTAAGATCGAGCTCTACTTTTCTTCAGAGAGCATGAGCCAAGAGGTAAGTGCTCGCTAAGCTCTCACCTCATTAACACCCCTAAATAACCAATTGATGTACTCTTTCCAAATTTTCCAAATTAAAGAAAAGCACCTCAAGTCTAAAGGGAAAATGATTCTGAAATAATACGATTTACCTAATCCTTAATAAAAACTCAAATCACCGGGACTCAATGAAAAGAAGGATTGACTTGTCCATTAGTAGATCCATAGCCATTCAAAACGTCAAATTCCTATATCATCAATCTTTTTTACCTGGTCTAAGGTAGAGTTTAATTGAATTTACCAAGAAAATTTTTTAGATAAATTGGTTGTACTCTGGCCTGCACATTTGCTTATATTGATACCCTTGGACACCTATCATAGTATATATTAGTTATGGAACATGTCTTTTAGAGGGTTATATTGGTGTTGAAGTATTAATTTCGCTGTGACAATCAGGGTGTATTGCTGAAGTGTTTAGCTGTTCCTTACCACCCATCAATAATATGATTCATTAGTATTCTTTCCGCAATGTCGCTCTCCTCATTGCTCATTCACCAATTTCTGTTGATACCTATTCATCAGTTTCAAAGAACACATTTGAGCTCTTAACAAATATTTGATAGTTCATGTGGAAAAGTTCTAGAGTTGTTTCACTAAGAACTTGAACATCACTTGTAGGATTGTCTTTTGAGAGGTTCTAAGAAAGCAGGGACACTGGAAAATTCAAGTCTCTGTCTGTGTTGCATTGTGTCAGACACATGTTGGACACGAGTGACCCCAAAGTACCTGGAACACCCAAACTGTGCACTATGTCATATTGACGTAACACTATTATGTTGTGTCGTATTTGTGTCCCTGCAACATAGGTACACCGTACAGTCATCTCCATTTTTTACTGAAAGGCCCAGAACTCTATTACCGATAAGAGTGGATATTTTCCTTACGAATTTGATTCTCCTTTTTCCCTTGGTAGCCACTTCTTGTACTCACTGTTGCTATATCAGTTGGCAAGAGTAATGGTGTTCACTCCTTTTGTGAAAATAAACGTGTTCTTGTTTTATCAGATGTAGATGAATGGGTAATTGAAATGATATATGAAATAAACACCTGACCACATCTTCATTAGTGGGACATTTGAGTAATGCCATCTTAATTTAATGCTATAGGCATGAAACTATATTTAGATATTAGATAAACCCTGTATTTTTAGCTGATATTCAATGAAATCTTATGAAATCATTATCTAAAACCAAATGGAATCTCAACAGAGCCTAATAGACCTACTATTGTGGCTGCTATGTAGTTTCAGGCTTTCAGCTGTACCTATGAATTTAAATTTCAGCACAAGTTCCATCAAAGCAACCTTTCTTATCAACTCAAAATTCAGTCTTTTCATGTAGTATTCCCCATTAAGCATGTTAATGTGTTTTGTGAACCGGAGATCTTGGTGCCGTACTTGCCATTAGTCTTCTAGATTGTATTTTACAGCAACACCCTCTCTGGCTCATAGCAACCAAGTAAATATCTTAGCTAGGAATTCATACCAACTCAGGGGTTGATGTCAGATTGACAGCTAGTCAAGATAACATTGTCAATTTGTTAGAACTTTCCCATGCTCCATAGCTGACCCGCTCTCATCAGAGAAGCTTTGGATGATGATCCTAAGATGGTGATAGGAACATGTACTGAATTAAAGAGTAGTTTGAAGAAACAGTTACGTGATGTACTATGTAAAATTTGAAGCAACAAATCAAAAATTGGGCAAAACAATGGTTGAGGCCTCCGGTTTTGGTAGGGCAAAGGAAGGTCCAGCGTCTCTAGCCCATGAGATCATCAAAGTAACTGGCACTAACTCTAAAAAAAAAAAGTTTGAAGCAACAGGTTAAAAAAAAATCCCTTCAAAATAAAACCAATCATGCAGTACCGGAGGATGGGTGTACCTTTCCACACAGATCAATCTACTTCAACTAGAAGACATCTTCCAGACGATATTGCCAAAAGCAGGTAAATGAGAAACAATTTCCAGTGACCAAGTTTCATAACCCACATCATTTCTCCATGAAGATAGAATTCTAGAACTGAGAATTGTTTAACCAAATGCAGTACCAGAGTTAATAGATAGAACCCAGGGGCAGACCCGTTATAGGCCAAGTGCATCTCCCCCCCCCCCCCCCACCCCACCCCTTTCTCAACACCCCACAAGCTTTCTGTTTCATGCTATATAGTTTGTTCGTCCAAATATTTAGTTGATGTCTTACAATTGCACAGTCGAATGGTTGCCTAGTTGGTAAATAGATTGTATTTTAATCAAGAGGTCTTGAGTCCAAGTCACTCTAACCACATTATTCATAGATTCTTTTAACTTTTCTTTATCTATAAAATGTACCCTTAAATTATATATTAAGGTATTTTTTCCACCCTCTAAAAGAAAAATCATCTGGATTAACTATCAAAACAGAAGTAAAAGTTATTGCATATAATAAAATGTAAACTATATTATTTGGCATCAATGCACTAATCATTCTAAAATTGGAGAAAAGATGATCTAAGGATACAGAAGCAACCACAACTATCCAGCAGCCTGTAGTTGTACAACACCCATCCTTTCAATACAGGATAATGGAATATGGTATGGTAACATTATTATAACAATTAACCATAGACAGAAAGCTTGGCTGGTAACCATGCATGTGACTGAATAACTAGAACTGACTACCATCCTATAGTTTTAAGAAAATATCAAAGCATGCATAACAAAGTACAGGTATCTGGCAAATATAACATGCATCCTGTGAAAAAACCCAATATATAATATTTTAAGGCTGAGGATTGGTTGAGATGTCATAAGTTCATGAGTGGTTTATAATCTATATGAGGATGAATTGGTTCTCTAATCTTAGAAAATTGCTGATCACATATAGGACCATAAAGAGTATCGCAGGTAGCAAAACATACACTTGCAGATTGTCAGGCACTTACCTTCCACTTCTCCGGCACATTATCTCTAATCTTGGAAAATCGACATGGTTTATAGGAAGCCTATAGGCCACGAGACGATCATCATCCTTAATACTAGATAATGATTCATAATGTTCTAAGTAACGAAAAATTCGATTATCATAAACCTGCAGAACGACAAGGAATTAGTTCATTTAGGAGTGAGAATGAAACAAGCTCAAAAGGCGAAAGGCAGGATGAACACAAGGAACAAACCTCTGCTACCACCAATGCCTGAGAACTCTGTAAGCAACAAGCAATATTCAGAGCTTCAATTAGATCTTTGCAGCTACCATGTTTTGGCACAGTTATGGTATAAGGCATAGGAAGGCCACTCCCATCACCACTGAGCACTGTTATCGTCATCGTCCGTGTGATTGTTGAAGGTAGTGGCAATGACAAGTACATGAAGGGGTCAAAAGTGACAGAAACTTTGCTGCAGACTGGGCATACCAATGTTGATTTATATTGACCCTAAGTATACATCCACTATCAATACACATAACTTCATGAAAAATACTTCAGCCACTTTTTAAATAAATAAATAATATTCGCAAAGAAATGACAGACATTTTAGAGTAATCAAAAGAAAATCTTTAGAATGGAACATCTTTATCAGAGTATTTATGATTAATTATACTTCCGGAACAGTACCATGTAAATTTTCAACCAACAGTAACGTTAACATAGTTAACAGGTCATATTCAAATATAATTCAAGGCTCTTATATGAAGATCAAGTTCCACTGGACATAATACCTGCCAACTCATTTATGACACTCCTATGTCATAAAATTCTAGGTTCACTATATTTTAGGGTGAAAAAAAAAGCCTGATAGTTTCTGAAACCAGTAATCACTACAAGTGAAAAAAAATTAGAGATGTACTTTCTTTTCTTAACCCTTTTTCTCTCCCTCTATCCCTTTATGTAGTTTAGTTTTAGAGTAGCAATTTCCGCAAATTAATTATTGTTTTAGTGTAGAGATAAATATACTATATATCGCTTTCGTATAATAATAAGATCTGAAATAATTGACTCTTGATAACTATTTCATTAGATACTGTTACATTTACGCAAGTCCTAAGATGATGTATTTGGAATATCTTTATCAATATTTATATTCGAGGGTCACATTTAGGGTATGTTGGATATTCTAATACATCAGCAATATATCCTCTATCCACTTAGTCAAACCCATATGAACCCAATACCCAATATTTAGAACCTTAATGTAAAACAGTAAATACATTTAGTGTCAAGAAGCTAAGAGATGGGACCTCTCAAGAAGACCACAGAGCACTTGCAAGGTTACAAAATACAGTATCTAAGACATTAACATGCACATATTAAACCTGTCTTACTCTTATCATGGGAAATTTAGTTGAAGAGTAGACTAGATATCTTCATTTTATGCATTTTTTGCTTTATGTATTTTCCATTTCGAGCTATGGTTAATGATGTCTTTTCAATGTGTGTTGTAGTCCTATAATATCGGCCAAGAGCCCTAATAAAATTTATCTCATCCTAGCAAAATGTACTCTCTTTATTTTCTATGGACCTCTTCCAAGGAATTGATTAACGATTTTAAGTAGAGATGAGTTGAGAAAGAGATGGTTGAATCAAAATAATTTCTTTTTGAAAAGTTAAGACTTCTGCCAAGGACAATTGATACATGATTTGCAATGATTGATAGAACCATCTGAGTTACAATGAGAAAAACAATTGATACTGGTAATTAAAAATGAAATACCAAGGCTTTTGCACCTCTATGTTGATGCCAATTCAAAATGTCTTTTAGATAAGATGTGTGGCTTTTCAGATATATGGCTTCTTGTCGTCGAAACTCAACACAATAGTAACTTCTAACCATAAGGTCAGGTCCTAGCAGTTACCATCCATTTCAGGTTACAACCTGCGTATCGTAATTGAGAACCGCTAAGAAAAAAATATTTGTTTAGGCAAAACAACAACAGAAGAGATGTTCTTTGGAGCTCACTCAAATAAGCCATGTAGCTTTTCAGATGTAAACATCTAACTCTCAAAACACATAGCAACTATAACTTAAATGTCCAAGAATACATTTAAGCTTATAATCTATGGTGCACAATGAGAAGCATTGGTAAGAGTTAAGACACATTAGATAGGTCTACAAGATAGCAGTGATAGAACTGTCGGATTTCAGCATATTTCAAATTATAAAATTCATAATTCAAATTATGAGGATTTTAGGATCAAGATCAGCATTACTTAAAGCAAACGATGTGTTTGAGCGTATACCTAAATCAGAATATTTTATGATACTTTTGTGCATAAACACCATGATTACATAAACTAAGGTGTTTCGATTAAAAAAAAGGGCACCCCCAATGCCACGAGGATCCCGATTATACAGCGTACCTCATATATATGGAGAGGTGGTTTCCGTGACTCAAGTCTGTAACCTCCTGGAGGCAAGGCAATAAGACTTACTGGATCACTTGACACCCTCTAAACTGAGGCGTTTTTATGGATATTCAAATTTTAAGTACTCCAGAAGCATAGACTTTATTATACTTTCAGTAGAAAATTTAAGTATTCCTTTGCACTCTTTGGCTTGATGTGTCATTGAGATGTAGCAGCGTATCATCTTACCTCTACATTCTCTTTATAGTCTAGGGTGATATGGTCGGTTATCTTAAACTACATATCCAAAAGGTAGGTTTGCGTACCTTCCAACTTAGCCGCCCAAGTATTATGAAACGAGCCTCTCATTCTCGTAACTACCTTGTGCAGGAATTTGACATCAAC
Organism: Iris macrosiphon; assembly: GCA_036927795.1. Taxonomy (NCBI): domain Eukaryota; kingdom Viridiplantae; phylum Streptophyta; class Magnoliopsida; order Asparagales; family Iridaceae; genus Iris; species Iris macrosiphon. The sequence goes on from JAYESA010000007.1 coordinate 51,990,135, forward strand.
ATAGAGGGTTAATGTCAGGTCGATAACCAGTATTATAAATATCAAATCTTTATAGAGCTTTTTATGCTCCATACTGAACCCCATTTTGATGGGAAAATGCTTGAATGATGATGATGATGATGATTATGAAGACTTCCCATATTTCCATTTCTAAATTCTCAATAGTCAAAAAAACAAATGGATAATAGCATAATCTCAATGTTGATTATTTGACTATTTTATCAAGGAAAGAAAACTTACTTTGACTTATGCACAGAAAAAACGCTAGACTAGATAAATATTACCTCTTTAAAGTTCAATTAATTTTAGGGCTAGTTTGGTTCCCGTTTGAAATGGCATTTGTCGGTTATGTGGAAGTTTCGACCATTGTTTTGGCCAAAACGGCAAATGAAACTTTGTTTGGTTCCCGTGTTTGCCGTCTTCACCTTACAAAAGTAACGAAAACAGCAAACCCCAAATGCTAAATGCTCATGAGAGCACTAATTGGTGTTTACCATTTCAAATTGGGAACCAAACTAGATATTAACGTATAGACACATCCACATGATTGATATAATCCTAAAGTAACACTGAAGACGGATCTCATCTTCTTACGGATGGACTTCATTTTGCGAAGGAAAGTGCAAAATGACATGTTGAAATATGTAAATTACGATCGAGTTCAAAAAATTTGAAGCCATACAGTCACCTTGGATGAATCATGAACCATATCAGATATGTTTGTACTGACCCTCTATCATAATTAACTATTGCAAATAGTAAATAAACACCATTAAAAAAATTATGTTGCTAACATATAGAAATCAATTAGGTAAAGATTTATCGGTTTCATTTGTTTCTTCCAACTAAATCCCTCAAAAGGGAATCTTTGAATTCATATATTAATTAAATGTGATTATGATCAGACTACTAATGCACATTTAAACAATGATAAATTTCTCTCAAATCCCATAAGTTTGGCTTTAGGCACTGAATCACCCTCCATTTAAATATATAGGCATTGGCAACAATGCTTTACTTCTATCAAAGGGATTTGCTAACATCATTAACGAAATTAAACAACTATCCTTAATATTTAATTTATTCTAGAGTGAAAAATATGAAATTGTACAGTTTGCCATTTGGTCAGATATGACATGTCCCAAATGTGACCCAAAGTTAACTTTATGCCTACTGGTATTGGTCAGATTTAGTTAATCCTCTCCAGCCGAACTGGCATGTAATTAGTTGTCGAATATAGCTCTCATTTTACTTCATGTATTTTCCTTTTTTTGGAGGGAAGAGGGAGACATATAATAGAGAGGGTCCCAGGAGGAAGACCACTGTTCTCTACCCAGATTTGGTCATTGTCTTTTGTTGGGAGATAGCAGAGATCAAAATTTAGCACCAGTGGCAAATTCGGTTGCTTACCTCTGTGCTCTATGTTACTAGCCCCCACCCTCTTCCCTCCTCCTCCAGCCTTGCTAGAGAGATCAAAAGGTGTTGGCAGCAATGGTGTGTCGGGTTTTGACAGCAGTAGTGTGAGTAGTAGTGGGTGGTCCTGGAGATGGCAGTGCTGATGAAAGGAAAGGATGGAAGTTCTACAATATAAATATTGGGTAATCATTCGACTAGTCGAAGGTTAATACAATTAATCAGGTGCCCAAGTAAGAAAATGTTCCAGGTAGGGATGATAATCGCAATTAATCATCTGGGTAATCCCATTAATCAGTAAACAAAGGACTGATGCGTAATGAGATTGCTTCATATAGCATTGAAGTAGGTGACTGAAATTATACTTGATTAATTTTTTACTATAAACAACAATTTAACTGAACCTTGTCATAACGTAAATCAGGGTGATGTGACATCACATTACCCATGTGGCTAACTAAATGAGTGGATGTGCAAAAGGCATGGGACACCTCCACATCTTGTTCCGACATTAAGGGGGGTTAAGTGTCACCGACCTAACTTCTGAGGTTATAGAGAAACTTAACCGTTAATACATAACCAGTGGTTACATAAAGTTGCTCACTGAAAACAGGTAGGAAATTAGTATATTCACCTAACATGGGAAATGACACAGGAAATCCGTTGCTAGTTCCATCTAACTGAAACTTCATTGGAGTATTGAAAGGGCTTCCTTTCTTAAGAGAAGCAAATAGACAGGAGGCAAAAATTGACCATACAAGAGACCAAAATGTATTGACACTAAATCTCACTCTAACATAAAAATAATGAGATGTGTCATTAAAAATTCAAAAGCACAAACATATCAAGACTCACTTGGCAAACATCCACAATTATAGAGTCATTTCGAGCCTTGTGATTACTCCAGCATTCATCTGCAAATTCCTCATCAGAACGACCATTTGCATCTTTAGCTTCGATGTAGGGCTTGTTTTGTACTCGATTTAAATCTTCATGTAGCCCATCCAACAAGAAGGCAAGTAGCTCCTTGAGGAAAAAAAAGACACCAGTTCGGTAAATAGTGAACAAAAGATGAATAGTTAACAGTTTTAACTTTGAAGCATATTAGAAATATGGCAGGGTAACCGGGGAAAACATGAAAACAAACATACATACACTGCAAACATGGTCAAACAGCAAGCCATCTGAATGAGTAAATAGAAAGCATATATATGCCTTCAAATTTCATATCTTGATGTGTCGGAAGCCAAGAGACTTCAGAACACTAACTAGGACACTTCAAGTCATTAAATCATGCTTCTACTATCACAGTTCCACATTTACTTTGACACCTTAAGTGGGAAGATGTCAAGTACAGATAGTGTCAACCAAACCCAGAACCAATTCAATCAGTCATTGAAGCAATTCATCAAGAATATCATTCTTATTCTACTTGTATAGTTACATACTCGCATTCATATCTAAATATACTAAGCCATGTCCATGTATAACGTTTTAGGTTGGCTTGTATGCTGGACACTTCACAAGTGTCCATATATCAGTCAGCAATGTTCCAAACTTTCACAACATGTGCACAAACACAAATATAGCAAGGTTTGTAGTATCGGCCAATTCCGCAATGTATCAGTCCTATCGTTTTTTGGCATGTCTCTCCTGTAGTGACCCCCCACCAATATGGATGATACTGGCATTGAGCCTCTCTTTTCTAGTCAATTCAACAAAGAAATTTTAAAAGAAAAAGAAAGAAGTGTGGAAAAACAGTGTCGACAGAATGATTAGCTAGTCTCAAAGACCGAATGCTATATTATTGTCTCGATGGTATGGAATTATTGACATGCTATATTTGTCAACGGTGTATTAATTAACAGCTTTACAACATCCATTTATTTCAAAATTGTTCCATTCAAATCTATTTATTACTGGTGAACTTCGTCTAAAACCAAGCAAATAAGAAACATCTATTGCAAGTGAAGGATTCAGCAATATTGAGTACTATGCTATTTGAACTAACAGGAAAACATATAATATATAAAATTATGCATAAATGTATCAAATATTTTCCTATTTTTAACAAATTTTCCTAACTAATTGAATTTCCAAAACAAAGAATTTCTTATTGGTGGAACAGTTGGCCATCTGCATGATTAACTACAAAGCATGTGATAGATGACCATCTACAATCTTCCATCGAAAGGAAGTGGAAACTAATTAGGAAAAATGTCAGCTATATGAATCAACAAGTTGCACCTAGAAAGCAACGGTAATTCGAAAATTGGTGTCATGTCCATGTTGTATCGTGTCGAACATGTGTTGGACACAACACAAACACTCCAAAATATCTAGGATAAGGCCAAAATCAATAGCAAGCGAGTGTCTTTGTGTGTCTATCATTTGGTATTCGTGTTTTGTCATGCATAATATTTTTTGCTCCACCGAGACTATTGCACAGCCTATAAGGTCAAGGGATTACTTAAAGGAAGCCTCCGAAATACTCTAGAATTGTATATAGTCTTTGAAAAAATTCCTAGAATATTCCTCTTGGATATTCCTTGGAAAATTCTTGGGATGTTCCTTGCATCCAAGGTTGTAAAGGTCGCTAGATGCTAGTCGGGCAAGCACCGGGTGCCTAGCGACTAGTCCGCCTAGGCGGCCACCTAGTTCTAGGCGGTCCAAAAATAAACGGGTGAAAATTGCAGGAATTGTCCATAAAACCCAAAACCTACATAGGCGACGTCGGGCGGGTACTAGGCGGGGTCGCGAGCACGTATGCCGGCATCGGGTGGACATTGGGCGCCTAGAAGCCCATATTACCAACTTTTAGAATACTGCTTGCAGCTAGAAGCTTCATGAGAATTTCTACCATTTCTAGACGGCCATCATGTGAATATTTTATTATAAATATATAGTTCCAACAGGTAGATGGTTGATACCAAGGTTGTAAAAATCGCTAGTCGGCCGCTAGTCGGTTCGCGGGGACTAGAGATTAATCGGATTAGTCGGGGACTAGTCGGAAACTAGTCGGATTAGTTGTTTCGAATTTTTTAATATATATATATATATATATATATATGTGTGTGTGTGTGTGTGTGCGCGCGCGCGTGCAATAAAAAAATATGCAATATATGTCATATGTCATCAAAATATTAACTTAAGTACACAAACACCAAAGTAACAAAGTCTTCTACATAAGCAAAATTTCACAAAAACAAAAGAAAATAGATCAAAGTGCTTCTCAATCATCAAAGATATCATTGTGCTCATCCACTAAGGGCACATCTCTTTCTTCGTCGGACTCAAAGTATCAGCATACCGACGGTGTACTACAGTGTACCGACGGTATACCGATCCTTGCCGACATTGTTAACCGACTTCAAGATATTTGTCTTGGCCGGCATACCGACGATATACTACAGTATACCGACGGTATACCGATTTGTGGAACTTTGTTTTCCAGAACCTTTCTTGCATACTTGGAACGGCATACCGACAATATACTGCAGTATACCGACGGTATACCGATTTGTTGGAATCCAAACTTGCTGTGTTTTTCCTATCTCTGGACCGGTATACCGACGGTGTACTGGATTGTATCGAGAATATAGCGATCGTGCTCTTTCTTTAGGAATTCTTGGTTTTTCGTTATTTCATTTTGATTCTTCTGGCTTTTGCTTGGACACGCGATGACTTGACCTGACTAGACATGAACTTACATGGCTTCAAATGACTTGACTTGACTTGGCTTTACTCGGTTTCACCCGGGTTTGCCCGGCTATACGTGATGACATGATTGACTGGACTTGACTTGGTATGACTTTACATGGCTTCATCGAACATGGCTTAACTTGGTTTCACTTGGATTCATTTGGATGGACTTGACTTCACATGGTTGTACATGGCTTTACCTGACTTCACATGGCTTTACCTGGCTTTACTTGGTTTCACATGGCTTGGTTGTTGTCGTGGCTTACATGAGTCCGTTTGTGCAAAAATATATTAAACTTGTTTATATTACTATTAGAACTTGTTTTGTTGCATCATGTCTAGGATGGATTCAGTGGAATGCCACACCCGGATTCATACAAAAAAAAGCTATGGATTAATAACTAGAGATTCACTTAGTACATAGCTAAAAAAATTTCTAGATTTCATGCAGTCCCGGTTATTCATATGGTAATCGTTTGGAGTATCCAGTGGTTTATCTTGTGGAATATCTTGAGGAATATTCAGTGCTGATTTGTGCGTATAGATATACCAGACAGACTGCAGGAACATACGATCAGAAGGAACTCTACTATCGCGTTGCATTATAATTGTTAGTAATTATGATTGTGATAACCCTAGTTAGTTAAAGTATCAAGTCGTACTTATATAATTTGTCGTGACTGATGGATGATGGTTAGTCTAGTTTTTACATGATCACACATTTATTTTATGTACCTGTTATTCTATTTTGCTTATCAGTTCAGGATATGTCTCATTACAGGTTTACAGTATTTCTTTTATTATCCTGAGATCATTACATTTAGTCTTTACTTTTAGTTATTTGTATTGCTTGAGTTGTTGGTTTAAATTCCTAGATTGGCTTCCTTTGTGGTACTTGCTATTTGGGGTCTGACCCCACTGGTTTTGCATGGCCAGATCCAGTAGCAGTATCAGAGTATCTTCCGTTCTTTTCTGAGGATGATGACCACCCGGAGCACCAGACCACTTGAGTGGGTTTTCTTACTTCCTCACTCTGATGTACATTCTACTTTTGTTGGCGTTTAGCCACCGAGTAAGTGTTTAGCTCGTGTTTTGGTTTGATCAGTTAGCCTGCGGACAATAGTATGATTGACATATCCTTGGGTTTATCATGTATGACTTAGATTCAGGCTAGTTTATTCATTTTGTGTTCACTAGCTTCGTGATCATCTGTATATTATAGTTTGGAACGCTTTACTATTATATTTCAGCTGATCTTACATCTTGTTATTATTCATGTTGTTCTTGTGATTGAGACACTAGGGTTTGTTGGACCTATGTTTGACTGTTGGTTTGTAGTAATGACCCCTCATGTCTTACAACTTCACCGTATATACGGAGTACCGGTGTGCTCTAAGTATACGTAGCTGGCCTTGTCAGTCCCGCTCTCCAGTATTCTAGTTTTGGGATGTGACATGTTTTAGTGGTGGCACATGCAGGTCTGTCTGAGCAAATTTGATTTGGTTTTTACAGATATATGGGGATGGTTGTTGTTGCTAGATGTCTCAATCCTATACTGTCCCCATTGATCCCTAGTCATTTTTTTCATCCCTGATTCTTTATCTGATATCTGCTTATTCGTTGATCTAACATGTTCTTCGATTGACTTTTGTGTCATTAACTTTCAGGGGCACTGTTCCTGTTACTATCGGCCAGATGAATCGAGTGCAGTTCGAGGAGGGTCACCATTCGGGAGCCCAGCGTATTCCTGGAGATCAACCTCAGCATTCAAGGGTAGAGCCTAGAGTAGATCCCGAGACAGATCGTCCGGCATTACCGGACCAGCAGGCACCACCTGTGCACCTAGTTCAGCCAGAGCAGTCAGAGGGTATTGTCTGAGCCCTGATGGATGTCCTTCTAGGTTTAATGACGTCCCAGCGCAGCACCAAAGTGACATACTCAGTCGGTCTAGACAGCGTTGGAGCGAGGTGGTTCTCAAATTTATAATTCTGTGACCAGTTTCAGGCAGCTCAGTCCTCCGTACTTTTATGGCACAGAGGACGCAATTTCGTCCAATACTTGGCTGCAGGACACTGAGGCCATCTTAGAGGCAACAGGGACTCCGACTAGAGAACGTGTAGCAGTAGTGAGGCTACAGTTTTTGGACTTGGCTAGTGACTCGTGGGCAGCAGGAGGGTTCTCTCACAGCACCGATTCCATGGACGGTTTTTAGTGAGAGGTTTCATACAAGGTATTTTGACGCGGTGGCGCGTTACGAGCTTCAGTAGAGGTTTAACAACCTCAGGCAGGAGGGCAAGACCGTCGACGGTTACGCGGCGGAGTTTGCGAGACTTAGTCGGTTTGCTCCCACTTTGGTAGCGACCGAGTTTGATAGGACAAGGAGGTTCAAGTAGGGACTCCATTTAGAGATTATCTTGGCGGTGGAGAAACATGAGTTTCAGACCTTTGACGCGGTGATACGGGCAGCCAAGAGGTATGAGTACACATCGCAGAGGATTATAGATCGAGTTGGGAGCCAGAAGAGGCCCAGCGTTCCAGGAGGATCAGTATCCCAATCATCAGCACCAGCTCCAGCAGTTCGAGCCCTGACGATTGGATCCTCGAGGAGGACAGCATCATCTCAGCAGTCTTCCCAGACGCTCCCTCAGCAGAGGCAATCATTTTCTTCTTCCCGTAGTTGTTGCCATTACGAAAAAACTAGGCATATAGTATCAGAGTGTCGTAGGGTACAGGGATTGTGCTTGGTGTGTGGGACATCAGACCACATGGTCGGAGCATGTCCTAGGAGGAACCAGACTGGATCATCATCAGCCCAGTCAGCAGTTCGGCCAGCAGCGTCGCAGTATAGGGCACCAGCATCGATACAGCAGCAGCAGGTTCAGAGGCCTTTGCCTCCACAGGCTCAGGCATTCCAACAGAGGCCGGCCGCAGCAGTATGCGCAGGCCAGGCATAGGCGAGACCTAAAGGTCAGCTGCAGAGGGGACCAATACCCAGAGGGCAGGGTCGAGCCTTCTTGCTATCGATGAAGGAGGCTTTGGCAGCAAGAAAGGTGGTAACAGGTACCATTCTCGTCAACTTTCATTCAGCTTCAGCTTTATTCGATTCTGGTGCATCGCATTTATTTATATCTGTACGTTTTGCGACACGAGTTGGATTGGAGTCGAGTCCTTACTTGTAAGGTTGAATATATTTACTAGTAACTGTCTCGTGGGAGTAGATAGAGTATATCCCTCGTGTAGAGTTATAGTGTGCGGGAGAGAGTTTCTCGCGAGGCTGGTAGAGTTTTCTATGGGCGATTATGATGTCATTCTTGGGATAGATTGGTTGAGTGCGAGACACGCGACGATAGATTGATAAAGTGGCAAGGTTATCTTTTGTGTACCTGGTGGGGAGGAGTTATCATTCTTGAAAGGTGCAGTAGAGTCACCGGTGATTACATTAATGATGGCAGAGCCAGAAAGACGCAGTTTTCCATGATAGTTTGTGAGTTTTCTGACGTATTTTCCGACGAGCTACCAGGTGTACCACCAATTAGAGATGTGGAGTTCTATATTTATTTAATTCCGAGAGCAGAGCCAGTATTAGAGTGTATAGGACGTCACCATCTGAGTTGGAGATCATGTACTTGATGATTGAGGATTTGAGAGCCAAAGGATCCATTAGACCTAGTGCATCGCCTTGGGAAGTCCCGTTACTTTTTGTTAAAAAGAAGGATGGCTCATCGCGTTTAGCTATTGATTATAGAACACTAAATGCGGCAACCATTAAGAACAAGTATCCATTGTCCAGGATAGATGACTTGTTTGATCAGCTCAGTAAGGCAGCTGTATTTTCTAAGATCAATTTGCAGTCTGGGTATCATCATATCAGAGTCAGAGAGCAGGACATACCTAAGACGGCATTCAGATCTAGATATAGTCATTGGGAGTTCCTAGTTATGCCATTTGGAGCGACCAATGCACCAGCTATATTCATGTCCCTCATGAATAGCATCTTCATGCCTTACCTAGACCAGCTTGTTATAGTGTTTATTGATAATATCTTGGTCTATAGTCGGAGTGAGGAAGAGCATGTATCATTTCTGGTGGAGGAATCGAGGTAGATCCCAAGAAGGTGGAGGCTATTGAGAGTTGGCCAGTACCCCGTACAGCTTCAGATGTGCGTAGTGTCCTGGGTCTAGCAGGCTACTATAGGCAATTTGTGGCAGACTGTGTTAGGATCTCCGCACCCTTGACATGGCTAACTTGTAAGGATGTGCGCTTTGAGTGGTCAGATGCTTGTCAGACTTCTTTCGAGAAGCGCAAGTGGAGTTTGATTTCGGCTCCTATTCTGAAACTTCCAGTGGGATCAGGTGAGTTCTCAGTGTATTGTGATGTTTCAGGAGTGGGACTAGGGTGTGTCCTTATGCAGCATGGCAGAGTTATAGCTTATGCGTCTCGACAGCTTCGAGACCATGAGAAGAGTTATCCGACGCATTATCTTGAGTTGGCAGCAGTAGTGTTCGCAATTAAGCTCTGGAGGCATTACCTATATGGTGATCGAGTGGAGATCTTCACAGACCACAAGAGCTTGAGGTATGTGCTCACACAGAAGGAACTCAACATGCGTTAGAGGAGGTGGTTCGAGTTATTGTCGGACTACGATCTTGACCTTTAGTATCATCCAGGAAAGGCTAATGTCGTAGCAGACGCCTTGAGCAGGAGAGAAGAAGCTTACTTCTTGACAGAGCAGTGCCACATTTTGGAGGATCTGCAGGAGATGGGTATCGAGGTAGTATTACATGATGATATCGGTTTTATGGCGAGTCTGCAAGTTCAGTCTTCTATAATTGAGAGGATCAGAGTAGAGAAGACTGGTGATGTCAGGCTTCAGCAGTTCAGAGCAGTGTGTGAGTCAGGACGCAGACCAGAGTTGAGAATTCATGACGATGGGACTCTCAAGTTTGGGAGTAGACTTTGTGTGCCGAGAGGAGATATTCGGCAGAAGATTATGTCAGAGACCCACAGTTCTCAGTACTCATTATATCCAGGAGGGACGAAGATGTATCAGGATATTCGTCAACACTTCTGGTAGAATGGTATAAAGAAGGAGATAGCTCGGTTCGTTTCTCGATGTTTAGTCTGTCAGCAGGTTAACGCTGAACATCAGAGACCGGCCGGACTACTTCAGCCTTTACCGATTCTGGAGTGAAAGTGGGACCATATTACTATGGACTTTGTGACCGGTCTTTCTAAATCCCTGTCTGGCAGAGATGATATATGGGTTATAGTGGATCGACTCACGAAGGTTACTCACTTTCTTCCTTTAAGAGTGGGCCAGTCTACAAAGCAGCTAGCTGAGATGTACATGAGGCAGATAGTCAGATTGTATGGCGTGCCAATTAGCATAGTCTCGGATAGAGATTCGCGGTTCAGATAGCACCCTTCGAGGCTTTGTATGGTAGGAGATGCAGATCACCGTTAGCTTGGGATGACATTGGCGAGAGGCAGATACTTGGTCCAGAGATGATTCATCAGTCGGGTCCAGAGATAATTCCTCAGTCGGTTGGAGTAATCAGGCAGATCAGAGAGCATCTCAGAGTGATTCTGGATCGCCAGCATCATTGGACAGATCAGCACCGTTGTCATCTTGAGTTCTCTGTCGGCAACCATGTATTTCTGAGGATTTCGCCTACCCGTGGAGTTATCAAATTTTGAGTACGGGGAAAGCTTAGTCCCAAATATATAGGCCCGTTCGATATTCTCCAGCGAGTTGGAGACGTATCATATCGTCTATTTCTTCCACCATCGCTTCATAAGGTACATGACGTCTTTCACGTATCTCAGTTACACCGGTATATTCCAGACTCGAGCCATATCTTGGATCATCCTGAGTTAGTCGTTGGTACCGACCTATCATATCATATGAGGAGAGGCTCGTGTCTATTTTGGACCAAAGGGAGAAAGTTCTCAAGAACCGGACTATCAGATTAGTTAGTGTTGCTTGGGGACGTCACTCACTGGACAAGTCGACGTAGGAGCGCGAGGATGATATGTGTACTCGTTATCCATTTCTCTTCGACTCTGGAGGTATACTTATTCGTATACATGTCCTATCTTAGCATGTGCATGTGATTTATTATTAGCTTATCTGTTATGTCTGTTATCGTTTCTTTTCTGATTTTTTGTTGTTGCCCAGGAAATTCCATGCTCAAATGAGTTTCCTGGTTTTGCTCTTGTTTTCTTGGATTTGCTTGTTGGTTGATTATGGACCCTTAGGGAAATTCCAAGGACGAAATTTTTCGAAGGGAAGAGTTGTGAGACTCGTCTCACAGTATTCGTATTTTATGCGGATACGTATTTTGTGATATTTATTGCTTTATATTGGTTCTCGAGGAAGCTCGAAAATTCTCAAAATTGAAACTTTACTACCTAACCTGTAGTATACCGACAGTATACTGCCCGACAGATATTTGTTTTACTTTTCGAGATATTTTTGAGAATTTTTCTATAAATAGCTCTTGATTTTTCTTTTCTTTTCATTTCTCTCCTCTCTCTTCTCTTCACCATTTTTCTCTCGAGCTTGGAGCTAGATCTTGAGACCTAGAGTGTGGTTTCTGAACCCCTTCGTGGTGGTGGACTAGAAGGTTTAGGCTGGGAGCTCGCTTTAGGCAAGTATACTTTACCGATTTCGTGAACTTCTTTTACTTTCTGTCATTTTACTTCCCTTGAGCTTTTGTTGTTACTTTTTAGCCAGACATGCTTAACTATTGTTGTTCATATCGTGATTTCTAGCCTAGTGACCGTTTCGGTTTTGATTTCTGGTAGAATCTTGTTCTGTCCTTTTTTGGTAACTCGGTAACAGATACGGTACCGGAGTTATGACCGTGAGATTTAGTCCATATTGTGATATGAGACTTAGTCTAGACTTGACTTCTTGTTAGACTTGATTTTGGTAATTTTCGAGGTTTGATTTGGGTCCCAGAAATTAGACTTGACTTTAACCATATTTATCCTTTAAAACCGGCATACCGACAGTATACTACAGTATACCGACGGTACAACGATTTTGACCGACTTAGATTTCTAAATATTTTCTGTGAACCTTATCGGCATATCGACGGTGTACTACAGTTTACCGACGGTATACCGATCCTTGCCGATATTGTTAACCGACTTCAGGATATTTGTCTTTGCCGACATACCGACGGTATACTACAGTATAGCGACGGTATACCGATTTGTGGAACTTTGTTTTCCAGAACCTTTATTGCCTACTTGGAACGGCATATCGACGGTATAAAGATTTGTTGGAATCTAGACTTACTGTGTTTTTTCTATCTCTGGACCGGTATACCGACGGTGTACTGGACTGTACCGACGGTATACCGATCGTGCTCTTTCTTTAAGAATTCTTGGTTTTTCGTTATTTTATTTTGATTCTTCTGGCTTTTGCTTGGACACACGATGACTTGACCTGACTAGACATGAACTTACATGGCTTCAGATGACTTGACTTGGCTTTACTCGGTTTCACCCGGCTTTGCCCGGCTACACTTGATGACATGATTGACTGGACTTGACTTGGCATGACTTTACATGGCTTCATCGGACACGGCTTGACTTGGTTTCACTTGGCTTCATCTGGATGGACTTGGCTTCACATGGTTGAACATGACTTTACCTGGCTTCACATGGTTTTACCTGGCTTTACTTGGTTTCACATGGCTTGGTTGTTGTCGTAGCTTACAGGAGTTTGTTTGTGCAAATGTATACTTGTTTATATTACTATTATAACTTGTTTTGTTATAACATGTCTTAGGATGGATTCAACCGAATGCCACACCCAGATTCATACAAGAAAAAGCTAGGGGTTAATAACTAGAGATTCACTTAGTACATAGCTAGAGATTTTCCTAGATTGCATGCAGTCTCAGTTATTCATATGGTTATCTTGTGGAGTATCTTGTAAAGTATCCAGTAGTTTATCTTGTGGAGTATCTTGAGGAATATTCGGTGCTAGTTTGTGCGTATAGATATACCGGACAAACTGCAGGGACATGCGATCAGAAGGAACTCTACTATCGTGTTGCATTATAATTGTTAGTAATTAGGATTGTGATAACCCTAGTTAGTTAAAGTATCAAGCCGTACTTATATGATTTGTCGTGACTGATGGATGATGGTTAGTCTAGTTTTTACATGATCACACCGTTATTTTCTGCAGTTATTATTCTATTTTGCTTATCAGTTCAGGATGTCTCATTGCAGGTTTACAGTATTTGTTTTATTATCATGAGATCATTACATTTAGTCTTTACTTTTAGTTATGTGTATTGCTTGAGTTGTTGGTTTAAGTTCCTAGATTGGCTTTATTTGTGGTACTTGTATTTTGGGACTGACTCCACTGGTTTTGTATGGCCAGATTCAGTAGCAGCATCGGAGGATCTTCCGTACTTTCCTGAGGATGGTGACCACCTGGAGCACCAGACCACTTGAGTGGGTTTTCTTACTTCCCCACTCTATGTAAATTATACTTTTGTTGGCGTTTAGCCACCAAGCACGTGTTTAGCTAGTGTTTTGATTTGATCAATTAGCCTACGGGCAATAGCATGATTAACATATCCTAGGGTTGATCATGTATGACTTAGATTCAGGCTAGTTTATTCATTTTGTGTTCACTAGCTTCATGATCATCTGTATATTATAGTTTGTGACGCTTTACTATTATATTTCAGTTGATCTTACATCTTGTTATTATTCTTGTTGTTCTTGTGATTGAGACACTAGGGTTTGTTGGACCTAGGCTTTGACCGTTGGTTTATAGTAGTGACCCCTCGTGTCTTACAGCTTCACCGTATATACGGAGTACCAGTGTGCTCTAAGTATACGTAGCTGGCCTTGTCAGTCCCGCTCTCCAGTATTCTGGTATTGGGGCGTGACACAAAGTCATCTTCTTCGGCCTCCGAGATAAACTATTCCTCAACAAGTTCTCTCGTGATCCTAGAGCTCCTCCTAGGTTGAAGCATTTCATTTGCTCTTACCGCTTGGTCAAGTACCTCCCATGTAGCTCCGGTGATGGGATCAACATCACTCTCATCATCGATCCCATCAAACAATCAATGTTGAGCTTGAAAACAATCATCCGCTTGAAGAACATATTTATCATCATTTACTCTTTTCTTCTTATTGTGAATTTTGGAGTTGAATTAAACATACACCAACTTGTTCAATCTTTCTGAATCAAGTCTATTTCTCTTGTTTGTATGCACCTACAATATAAAATTAGAACATTCTAATTAGTTAGATGAAGAATACCAAAAACAATGTGTTAAAAAAAAACAAAGTGGCATACCCCTTCAAAAGTACTCCAATTCCTCTGACAACCCGATGAACTTGTGGTCAAGGAGAGGATTCTAATTGCCATCTTCTTCAAGTTTGGTGCATTGCCACCAATAATTACTCCACCATCGGCTAGCATCCATTATCATACAAAACATGTGAATAAGTATTAGTCAATAAAGTAAAGTAACCAAGTAAATAAGTAATGAACTAGGAGTTTATAAGTCAAGACTTATCGGGATTAAAGCCATTCACACATTTAGTTTGATAAGAAAGTTCCGCTTGTTTTCTTCCAAACATCCCCACCAAATTCTTATGCATGATTAATTCTTCATCACTCACTTTCACTTGAGTGTACAAGTCATCGGAAAAGAATTTATCCACACAATTGAGAATAGCTTCCATACAAGCTAAATCCTCTCCTATCTCCACCACATTCTTTGCAAAGTGGTATGGATTAAGCAAATATTCCGCCAAATGCAAATTGGAATCAAGCCTACCTTTGGATCTAGACTTGATAATGTCAATTATCGATTTATAATTCTTTTCAACTCCACTATAGACTTCCTTCTTGATCTCTTTTTTTGCCACTTCAAGTTCTCCATACAACCATGACATAGATGGCCAATCACTATCAACAAGGCGAAGGACTCTCACCAATGGTCGAAAAAAATCAAGCATGAGTTTACCGACTTCCAAAAAGAGAGATGCTAACAACGGTTGCATATGCCATTTTTTCCTTCACACTTTTGGAATATGAATTTCGGGCCCATTCTTCGGAAGCAAACATAAGTCTTAGTTGTTCCTTCTTCTCCACCAAGCTTTGCAAAGTAAGGTAGTTACTTGCAAATCGAGTTACTCATAGTCGTACTATCTTTGTCAACTTTCTCATCATACTCAAGGTTGAGTGATAAGAATATATAAAGATGGTTAAGGCCCTTGCCTTATCAACTGCACTCTTGAACCTTGAAAGTTGAAAGTTTACCAAGTAAATAAGTAATGAAGTTACCAAGTAAATAAGTAACGAACTAAGAGTTTATGAATCAAGACTTACCTTAGAAGTTTACCAATTGCCTCAAGCATAAGATTCACCGTATGTGTGGCACAAGAAGTCCAAAAGTCGGCTCCAGAAGAAGAAGAAGAAGAAGAAGAAGAAAGAAGAAAGAAGGAGAAGGAGAAGGAAAGGAGGGAAGGATTTACCTGCGGGTCTGTGCCTGCGCCTGGGCGGAGGTGGCAGACGAGTCGGAGCGGCCGGCGGATCAGGTCAGTTGCATTTTTTCTCTCCTCCTTTTCTTCACTGGATGCCACTTTTTAGGTTTTTGAAAGAGGCTCGGGTCGGGTTTGATAACTTGTACCCTTTTTTTTCCATCAAAGCCCAGTCGGCCGACTAGGGCCGCCTAGTCTGCCGACTAGTCCCGACTATTGCCCAAAACGATTTTCCTCCGACTTTCCCCCAAGTCAAGTCGACGGCGGCCGACTAGCGACTAGTGGGAAGTCATTTGGAAAAAAAGATTATGGAAAAGATGGTATGTTTGTTCCACTATTTGGCATGGCAGTCTATGTGTTGGAGCTTTCGGTGGTCTCCTCAAAAGAGTCGGTTGTTCTTCTTTCTATGGTCATTGTCGTTTTCATCATTTGGAAAAATGGATCAAGAGCCTTGGGTTTGATACCAGGTAAGTTTAGAAGAAGTAATTCACTTTCTTCTATCTTATTGAATCAAATAGAAAAACTAGAATACATAGGGAGACATGACAACACATGTCATTGAATCTCTTGATTCTAGTAACAGAAAAACAACATTGATTCTGTTACAACAGCTCTTACAACAGTAAAATAACAAAATACATAAAAATATCTGAAAGTAACCATCCAACAATTGTAATAGCCTTTTTGTCTTTTGTCCTGCAAGTTGCACTTGTTGTACAACATGTTCAACTTGAGGGAGTGTAGAAGAATACAGTATGCTTTGGGTCTATTTAGGATTAGTAAATTATGTGGGTCTAGTAAATTTAGTTAAAGATTTGATCTAAATTTAAGAGATTGAATCAATAGTCTATCTTTTCATATCGAGTTTATGAGCCTAGATTTGTACTCAAGAGTCTTAAGTGGAAAGTATATTGGTAACTTCCCAAATATTATTCCCCTCTACCAAGTTAGGATTAACTATCCTTTCTCTTCCTCCCATCTTCCATGTCTATTTCCTCCTGAAAAACAAGTATCATCCGTGCAAATAACATAAATCTAGCAACTGGGCAAAATATGAGCATATATAGTGCCAAAATTTATACATAATGTCCAAAATACCCTCCCTGTTGAAAAACGATAACCAAAACAGATAGTAACTAAATTCAAATAAAATCCAAACTAAAAATATATGAACTGTATCAACTCCAAGAGCATTCGCTTGTTGTCGATGACTTGAATAGACACAAAATGGTATTTCATCCTCATTATTATTTTCCTTCCAAGTTTACTTCTTCTATCAGAAAGATATCAAGCCTAAGGCCATTTTAAAGCATTAAAAGGCCGAACTGTCTATTAAGTTTTTGGAGAACATACTACCTATAAAGGTGAAATAGAAAAGGGTTCATATCTGCTGTAAAGCATTTGTTGAGATGATAGTACTAACTTGGGAATCATGTTGATTATAGCCACTAAACTGGGGAGCAAATCGAGCAAGCTTTGCTTTGAATGAACGTGGTGCAATAGAAGTCCGCCCAGATAACCATAATTTTCTTGATAATTCTCCAAATGAAAGAGCAAGCTCACCCTACAAAACCATGCCCATAAGGTACGCACTGATGAGTAGTAATGTTTTTCAAATTTGTATAATTTTTTGATGAAAAGGCACTCTTACTTGCATTCCCAATGGATTACGACTGTTTATCTCCCTACTGTAATCTTGTAGAAAGAATTCGACCAGGGGAGGGGTATGAACTAAACATTGAAGAGCACTGTTCATAAAACATGTGTTACCAAGGTTAAGTAACCCAGTCAGGCCTTGACCATCAACTTTTGTGCCGTTGCTTAAAATATCATCTTCTGTATCCTTTAATGCTGAATTAAGAGTGTTCCCTAGTAGGAAACTGGAGCTAAACCCACTTGAAAGACCATTCGACATAGAGGGGCCTCCAGCAATTGTAAAATTTGTAATGGATGACCCAAATGGTTCTACTGAAACCAGGGCAAGTTCATTTCCTGTTGAATCCATGCCAGAATTATAAGGCCCAAACACATCATGTTTTACCTCCAAAAGTATCTGCATAAGGAAAAATGATTTAACAGGTTAGTAATTTGAAATGCCCATAATAAAACCAATCTGAATTATCATTAACTCCACGGTATTACTGGCAAATCCATCTTAGTCACCAAATTATACCAAAAGATGCACAATAGTAATGCAATTGCAACATAAGCAATATGGAAGGGTAACAAAGAAATTAGAGGTCGCCTTCAACATAAGTAAATTTGTTTCAGCAATAGAAAAATATTGTTATTCCTACACTCTTTAGCTTAATGTGTCAATGGAGATTAATACAATTCTCACTAGCAAATTGTATCATCTTATCTCTTCGTAAAGACTATATAGTTTAGGAGAACTTGGAGGGTGCTCCTCGGTTGCAAAAGCTTAAACTAAAATCTAAAAGATAGGTCTACCTACATGCCAGCTAGCCACCTAGGTTTTATGACCTAACCCTCTCATGCTCATAGCTATTTTAGTTAGGAATTTGGCACCAACATAGACAGTTGACGTCGGTCATAAAAACTTTGTCAAATCTTATATGGAGCTTTCTTATGATCCACAACCGACCATATTCTGATGGGAGAAGGCTTGAATGATGAATGATGATGACGAATAGAGAAAGTATGACTTCAAACAACTAGAACATAACAATTAAGGCAAAATAATAACCATGTTCAATAACTACATATCTAGAAACATCTGTCCAGATGTTTCTTACGATGAAGACAATAAAACCCTTATTTATTCATACAAAGTGCAACGGAGACCTGCCAAAATTAAGATATTGCTTCTATACCATAAAAAATTGCTATAGTCAGGATGTATAATTGATTCAAAGCATAGTTTGCAGTATCGGTCGATACCGATACGGCCGATACCGATACAGCTTGGCATGTTCCGTCCGATACCGACCGATATCCGATACTGACCGATACCGACATTAGAGGTCACTTTTTCGGTCCAATTAGTAAGGATGTAAAAGCATATAAAAGAGAATTTTATAATCAATCGACAATGGTGACTACTATTTCATTAAATTTAAAAAATATTAAGAAACAACACTAGAAATACTTAAAATTATACATAAATGTATAAAAATATATTTTCTAAAAAGTTAATAATTTACTAATAGTTATTTGCTTTCCGATACCAAAAATTTCGATACTCCAATCCGAAACCGCCAATACTACAGATACTGTCGATCCTGATACTCATAGGAATGGTCCTATACCGATACTTTGAACCTTGATTCAAAGTTGCTCGGTATCAACTAACCCTGATGGTAGCACATTAAACAACAGGTTTGCTTGAAGCACTTTTATGTTTAAAACTTGCAAATATGTTGCAGTGGATAAGTTTAGCTCGTTGTCTCCATCTTTTGTTAAGAACTAAATATTGCAAATAGGGGATGTTTAGATGTGTGTAACTAGACATGGATGTGTGAAAATTGTCTCCACCTCAAACAACTTTCACACACCGAGTGTTTGGCTCAAACCGGATGTGGGGACAAGAAGTGGTGTCATAATTACTTCCCATTTCTTGTCCCATGCATGTCGGACAAGGTAGTCAAAGGCGCAAGACGCACTCGAGGCGCAAAAGGTCCATATCGTCCGAGACGCAATGCGCACTTAAGGCTCGTGTCCGAGCGAAGCAATGCACAAATATAAAAAATAATAAAAGTATAGACAGATAAATAAATAAATTAGTAGTGTAAAAAAATAAAACCAAATAACATATTAAAACCAACAAAAATATGTTAAATCATAACCAAGTGAACTAGCAGAGCAACAGTACCAGTCAACAAAACTAACAAGAGTTTGCATTGCATTATCCTATCACGTTTTTTGTAAATTTTAATTTTTTTAATTCAACTGTAACCAACTACTTGTACGAGGTAAGGGTTATCACCGTGCCTCAAAAAAAAAATTATATAAATAAAAGAAACTATAAGGCATCTTTTCTTGGTTGTGCGTTGCAGAAAGACGTGCCTTGGGTGTGCCTAGAGAAATGCGTATTGACTAATGAGGTGTGAGACGCAGCTGTTGCGCCTTTCTAGGAGGGGCGCCTTAGGCGCGTCCGAGGGATGCCTTTGATTACCATGATGTTGGGTGCAAAAAGAGGCATGCCTTTGATTCCTCTTCAATTGATTTATTTTTGACTAAATCTAATTTATATTAAAAAATTAAATTTTAGAAGATCTTGAACGGGATTTACAGCCTATCTACCTTAGAAAATTTTGTCCACGAAATTAGATTTAACAATCATTTCATTCGATCAAAATCCTCGAATCAATCCCTCCCTTTTTTTTTAAAAATCTTCAATATCACACGTACTTAAATTCAAGATCGTATTGTAATTCTTGAATCACTCCTTTTGTTTAAATCCTCAATATTTCAAATACAAAATTTAAGATATTTTTGGACTTTCTTTAAATTTGAGGTTGACCCCCTCTTTTAAATTCGTGTGTCCGTCCCTGGTAATATTAATTATTGAGTTACCAATAATATTTAACACAGTATAATTACTTAATAAAGTAGTTATTTAATTATAATTACATGCATTATTTAGATAATTAATTAATAAAATAATTGGTGATATTAATTATTGAGCTAGTAATATTATTTCATATATTATAATTACTTAATAAAATAGTTATTTAATTATAATTACTTAATTATTTAGATAATAATTACCAAAATAGTTTGTGGGAGTAATTATTGAGCTACTAGTATTATTTAATACATTATAATTACTTAATAAAATAGTTGGTGATATAAATTGTTAATACTTAAATTAGAAAAAGGCAAAATAATTAGATTAGTAAACAATTAACAATATAGTTAGATATTTAATTAGTTTTTGTTATTATTATAATTAACTTTTTCATTTTTTTCACCTCCTTTGTATTTAACATCCAAACACAAAAGTGTGAATTCGTCCACTTCAAAGGTACAAGATATTTTGTGCAAACATTGAAAGTCAATTTCAGGACACAAGGACTAACATAGAACTTAAAAGTATACGCATTTCACTTTCAGTGGACAAGAAGTCCCATTCACAGTTCCAGCTAGTTACACCAATTTAAACAGACTCATAATATCATATAGAAGAAAATACTCTAACTGATGAATGAGAGACTGACTTAATAAATACAATAAGGGTTGACACTTGCCCTCAAATACGATGCAGGCTAGAGTCCAAGCAACAACCTCACCACTAATGGGAGCCTCGTGACTCGGTGACTGGGACCCCTTTTAGTGTGTAATTTGTTGATTTTATAATTAAATTGCATTTTCAACAGTGTTCTGTTTTTCCAGTTAATATTCTTCAAACTATTCTCAAAGTTGTAGTATTATATCATTCAAACAAAACTGTCAAACCTAGACGGGATCATAGTTGTGGTATCGACTGATACCTATACAGAAATTGCTGAAACTATTGAAATCAACCGTTTCAAAACCACCAACTAAAACCCCCTGAAAGTGCCAGTTAAGAAGGGTTCAAAACCACCGACTGAAAAATCCCTGAAACCGCCAATTAAGAAGGGTCCAACACCGACTCCGGTAGCACTACTGTGTGTGAACCATGCTCGAAATGCCCACAGACTTTGAATATAAATCCATAACTTCACATGCAAAGTCTGCTATGTTGCACGGGCACCACGGGAAAATGTGGTGTCCGTATCCGTATCGTATCTGTACCCATATCTGCATTCATGCAACATAGGTGACTATGTTGTGCCTATTTGGCAATGTCTATAACCCTTATGCAAATTGTGTCTTATCGATATACATGTCAGTATTTGAGTAACATAGAAGGTCTGAAATGAAAACCAATAGGAGTTTCCTGCTTCGTCTTTGCTTCAGGCTAGAGCCAAGTTCTAAACCAGGGAATTTTCCCTATCCAAAAGATAGCAGGTGAGAACCTACCCATGGTTGCAACAAAAAGAGAGAATTTATGACAGGTGGCCATAGTGAGAGGGAGAGATCTAAGATGTACACATCAACCGTCAGAAGGTTTCTTCCGCTATGCATATCATACAAAACTAAAATGGAAAGGATTTGGTTGACACTTGTATCATAGCGACTGACGGGTATTAAGCTTTCTGTGCAGATAAGATTATGGATCAATTGTCGTTGGCTGCAAGATAGCACCAAGGCAACGAGAGTTCAAGCTGCTAGCTTCCACCAATCCCCTCCTATTTAATGTAAAGATAACAAATAGACCTATAAAATTGTGTCTGTTGTTATATTATTTGCATTATATTTCAGTCAATTGCATTTATAAGTTCATAACCCAATGAGAATACTCTGTTTCCGTTTTTTTGCAATGATTTTACATGCTTTACAAACATTATAAGCTCTGAAACTCTAAATAAAGCTGCCAAAAAACAATTTGGATTCTCAACCCTAGCTTAATGTCAACCACCAAATATAGATGAAATAAGCTACTACGTATGCGGACTCTGATGGAGAAAAGGGCATTAACAAACTTACAGATAAACAAAATCAAATTTCAACTACAGTAGTAGAACATGATAATATGACAATCTGGCACGCTACATGCCTCAAGCTGCAATTAAGATCATGCAGCATGTATCATTTCATAACAATTTGATATAATACTAAAAGGGTTAAACTTTTGCTAGGAGTACGACAAGAGAAACTTTACTGCTTAATACCAAACAAAATATAAAGGGAACAATTAGTAATAAAAGATCTATAAATGGGGATTATAAAAGCAAGGAATAGCACACAGAATGTTGGAAGACTCCAACCAGATATACTCATGGAAAGTTCCTTCACAAACCCTATCGAAGTGCACTTAGTGAACCATGCACTTTTTTCAACGGTTCATAAATAGTTGAGCGGTCACTAGCTCTCATTTATATCAATCTGATACAGTATGGTAGAGTTCTAACAAATAAATAAGTGCTGATTATCTCTCTTAAAAGAAGTATGATGTAGAAGTTTTACATTGTGTCATTCCTTCAAATAATACTGATCTGTAACATGCTGAAAAACATCAAAAAGACCTATTTTAGCCCACCATCCAGCAAATGAACTTTTATGAAACATTCTCACCTCCTGATCCATCTGCAACTGAGCTTCCTGTAAGGTGCAATCAAAGTTGTCCAACAAATTTTTATTTTTGTTGAAGTAATCATATAGTTGAACCTGCAATTGAGTATAAACACATAAAAAATAAGTTAAAATGATAAGGATGGATCCCATAGCTAAGAAAGAGACATGCCCTTGCCTTCTCTAGCTGTAGAAGTGTGCAAACCATGCTGTAGAGCTCACCTACTGAAGCCTGAATCATATATAAATAATAAGTCGGTATCTGCATCATTTACGTCAATTCCTCAAATATTGACTGATAAAACTTCACAAAATAAATACTAAGAAAAATATGAGGAACTTGAACTGACAATCCGAGCTCCCACCTACCACTAAAGTCCCAATCATATCTTAAACCTCCACTTTAAATCAATTCCACATTATTGGCTGATATAATTTAATGATACAACTTTCAAGAAAATTATGAGGAACTTGCACTGATCCTCGGAGTTCATGTACCACTAATCTCCCTATCAAATCTCAAATCTACCTAAACTTTGACGACAAGCATCTATAGAGAGTGGATCGGGTAGATCACAAGGTTCTCTCTCTCTCTCATCCTCTCACCCTTCTACTCTCATAAAAAGCCTCTCCTCTCCCTCTTCAGTCCTCTTCAGAACTCTAGCATAGAAGCCTATGCGAAAGCTGGTAACTCAATCTGGCAAGTTCAGTTCAGAGAGCAATGCTTTGATAGAGCAGGATCACCATCAGCGATTATGTGCACGCTACTAGTGCTGAGGTACCAATAAAGTTTAGTACCTTTTGACTGATCCTAATAAGCACTCAAGGTATCTTTCAACTGATCCTACTGTTAGTCTTTGTAGGTATTACATGTTGGAAACTTAGAAAGTTAGTACCGGTATGCTACAGTCAGAAATTTCTTGAGTGTTATCAAAAAGAAGAACGAAAAAAAATACAGTACCTTGCGGCTGATCCTAATAATTCTCTGGGAGTAATCTCTTGCATCAATTAATTGAAGGCACAAGGGATAAACTTCAACAGAGAAACTTTTGGCAATAACACCCTCAGAAATTAGTCTTCTAGGTAGTTCAGGTCCCCCTTTATACCTGAAAAAATAAACTATTCAGAACTGCAGAAACAACAAAAAGTTGGAAACATCATAAACTTCTTAGACCTAATATATATATATATATATATATATATATGCAACATAACCAAAGTTCACAATATCGTTAATCGGACCCTTCCTATGAGTATCAGGATCGCCGGTATGGTAGTATCGGCGGTTTCGGATCGGAGTATCGGATTTCTTTTATCGGAAAATAAATAATTATTAATAAATTATTAAAAATTTAGAAAAAAGTATTTTATACATTTAGGCATAATTATAAGTATTTTCTGTGTTGTTTCTTTGTCGTTTTGAAATTGAATGAAATAATAATTACCCTAGCTGGTTGGTTTATCTGCAATAAATAAGTTGTCTTCATCTACATGTTTTTACAACCTTACTAGGCTTTTACACCCTTGTTGAATGGTTTTTTTTTTTTTTCGTTCAACTTTCTCTACTGAATTAAATAGGAAAAAGACCACCAACATCGGTATCAGTCATTATCGTTAGCGGTCGGTATCGACTGTATCGTATCGGTATCGGCCGATAGTGCAAACTATGAACATAACATAGTGTCCCCGCATGACTTTTAATAAAAGAACGAAGAGCAATCAGATACATGAAATAAGGAATGCGGTTTCAGTATGATATTTAGAGTATAAAAAAGATTAGCATGACATATGAAACAAACAAGGTACCTGCTTTTCCTAACAATAAAAGTAAATAGTGCATAACTAATGCAACTTTGAAACAACACTCTCGTACACTGAATCAATACGAAACAGAGGCACAGTCATTAAAACTAGAAATTAAGTTAAACGATGGAAGTAGGAAAGAAATTTCAAAACGGATTAGGTACTACTCATGCAACTTCTAATTCTAAAGAATATTCTTAATGCATCAATTGTTTGCTAAAAGTAAAGCAAGAACCAAATATTCACTCAAATAACTTCCTAGCATTAAAAATACAGGTTCGAAAAAACGGACCACAGAGAAGTTGCAAACCGGTCTAGGTACTCATCCAAAGAATATCTGAGCTTCAAACGAATAAAATATATCACTATGTCCAACCACAAAGTTTAGTACTCCCCACCGGGTGGATAGGTAGAAGAGCATGCTTTATAATATTGGTCAAATCCTAAACTTTTTGTTGGGGCAAGGAGAACAAAGTGAGGCGACCGTGCTTCACTCAATCTCCTTATCTTAATCCTACCGCTCTTACAACTTTTTTTGGGTATAGCAGGACTTGAACCTGTGATCATTAGGTTAAAAGCCCAATGCTCTACCAACTGAGCTATACACCCTACCATATCTACTTGTTGAGATTCAAAATGCATGAGAGATAGAGAAAGAGCAGGGATGGTGGTTAACCATAATTTGGTGGATAGAAATAAATTGGCAATAACGAGCGTAGTCTCCATAGATGTGTTTCATATTTATAATAGTGCAAGAATACAAAATTGAAAGATAGGCTATTGAGTATTGACTTAGTCTATAAATATAACCTATATCTTTGATTACCTCAAAGTGCCCAAATAATCCATTAATTATAAAATAGACCTAAAAGATGTCAATTTTTTCACACAGTCACCCTCTTGAATATGTTGGAAACATGTGCAACTATCAATAATAAAAAGTTCTCCCAGGAAAATTACAAGAAAGCTAGCACAGGAGGTGACATAGGTCGGAGATGTACGAGGCATTGTAGGCATCCTGGGACGAAGTTGGAGGCGGTTGGTGCTACATACGGCTTGGGCCGAAGTTGGAAATGGTCAACATTGGATGTTGTATGGCAGGACATAGAGGTAGACATATCTAGAGGCAACTTGGGGCTGAGTTGGAGGTTACTAATGCTGGAGGCAACTTGGGCCAGAGTTGGAGGTGATCGGTGTTACATGCGGCAAGATCCAGAAATAGAGAAGACCAAAGGTGGCAAGGTCCAGAAATAGAGAAGACCAAAGGTGGCAAGGTCCAGAAATAGAGAAGACCAAAGGTGGAGGTGTCCAAAGCATTGGAGGTCGAGGCCAGAGTTGCAAGAAAAATAGCCACATTTTTATTTTATATTTCAACTTTGTCAAACTATTTTTTTTTCCTCTATCTAAATGGTTTGTTTTATTTCTACTACTTCACCCTCCATATCTTGCCTACTAATCACAGAAAACTATAGCGACAACATCACAAGGTGAAGAAACACATGAAGTGGGACCATCTCCACCTCTCTTTGTGGATAACAAATCTTGTCTTATATTATATTGATATTCATAAATAGTAGGGATGGATGATGGAGAAAGAGATGGTACCTAACCCTAATTTGGTTGAGATATATATAAATCCTAGGGAATAACCAACATACTCTCCATAGGAGAACTTATTTGTAATTACTCAAGCATATAAATACGAGAAAATGGATTCTTAATTTAGCAATAGATATATTATCCTACAATAGACCTAAAACGTACCATATTATTCAACATACTTGAAGCAATATACATGGCACCTTGCACTATGCAATTGATCCTCATTTTCCTGAGGTATCTCCTCACCTTGTAACATACAAGGGTGTTGTGATAAAAGTAGCATCAGACCTTTATAAATAATTCAGACTCCAAATCCTGTGTTATTGCATCTCTGCTCCTTCCCTTCACCGGTAATTATCTTTCCTTTTTTTCTTAAGAACATATTCTACAAAATATAAAACTATAATTATCTCAAGTTTTGTATAGTCTGGTCTTCTAGCTCGTACTTATTACTCTAGTGTGCTTAACAAAACTCTAGCCTACTTGAACATAGTCCCAGGGGCGCTACACGGGCTAGAAGTCTCAAACAGAGCAAGGCACACACCTACAGCAAGTTCAGACTAGAGTCGTAAAACACATGCCCTCTCACAAATCTCCAAGAGTGCCTATGTTGTGAGCTCAGGTGCAAGGCTCTTTTTTTGGCTCCTACAGCAGTCACGAGACATCTTCTACTCCAACGGTGTCTTCTAATCCAGCAACAACCGCATTCTCTTCTTTTTCACCGTATTCTACAACTCCAACAAGAGCCGACCACAGATATTCTACTATCTTCTTCTTCTTGGTCTTTTTCTACATATTCTTCCCTTTTTTTGTTTCTTCTCTTTTATGTTTCTTCTTCCCTTTTTTGCTTCTGTATTCTTCCTTCCATATTTTCTTCTTCTGCCCATTTTTCGGCTTCGTATGTCTTTATCTTTGTTTCTTCTTCCAATTTTCATCTGCTTCTTTTCTTTTTCTTTTTCTTTTTCTTTTTTCTTTGTGTGCTTCTTTTTTCCTTTGTTTTTTCACATGTTTCTTCTTCCTCCATTTCTTCCTCAGATGACTAGAATAAGGGTCTAGTCTCTTTTACCTCCATAATACTTATAAGTAGGACCAGCTCGACTAGAATCCAGTTTATGTCAAACCTGTTGAAGAACACAACCAAACCATGGGTTGTAAAGTGGTTGGGTTTGATTCAAGTTTTGGGCTAAATTGTCTTAAAGTGAGTTAAGCCTAAATCACTTTAATGGTCAGAGCACACCAGGTTTGGGCATGGAGATATCTTGTTCATTTAAAAAATTTGGTTTTAGCCATTTTAAAAGGGTTAGTTTTAGTCTTTTAGCCAAATTTAACCATGTCAACCTTCCCTGAAGTATAAACTTGCTAAAATTATACTAAGATTCTTAACTATTAACTATTGGTTATCAAAGTGTTGAACTTCTAAGACTCTCAAGTCTTAGATATTTAATTGCTAAGGTACGGCATTGATATCTTGTGTAAATGTACTGTAGCTACCATTACAATTTATTTATTGTAGTTCACAATATATAGAGCATTAAATAGTACATAAAATCATGTCAAATTATAACATTTTATTTTCTTTATAGAAAAAATTAAGCGCCAAAACTCGTCAGTCTGATCTGAAACTGCCTGAACAACCAATACATTGTATAGAGGGTCACTTATCGAGACAGAGAGCGAGAAACCTTGTTTCAAACTAATTGAAGCCTTGTGAGGCAAGTCAATTCCACATTTCCACTAAAACCTCTCTTGCTAATATAATTAAAGATAGGTTTTTAGTGTAACTGAGTCCACCTTAAGTTTTTTTATCATTTGTGTAAGATGCAAATTTTTACACCCACAAGTTTGCTACAAACTTTACATGCCATATTGACAAGAAGCTTACAACCATTATACAAAATTTTACACCCACAACTTTGCTACAAACATTACAAGTCATATTGACAAGAAGCTTACAACTATGAAAAATATACACTAAATCTTCATCATCTGTCTATTTTTTCCAGTGGTATAATAGTACTAGGACTTTGAATACCAATTTTATTGGCAAGTTGTGCTTCTTATCTTGACCTAATTGACAACTTCATCATTAAAACACAACCACCACGAGTTTGAATCAAGAAGGAACTGATTAAAGTATGAGTAGAAATATCAACCACACCAAAAGCTAGTGAACATAGGATATCATCCATTCTCTAAACTGACAAACTAGGTATTCCTTTGAGCCAGGCATGACACTAGTAGCAAATATACCTTAAAAGTTAAAATGTGAAACAGTGTTGTTAACGGTGGATGACGGATTATGGCGGCAAGCCAAAAATCTGCCATATTAATATGGCGGATGGCGTGGCCGCCTATGACGAAAGGCATGGTGGACAGAATATATATATATATATATATATATATATATATATATACTAAAAAACTGCAAAACTAAATAATATACCTAAAAAACTTAAAACATATGTCAAGAATCATAGACTTAATTGATACAAAATATCATTACTCAATGTCATAAACTACAACCAACCACATTTTTATCACGTTCAGGACTTCAAAACATCAACAAAATGATAAAAAAAATAATGCAAACACAAATTACATGTCTCTAAAGAATAAAAAAAAAGTATTTTTTTTAAAAAAAGTCTTAAAAAAACGAAAAACATAGTAGGAGAAAAAGGTCGTCGGAGGACAATGGGGGTCGCTGGAGGACAGTGGAGGGAGGAGGATGGTGGTCGTCGGTCGTCGCTGGTGAGGTGCAAAGAAGGTAGGTCTGGTGCACATGTTTGAAAAGTGAGAAAGAAGAAGCTCAAAGTTAAAATTTAGGATTTTTATACCCTTTTAGGCCCGATTCTGGTTCGGGTCACACGACCCAGTTCATTTTTTTTTAATTTTCCACCATTTCCGCCATTTCCGTCGTGGCCGCCACGAACGCCGTGACCTACACTGAAAGAAAGATAAACCTAATGGTATTTTGTAGAAGTTCCAAGCAGATTACATCAAACAAGTCAAAAATTTAAGATGTGTGTTACATATAACAAGAACTCTAGCTTGAGCCCAACAATCATAAAGTGCAGATCTTAGAAATAAACTGAAAAGGAAAAGGGGAGAGCCAATAGCAATTCCTATAGTTAAATGTTCAGGTAGAAGGAGAAATTGAACACACAACTGACACAAATGACCATTCATACGGAAAGTTCCAAAATAACATAGTTGCGAGAAAATGGCATACCATTCATGAAGTTTCTTCCAAACCTCTTGTGGTACCAAATTATAGTCTTCTCCTTCTTGCAGGTTCCTCCGAAGATCTAAGTCGTTACCTTCTCCACTTGTTTTATAGGAGACCAGATCAGTATTATCAATTTTTCCAGGCCTGCAAGGACCGTCTCCCACACCATTATTTGAGTGCCTAAGAGATGTAAAATCCCTGTCGGTGTCATCCAGCCCAACATAATCTTGCCAGTCCCTCCACCATCTGCAATAACAAAGACACATTTCAGATAAACAATTTAGGCACAACTCTCAAGCCCTCAAGATTAACTGGCCACTCAAACGAACAACAATCTTGAAGAGTAATGTAACTTGTTTGTGAATGAAATATACGAGAACAGATTCGGAACAACATATCTCACAAATGAAATACAGATATAGCATCAGAATTCGCAAAAGAAAGTATAGCTGACTTTTCATGTGGACATTGAACTAGAGATGTTAAAAAGGAAAAGATATATATTCCTTACGTACAGAGGAAGATGACAAAAGTTCTGTTGGTAATCATTCACGCTTCCATAAGTTATGCATTGTGTTTTTGCAAACATGAACTCGTCGTCATCTTCATTATATAACCCTTCTATGTATCGTCAAAATAGGATCAGGCGGAGCACAACTCTAACTTAGAATTAGAACGTTCTATTAAAATATTGAATTATCCTATTACCGGTTGTAAACCATCTTAATCAATGGCAAAATTGGTCAAGAGAGGCTTGCATGAAACTAGAATGTCATTAGCTATTGTGCACGGACATGGTAAAATGATGTCTGTTTCTCTATTGTGTATGTCCCCTTGCCCGTGTCCATACTTGTGCAACATAGCTAGACGCCCTAGTGATTATTTGAAAATGTCTGTACCCCGTATCCATATCGTGTCCATGTCCGTACTCGTGCAACATAGGTCATTAGCAGGTAATGAAGCTTACCTTATTGGTCATGCGGTTTAAGCTTATTCAACAAGGAACAACCTATGAATTAAATCTAACTAAGAAAGAGTCTATAAGAAGAAAGTTGATAAAATTTTGTAAAGGAAATTCCAGTCCCTAAGCACAATATAAGACAAAGAGCTAATGGTAAACCCGTTACAGACATGAACTTATAAGACAAAAGCAAGTTATCCACAACTAGGGCAGATAGGATCCAGATGTATGAGAAGCTAAAAGATCAGGTGTATGAGAAGCTAAAAGATAGGCCTCGTAGTTTGCAAGTTCAAATTTCTACTTGAACATTCATACATAGAACCTATAAGTGACCGTTGGTACAATTATCTAAGCAATCACTACTAATGACAAGTATATGTGTGTAAACATCATCAATAGAGAAATAAGATAATGTCCCGGATTTACACAATAATTGCAAAATCTACATATGCATACAAAATAGGATATGGGATGGCATTCCTTTTCACATTTTGGCTTAATATGTAATTTAGATTATTCAATTCCTTATATCAAATTTATAATATACCTCTACGTCCAGGGCCGGCCCAGGGGTAAGCCTGACAAGCCCCTGGGCTTGGCCAACCCCCCGGGCTTATTAGAGCAAGTCCTTCAGGAAAAAAAACCCATACGTATGGAGGTACCTGGACTCATGAGCATGGAAGATCCATCTGCTTCACCTTCTGTCCATAATAACATAGGAAGCCCAGTGAGCACATCAAACTATACATATGGAGGTACAGGTACTCCTTCAGTTGAGCTCACAAGCTCAAGGCAAGAAAGGCCACGAGGAAATTACCGCTTCAAATAATTGACGGAATGTACATAATTTCTTACTTCTCGAGTTTCTACCTCTAGATATGTTGCTTAATTAATTGAAGACATAGTACATAAGTATATATAAACACATTACAGCCTTACAGGTGCCCATCTTTTCCACTTCTTCAGTTTCTACCTCTAGATATGTTGATTAGTTTATTGATTACTTTGATATAATAAATCAGATTTTGTTGCTTTTTGTTCGTTTTTATTGTTGTTTTTGTAGTTGTGTTATGAGAGATTGTAAAAAATCTTGCAAATTAAATAAATAAAGAAACTTACCTATTACAGATTCATGATATTGTTAGATCAAAGAAGGATACAGTAAACCGAAGAGGAACCTCTTATCAGTAACTGACATAACATATGCTGGATTCTAGAGGAAGGTAATTACATTCTTTGTAACTGGAATTTAAAGTTATAATTTATAAAGTCTTGCTTGGATTGTGCTAGCTTTGGCATCTTGTATTTTGCACTACATGATGTTTCAGTGGAACGCTTGGATAGTGCTAGCTTCACTGGAACACAATATTGGCAAATGTTATTATTTTTTCAATAAGGTTCAAGGGCAACCAACATTAGCTCCGGCTAGGGCAACCCAACCCCTTGGGCCGGCCCTGTCTACGTCCACACTCTATATAGTCTAGAGGAACTTGGAGGGAGCTCCTTGATTGCATGAGCTTATACTGGATTGCCAAAAGGTATGTCTACCTACTCCGCAACAGGCCGTGTAAATTTGACGGCATATCCCTCGTATGCTCATATTTTCATTGGCCACGAATTCGGCACCATCATAGAGGGTTGACAATAAAGTCGACAACAAGTCATTAGATTCCAGACAAGACGATTCTCGTCCAGAAATAAACTCCAAGATGCCTCTTAACAATTAATTATGACCAAACCCATCATCTTGGTTAGAAATGAATTCCAATTATACTCTTATATACAGCTACACCCGAGGCAGGTGGGGGAAGGGAGGAGAAAGGTCAAGAACTAACACAAACTCAACCCTAACTGTCATTGGCATAGAAATAAAAGAGGAGTGTTGTTGGCTTTTTTTAATGAGCGCTTTATGGCGACTCCAACCGGTCAAACCAACACCTCGCTTGATCATGTTCGTAAGGCAGATGACGAGGGGAGGACAACTCCAATTGTTGTGTTATGATCCGGACCTTCAATGTAATGACACACTCGTGTGTGATCTAGAGCTAAAAGAAGACAGCTAGAAATGCTAGTGAGAACCTGACTGAGGCACCTAACTCATGAGTATTGTGTCATCACAGGGGTAAAGAGTAACCTCAAGAGAAGGTGCAATCTCTGGGTGCCAACTACTAGCCTATACAAAGATTCTACGAATAGTGGGTGCAATCACTAGTGGATATCCTGCGTGTCGACTGTTCAGTTGTATCTCGCATTCAGTTAAGTGCTCAAGATTTACAGGTTTGGTGGCGATATAAATGTAGTTTTATAGAAAGTTTAGTCCCACCGTGTTCCCATCATTGATGACGATCGTGATAGCTGTTGCCAGGGGTTTGCCACGAGTCCCTCTTTTAATTATGGTACTAATAGCGGGCAAGTGCTTGCACTGCTGAAACTGGCAACTGAACCAGCTGAGCCGACTTTCTTAGAGTCAATTATGGGCAATCCCATATTATTTTTTCTGAAAAGGGGGTAAAATGAAGGGTACAGTGCGCTAAGCTAAAATAAAATTTTGGGACAAGAAGAACATGAGAAATTAATAAGGAATTTGGCATGCATACAATAAAATTTGTAGGTCCAAATATTATCAAAATTAGCAAAAAATTCTCCATGCATCATTGATACAAACAAATCAAAGTCCACATTCATCATCGAACGAAGGAACTTCAAATTTATTATGCACGCATATTGATGGGAAACAAATCTAGATTTATTGTTATCTTTTAGTTTTTTCTGTTATTTTAGATAGAGAGTATTTTTTTGTTTTATTAGTTAGGATTTAAGATAAGCTTTTAGAGATTAATTTTATCTTCTTTTATTTTTTGAGAGCCTATAAATAGTTTGTATCTTCATAAGTTATGAATCGAAAAATTGAGAATGGAAATCTATTTTGAGTTTATATAGTGCGATGCTAAAATCCTAAAGTGGATCTCTTGATCGTATTTCCTTCTTCGCTTCCGACGTTGACGTCTCCAACGGTATTCCTAATTATTATTTTGCATTTCTATTATAATTTTTGTGATAAATTTATAATAGTTGGTTGTTCACTCTTCAATTTAAGCTTCCACGTCCAAATCTTCTCATATCCCTAATTTCCTAAAAATCATATTTCCTTTAAGTCTTTGTTCCGCATCAAATTGGTATCAGAGCTAAACTCTGGTTTATGAATATTTGTATACGTAGGTAGATAAGACCCATACAAGAATGTCAACACAAAAAATTTCGCAACAATTTTGTGCGAGAATCGATGTTGTATATGATAAGATGCTTGCCGAAATGAAAAAGTTGTTTGTTGAACATTTCAACCATATTAAGACAAAAACTATTGCTAACGGTGATCATATATCCTTAAAAAATCACTAGTATAATCTACCGAGTCTGAAGTTAAATCCAAGTCTGAGTCATAGTCTAGATTTAAATCAATAATAAATCTTGAGATTTATAAGTCTAGATTTAAACCATTAATAAATTTTGAGCTTTATATATCATCATTAGAAGAATTAAATAGGTTATTGATAAAACCAATAAATTTAAAGAACCTATTAAGTCTTCTAAATATTTTGAATGTATCACAATAATTAAAGTGTTGAACAATTTTTATTATATGTTTGTTACAAATAATTGTAATAGTTTGCAAGAAATAATAATTGATTATAGGGATGATCATTTTACTTCGTTGGACGCATCAAGACAACCACCGGTTATTGAGAAGCTTGATGATAGGTCCATCTTGGACATTTTGCTTCTTCTAATTCAACAGCCGCCGATGCCACCTTGAAATTTTGTCGTATTGTCAGAAGCCTCAATATTGATTTCCTTGTCGAAGCAGAAGACATCACCGGAGCATTATTTTCGAATTTCACCAAGAGGTAAATTTTTCGAAGCAAAAAAATGATGGAAACAGTGTTGTTAATGGCGGATTATGACGGCAAGCCAAAAATCTGCCATATTAATATGGCGGATGGCGTGGCGGCCTATGACGAAAGCCATGGTGGACAGAATATATATATATATATATATATATATATATATATATACTAAAAAACAGCAAAAATAAATAATATACCTAAAAAACTTAAAACATATGTCAAGAATCATAGACTTTATTGATAGAAAATATCATTACTCAATGTCATAAACTACAACCAACCACATTTTCATCAAGTTAAGGACTTCAAAACATCAACAAAATGATTTAAAAAAATAATGCAAACACAAATTACATGTCTCTAAAGAATTAAAAAAAAAGTGTTTTTTTTTTAAAAGTAGAGGAAGGAGGATGGTGGTCGCCGGTCGCCGCTAGTGAGGTGCAAAGAAGGTAGGTCTGGTGCGCATGTTTGAAAAGTGAGAAAGAAGAAGCCCAAAGTTAAGATTTATGATTTTTATTCCCTTTTGGGCCCGATTCTGATTCGGGTCACACGACCCAGTTCGTTTTTTTAAAATTTTCCACCATTTCCGTCATTTCTGCCGTAACAGCCACGAACGCTACACGCATAGCGGCCGTATGGCCCACCATTTGAAAACTGTCACGCCGCCGCCATTTCATGGCAGTATATTCAAAATCCGCCACCATCATCCGCCATGGTGTCGCCATGGCCGCCATTTAACAACACTGGATGGAAAATAAATCTAGATTTATTGTTACCTTTTATTTATTTTTTCTGTTATTTTAGATGGAGAGTATTTTTCTGTTTTATTAGTTAGGATTTAAGATAAGCTTTTAGAGATTGAATTTATCTTCTTTTATTTCTTGAGAGCCTATAAATAGTTTGTATCTTCATAAGTTATGAATCGAAGAATTGAGAATGAGAATAAAGTGGATCTCTCGATCTTATCTCCTTGTCCTCTTCCGACGTTGACGTCTCCAACGGTATTCCTAATTATTATTTTATATTTCTATTATAATTTTTGTGATAAATTTATAATAGTTGGTTGTTCACTCTTCTTCCGCACCAAAATCTTCTCAAATCCCTAATTTCATAAAAAATCATATTTCTTTTAGGTCTTTGTTCCGCAACACATATGGATTGGATCTATCAAAAAGGAAGTATGACAATATATTGAAAATCAATAAGATGTTATTTCCAACTAAAAAGAAAATGACAGATGAATCCGAATCACCTGGCGGAGATGACGAAGAACAGATCCCCGTCCTTGAGATTGGAATCGGCGGCCCTCGTCAATTCCAATACGGCCTCCTTCTCCTCTTCCGGAGTGCAGGTAAGAGAATTCTCCGCCGGGAAGAACACCTCCGTGTTCGGAATCGTCATCGATTACCAAATTCTTTTCCAATTCGAGGAACAATCGATAAGAGATTTCGAAACCCTAGATCGCCGGAGCCGGGTCTGGAATTGGGATCAGATAAAGAAAGAAAGAAAGAAAGAAAGAAGGAAAGAGAAGCGAATAGGGTGTTCTCCTCTTGAAGTTTATTACAAAGAGCGGTCTATTAGATGCAGATGTGACTTGGAAAGAAAGGAGGGGACTGTAGTTGCTGTTTTTGGAATGAGATCCACTACAGAAATTTATAACAGGATTATGACATGTGGAATATTTTTTATATATGTTCTTGAATATTTAAAAACTTACAATTAAAAAATTATGTGTATTTAATCCAACGGTCGATAATTGATGAGTTTGAAAAAATTGGAACTCACGAGTTTCTTGGAAATGTGGCTCATGAAAATTCTAGTATACTAGTGTACCACACGTGAGTTGTACGTATTTCATAGATTATTGTAATTATTTTAATATTTATTAAGACTATTTAGAAAGACTAAAAGACAACTACATTAATTATTATAAATTTATTATTATATTAGTTTCATTATGTTATTATATATATTATTTTAAGATTATTTAGGAAGACCAAAGGACAACTCTCATAATTACTTTGTTGTCCCTTTTAACTTTAATAAATAATTTAAATTAGTACATAGATGCAAGGGTATATTTGGAATGAAATTTTTTACGGTAAAGCTCAACTTTTCTCATTATATAGTAGTATAGATATAATGCGATATTTTAAAAATTGTTTCCACTATAAATATAAAAAGTAGCATATACTTCCACTTATTTAAAAAATTAGCAAATATCTTCATTATGAGTAAAATAATCAAAAAATTGGTTAAATAGTGGAGGTATATCTTAAATTTTTTAAAAGTTGTATACAAAGGAAGGAACACATTTGCTAGTTTTTTAATAAGTGGAGGTATATGCTAGTTTCTATATTTGTAGTGGGGGCATTTGCTAAAATATTCCATATATTATAATTGATGTCTTTTGAGTCTCCTAAATGTTAACTTCTTCTTTTTCGACTAGTATATATGTACGAATGTTGAACGTATTTTAATTAATTTTTTTTGTACTTGGGAAGAGCAAAAGGTAACAAAAGAGCAAATTATATTTTTCTTAATTTTTTTTTCTATATGTAATTACCTAGCTGCCATCATTAAATTTAATGAAAAAATTAAATTAGTAAAGTTAGGTAATAAATTTTTTTGAAAGAATTTTTTTTATGGTAAAGTCAACTTTTCTGATATAGTAGTATAGATGAACAATTTTATTAGTAAAATTAGATAAGGGTATATTTGAAAGGGAAAAAAATTTCACGGTGCCAACTTTTCTTATAGTAATACTAGTAACAAACATTACACATGCATAAAAAAATTGTTAAAAAATTTCAAATATAAAATTATTATAAACAATATCTTTCTTAGGAATCAAACTCAAGCAACCAAGAAAAATATCTCTCATCTTAACCACTTGAGTTAGAATTATTTAGTTGTAAATAAATATTATTAGGTACTTAAATAATTAGTTAGTTTTTAAGAAAGTAGTTAGTGGAGTATTTACAAACGGCTTAGATGACTCAATTTTGAGTCGTTTCCATGCCTCATTGTAAGAGCAAAGATGTACTCAATAGACTTCTTTAAATATGACCAGTAATCTCTATGCTTTCCGTACACATAAATAATATATATATTTTATTTATTATTCAATATTCAAGAAATACAACTCTCTTTGGTTATATGACTAAAGTTAGTTTGATTTGCAGGATTGGACAATGTAATATAATTGATATTATAATATAAATATGTGTTTAATTAGACAAAAAGGAATTTGATGTAATGTAAATGTCATTACTGTTTGCCATTAAATCAAAAGGAGAACTAAAAGAACTTAATTTGATTAACAAACTAAAGAAAGTACAGAGAAGTCTTAGAAGATAATCTAAGTATAAATTTGTTTTCTGGGGGATGACGATCGAGGGTTAGGAGTGTAACAACTATCTTTACTCCGTGGACGATCCGATGCAGAAGCTCTTCTCTCTTGCTTGAGCGTAGGTTCGCAGATAGCCCGCCTCTTGTATGGGTGTGGTACTCGGCTATTTATAGCCATCCCTGGACACGTATATCTTGGGCCGCATTATCACGCCCCAGTCCCAAAATATCGAGGGACTAGACACGTGGCAATGGCCAGCAGCACACACCGATGGACAAACCCAATTTAATGGATCCATCGGGGCGCACTTAAGCTGTAGTACAACAATAATGGTCTAATGATACAAGTCACAGTCTATTCTAATCTCATCCACAACAGATAATCACAGATCAAATGCCAGAATAATGCAAATAAAATAAACTGACGTATCTCAATAAAAGTGTCTCGGAGAACAATCCGAGAATAAGTCTGATACATCACTGCAATAAACAGGAAATAAAGTAACTAGAAATAGAAATAAATGAGTATCTCAAGCCAATACTCAGGAGAAGTCCTCTGGTACGATCTCGTCCTCGGATCCTGGTTCTGCTCCAATGTAGGCACCTGCTTCTGCTAATGCTAATGCTCCGATCCCGTATACCTCGGGATAGATCTCGTCAGCTAATCCTGGGGACATAATCCGGATCCAGGTCCTCAGGGAACATAGCAAGGTATAAAATAACTCAAGCCAAAATAAATCAGTGCAGCAATAAATGAACAATAGGGTAAATATATAACCAGCTAAGTGATATGCAAGTTGAGAGTTTTAGTCATACTCGGGCTGAGACTACTATAGGATCTATGTCGGGGAAACCCATAGCAGTATTCTCTCGAAGGGCCAGAACTTGTGCCAAAGCTCTGTGTCAGAGACTAAGACACCTCCAGATGATAATATATATAATATAATCAGCCTTTGATATGGTAATACTCTCCCCACCCAATGTAATCTCACGACACAGTTTTACGATGTCTCATGTCCATGTCACGCAAGACCATATCTAATGCAACAAGTCATAATAGAATCTAAGCATGTATAATGTATATGTCATAAACCTGTATCCTATACAGAATCACTTTGAATATTTCAGGAAGATTTTATCTCATGAATAGTGTCAAGTGTCCTGGGTCTATTTACTTGATAGACAAGTACGAGAATGTAAAGGGTCACGATATCCATCTCTAGGTGACGATACACAACTCCGCGTACGGTGTTGGCACCCGACTATTAATCGGATGCTAAGTAAGTCACACGGTCCTAGGTTAAGCATGTACAACAATCACAGGAATAAAACAAGAGAATAATATGAATCAATATACTGCAATTATGGCAAGGTACACTTGCCTGTGGTTCTGGCTCCAATTGTAGCTCTGGTCTCAGTGTGATTTGCAGGTACTAATCCGGTTGCTGAAATAAATATCACCATTAGATTCAGAAAAAATTAAATAGCTAGAAACGCCTATCCTTGAGTCCAATTTGGACACAAGGGTCAAAATCACAGTTTCTGGTCAAAGCGGGGTCCACATGTGGGCCGCTGTGCACCGAAAATTGTGTCAGGGTCAAAGGTCTCCAAATTCGCCAAACTTAGTGTCAACAAGTTCAAAACGATGATACGAACCCAACGGAACTTCCAGAATTGGATTCCGATGAGCCGATCACAAAATCGCCCGTCAAGTGGAGCCGTGGGGCCCACGATACGCGATTTTTCAATGTTCTCAAAATTGAACCAAACTTGGGTCACAGGACCAGCGTATTGCTACGAGTCTGATGGCACAAGTTTCGTCTCGATCCGACGTGTGTACACAAAGTTACAATGTGTTCTAGAACAGGCGGACACGGGGCGTTGTCGGGGGATACGCATTGATTCCGGTGTGCACGCACATCCAAATCAACTTCTGCGAAATTCTACACATCTGTATCAACGGCGCGCACGTTTTGGTGAAGACCGCACGCGACCAAGTCGTCCCGTTTGGCGGGGCGCACTCAGTTTCGGGGGAAAATAGGGTATTTATTTTTCCTGTTTTGGATCGCGGTTCGCGATCGCCACAGAACGCGACGCACCGAGCGGGTTGTACGGGCATCGAGAGGGTTATGCAGTCTATGTGTCACAACTGACAGAACAGAAAACGGAGCAACGAGGAGAGATAACGGGTTACCTGAACAGGGCTCCGTGGAACGAGGATTCTTCGTGTCCGCGAGGCGACTCGATACTGTGCTGTGTCGTGTCCGGGTACTGTGCGGCCGTGTCCGAGTACTATGTCCGGGTTCTAGGGTTTCGAGTGCTGCCGGAGACTCGCCGGGGGAGGGTGAAGACGGCCGGGGACGGGTCGACGAGGCTGGCCGGGGAGGGGTCGTCGAGGAAGACGGTGGAGCGGGGAGAGGGAGACGGAGGCGAGCGGGGTGGCTAGGGTTCCATCGAGCGGGGACTGGAGGGTGGTGGTGAGACGGTGACGAGATGAAGGCGGTAGCAGCGGAGCAGAGGAGGGAAGGCGGAGCGTGGCTGCGGGGTGTGTCCGGGCGGAGGAGACGGTGACGGGCTGTGGGGTGTTGGTGGTGGTGCTCCAGGCGGGGCCGGAGGAGAGAGGAGGACGACGGGGAGGAGGTCGTGGGCTCAGGGCGAAGGACGGAGGAGGGAGAGTGCTGTGGGTTTATGGCAGGCTAGGCGAGGGGTTGGTCGGGGAAGACGAGGATGGTGTTCGTCGAGCGGTCGATGACGGCTAGGGCGGTGGAGCTCGTCGGGAGGAGGAGACGAAGGTGGAGTCAGGGCTGGTTAGGGTTCAGGCAGGGTTCAGACGACCGGGGCAGAGCTGCGGGCGGCGAAGAGATGAGAGAGAGAGGGTTTGCGGTGGCGATGGCGCAGATTTCGAGGCAATAAATAGGGCCGGAACAGTGATTCCGTTAGGTTTTGGGAATTAGGGTTTTGGGTCCGGGTCGGGCTCGCTTCAGATCCGACCCGACCCGACCCGACCCGACCCGTTAAGGCTGGGTTGGTCCGGTTCAGTTTGATAGCGGTTTTGGTCGGTTTGGTTTGGTTTGGTTTATTTTCAAATAAACCGGGTTCAGTCAGGGTTTAATTTATGTTTAAAAATACATTGGTTTTTTAGGGCTTTAAAATATTTCTAGAGTCCAATAAATTCCCGAAAAATTACCCTATGTCTAGTTTTTCATTTTATACCATAAAATATTATTTTTATAATATTTTAATATTAATTAACAACAATTAAAAATCATTTAATTCTAAAATATCTTTATTTTAATTCCAAAAATTACAGAAAATTATAAAAAATTATGAAAATCCAAATTAAAAATTCTTGAAAAATCAGGAGGTTTACACGCATGGATGCTGGAGGGTGCTACGTGTCCCTTCTTAACAGGGTGCAGCTGTAACCGTGAGCAGGTCGAACTGGCACGTGGGCGGTTGTTGGGATTTTTTGTTGCTGAAGATCTGGGTGGTTCTCGTCCTTTGTGGGCGTGACTTGGTCAGCTTGACACATAGTCTACACTTGGATGGAGAGAATCACTCTTGTTATAACAGCAAGATTTGGTCTTCATGGAGTCTAAAATACATGTGGCCAGAGACGCATGAGACGCATGGAGTCTGGGACGCATGGGGCCATAGACGCATGGACCGCGTAGAGTATGGGACACATGGACCGCATGGAGTCTGGGACGCATAGGGCTAGAGAAGCATGGGACCTCGTGGACAGACCTAGTGGAGCCTGGGACGCATGGGGCCAGAGACGCATGGAACACATGGAGTCTGGGACGTATGGGGCTAGCAGAGACATATGAAACATATGGAGTCTGGGACGCATGAGGCCTTTATTGTGCTTCCTATATAGCATTGCACCCCGTCGAGAGTGATGTTCTGCGCTGACGTGAGACTTCTGTCATTTAGTCTGTTCATGTCTTTTGAGGCATTCAAAAAATTATTTTTATCAGAATTCTGTGTTAGAGATGATCCTGCTGACGGGACGCCATGCTAGGTCCTTCTACGGCCGAGCTACTTTGGCTGATTGGGATGCATGGATGTCGCCTTATTGGGCCGCATGGTGACTCTACGGCCTGATCTCTTCTGAGTTTTTTTTTTTAGCGTAGGATTGTATGGATGCATATTTTTCATACTTCTACAAGACCCCAGTAAACCCCCTGACCAAATCTAGGATTAGAATTCATTTAGGGTTATTTTTGAATTATTTAATAGAGTTCTTAATTTGCCTCTTTTAATTTAATTTTCTTGATGTACCTTACCGTTGCTTCGATATTTGGAGAGCTACTCTAGCTTCTGCCTTCAAACAAATTTCGCATACTTGACCTAGACGTGCCAGCCTTCCATTCTGATATTTGCGTAACTCATAAATATCCTCTCTTGTGCTTCATTTTAGTCGCACAATATTCATTACAAATATCTATTTTTAAATCCAAATAAATCTAACTTTTGCATCTTTGTCCGTTCCAATCGAAATTGGAGACGCAATCTTGATCCGTTTTGTGCAACCCAATTTATGACAATAATCTACTCCCAGTCTACTACGTCTATGACACTTGTGTCCCACCCAATTTAAATCATATGCACTTCCAATTAATTAAATAACACCATTGACACTGATTTTAACTAAATTGGTGCAATGACTCAACCTAACCCAAAACTAGACCCAACACCAACCCAAACCCCCACTCACACCCTCATGGTTCATACAAAACATCACACTAATTTTTTTCTACTACAGCACACCAAATATGGTAATTTTCCTCATCCAATCATAATTCTCCTTTTCTTGTGCAATTTCCAAACTGTTGGGGGCCTTGGTGCAAATAAACAACTAGATGTCCATCTCTCATTGGAGCAAAATAATGAAGAAAGCCTTTTTGCATGCTTTGACCGATCACACCCTTAATTTCCCCTATTTTTGTATGGTACTATGCAATACTTTACACCAACACTTAATCCCAACCCTCCATTCAAATTTAAACTAAATCCCACCACTCATCCTCTCATGACAAGCCTTCCCACATTCCTAGAAATAGGGGGAGGTAGTCGGCCCTAATCCCCATGCTCTCTACTTCCTCTCTCCTTTATTGATGCACACACACTCTCTCTCTCTCCCTCAAATTTCAGCCAAAAATACCTCCCTCACAAAAAAAACTGAAACCATCACCTCCACCACCTCCTTCTTCCTATTTTCCTCAACCACCACCATTAACTTCACCGTCCATCACCACCATCATCAGCCTACTACCACCATTACTGCCTCCTGCTTCTTCATGACAACCACCACCACCACCATCATCTCCACGATCACGGTCACCACCATACCACAACCACCTTCACCATCATCCATCACCATCACCACCAACACCATCACCATCACCACCACCCGAGCTCTCTCTTCTCCACACATGATCGCCATCACCACCACCACTGCCTCCTCCTCTATCCGACCACAACCACTATCACCTTGACCTCCTCCCTCGCCTGCAGGACCACTCACAACCACCTCCACCTCCTCCCAATCACAGCAGCCACCACCATCATTCACTACCACCTCCATGACCACCAACATTCCCATCTCCTCCTCCCTCTCCTCGACAGCCAACCACTATCACCTCACCACCACCACCACCACCACCTCCCTCACTACCATCAGCCACCACCATCTCCCCCTCCTTTGGCGAGCCGTTGTCACTGCTACTACAAGCCGTTGCTGCTGCGGTGTTGCCTTGCATCGCCGGAGCACCCTCCCAACCCGCTGGAGTAGGTCGACCACGGGCCTGCAGGCCGAGCACCCCCCTTCCTTTTCAACTCCTCTTCCTCTTTATCTTATCTTCTTATATATATATATATATATATATATATATATATATATATATATATATATATATATATATATATATATATATATATATAATTTTCTTGATATTGTTGTTCTTCCTCTTGTATATATGTACATATATATTAATTTGTTATTCATCCTAATGTATATGTATATGCATAATCTCTTGTTATTTTTCCAATATATATAAATGCATGCTTGAGTCTTGATTAGTGTCTCCTAGTAGTTGTGTTCAATACCTAAATTTTTATTCAAGTTGAGATATTATACATAGTGTCATGCTAAAGAGTATATTTATACCATTCTAGGGTGAAACACTTGATTGGGATATATTGTGCACATGTATAGGGTGAGAAATACAAGTTTATCATGATAGTATACCATGCTAGAATAAATTTAGATTTGACTTAGCTTTGTGCACTCGATATTTTGTAGTACATGGAGTATTGTATGTGAGTATATAAAGGGTTGCACTTGAGGATTAGAGTATGTTGTTATGATAATCCTAACTTGACCTATCGTTGTTTCCCTTGTGTTCATGTTTCATGATCAAAACAAACCCTAAGTTAGTTGACACTTAGTGAATGCCTCGATTATTGACATGTTGTATATTGAAACCTAGTATGATAACATTTGGTGCCTATGTGTTGGAGGAGCAACTTAGCAACTAGATAACCATAGTATGACCATGGTTATGATAAATGGAAAATTATACCTTTATATGACTTGTAATTGTTAGGTGACTAGTAGACTTGGTGATTACACACTTTCTTGGTCCTTGTCTAGTCAACCTTACCCAACCCACCTAGTTAGAATGCTTGTTTAACTCTATGCGACTCATGACATTGTGTATGTTGTACTCTTGTGCACGCTTAGCGTAGTGTAATATAGTGATTGATATTTATTATTATATATTCATAGGCACCCAAG
Organism: Iris macrosiphon; assembly: GCA_036927795.1. Taxonomy (NCBI): domain Eukaryota; kingdom Viridiplantae; phylum Streptophyta; class Magnoliopsida; order Asparagales; family Iridaceae; genus Iris; species Iris macrosiphon. The sequence continues at coordinate 52,034,546 of JAYESA010000007.1, forward strand.
ACGGTTCTACCTTGGCTGCAGGTTCTGGACCCTTACTTGTTCACATTGGAGTTTCAGGCAAGTATGCATTGCCTTGTTGTACTATTTAAATTCAGTTATTATAGTTCATATATTTTATTTCTTTAATATTATATAACTGTGCACGTTTGAGAATGACTCGGGTGCAGTCAACGAAGGCGTTGACGTTAGGACTTGTGTTTGACCTAGTGTCTAGTGGACGCACCTAAAGTTGAGGAGTTATCATTATAACTCCATAGGCCTTGTCACGTATCATTGCACGTCACATAGTGAGTTCATATAGGGACGCGAGCTTCATACTTGACTGGCCATCGGTGTGAGCAGCACGTGTGACAATTTTTAGCATAGTTATATATATATTTTTAGTGACTTACATTATAGTACAAGATATCTATGTCGTATTCGCGCCTTGTACATTGGCATTGGGCGAAAAAGACAATTAATATGTGTATGGGACAGACATTTGGCTACAGAAGTTTCAGAGTAAACTACGGGGTCGTGAGCCTCAGTGTTACCCGATTATGGGCTATGTGTTACCCGGTTATGGGCGTATATGCTTGTCGATATATCTGATATATGTTACTAGCTGCGCGCTATCATGATCGGTAATATAGTCAACATATACTTATGGCATCCAATTTACAGCTAATGCCAGGTACTTAGCCTCTGGCTTGATGCTACGCTTTATACCTTTTACCTACCCATACGTACCAAGGTTGTCTTCAAGTATATTTCACTTAACTGGTTAGTTCACCCTCGAGTTTACAAAGTATTTACTTTATGGCATGTACTTTTTGTATCTTGTTACGTCCCTCTGAGGACCTGATTCCTTTCCATATTCGGACGAGCACTTGTACCCGACCATTTATGGAGCAGGAGTGGAGATTGGATTCATGTCTGAGGACTTTGAGGCATTTCCAGAGGAGTTTTCGTGACTTGGGGTATACTGCTATTTTGGGCTAGAGCATCTTTATGTAGTTAGTCGATGTTCTAGTCTAGTATTCTTATCTGTCCTTCCGTACTTTTATTTCAGCATTGTATTCAGTGGGTTTGTTCTCATCAGACTTATTTGTGTTGTATTAGGACATTCAGACTCCGTACTTATTTCCAGTCTTTATTTCAGCACTTCTTATTTATATTATGTGGATGAGATTAGATATTTACCTGCTGCATATTAGCATATTGGACTTGATAGTATTTTAGGACAGCGTAGTACGCTTCGTCGGGTCCATTAAATTAGAAAATCCTTCGAAGTCGTATTAGCTGGCCATTGCTACGTGTCCTGATCTCGTGTATTTTGGGACTGGGGTGTGACATAGTTTTAGTGGTGGCCCATGCAGGTCTCTGTTTATTGCTTGTGGTATGGTATCATGTCCAATGAGCCTACAATATGATAAAAATTATTAGATCTCATCCACCTCGACTACCTTCTTTAAACCTCCTTCATATTTAATTATATGAATATCTACATCCTGTTTGTTTGTTTTCATACTCTTTTAATGTAGTTCTATCTCTTGCAGAGAGATAAACTTGCATAACGGACGCGAGGCATACGGTGCCATTGTGCCATCCGCCACCGTGCAGAGGGAGGATACATCCATTGGACCACCTGGAGAGCAGCCACCACCACAGGTCCCGGTGATACCTCATGCCCCGTTGATACACTGGCACCAGACTTCTCAGGCTGATCTGACGCAACGGCACGAGGGCCAGACTTTATAGACTGTCCCGATATAATACCTCGAGGGTCAGACTCCAAGGGCCACGCCGATGCCGCAGCCCGAGAGGTCGATGTCTCAGGAGACACCTATAGCACAACCGGAGGTCCCATTGCCACCACCTCCACCCTTTCCACCTCAGATGCCACAGTCAGAAGGACAGCCACAAATATTTCAGTTTTCTAGGCCATGATGTAGGCGTAGTGGCATCAGGCCTAGACTATGAGACAGAGCTTGATGGTAGTTCTGGAGAGGCCACCTACCTCAGCACCCACACCTGTACCTGTTCAGCCAGCTGGTATGATTCGAGGGTTTTGTTAGATGGGCCTGAATAGCTTTTCGGGCAACAAGACCGCAGAGGAGATCTCCGATTGGGTCGCCAATACGGAGATGTTGCTAGAGGCTTCTCAGCTGCCTCTGGACCTTTGGAGACCACGGTGAGGGCCCAATTAAAAGTTAATGCCTGACTCTATAGAGCACAGCGTCGGCAAGAAGCAGAAATGGGAGCAGTTTCTAGAATACTTCAATATGAAGTACTTTTCGGCTACTGTCAAGAATGCGCTCTACTCTCAGTTCCTACGTCTAGAGCAAGGGAACATGACTGTAGATGCGTATGATACGGAGTTTAGTCATCTAAGCAGATTTTGTGTCGTCCTGATACTAAATGATTTAGAGAAGGCCAAGGGATTCCATAACGGACTGACATGTGAGCTCCAAAGATTTACTAGCTCGCAGGCGAGGATCTCTCACGAGGAGGTCTTGACAGAGGCTAGAATCCAAGAGGCTATTGGCAAGGGATCGATGAGTTAGAGACATCCCAGTGTAGCCGCACCAGCTAAGGCACAACCAGGAGCAAAAGGACCAATCTGTCATCCAGGAGTGCAGACGCAACAGAAGGTTGCGCCGTATCAGCAGAGAGAGCTACCGACATATTACTTTTGCAAAAAAAGGGACATGCTCAGAAAGATTGCAGGAAAAGATTAGGACATTATTTGTGGTGCAGATCGAACCAACATTAGGCTCAAGAGTATTCCTAGTATGTCAATATAGCCTAACAGATAGTGCAAAGGCCAGTTCCACCGGTCCTAGGTATGTCCATAGCATTGCTTGATAATTTATAGCTTATTATGTATTTGTTGTAATTTTCAGGACAAAATTCATATAAGTTGGGTAGGTTGTAAACCCCCTGACCTATATCTAGGATTATGATTCATTTAGGGTTATTTTTGAATTATTTAGTGGAGTTATTAATTTGCCTCTTTTAATTTAATTCTCTTGATGTACCTTACTGTTGCTTCGATATTTGGAACGCTACTCTAGCTTCTGCCTTCAAAAAATTTTACACACTTGACCTAGACGTGCCAGCCTTCCATTTTGACCTTTGTGTAACTCATAAATATCCTCTTTTGTATTATTTTAGTCGCACAATATTCGTTACAAATATATATTTTTAAATCAAAATAAATCTAACTTTTGTATCTTTGTCCGTTCCAATCGAAATTGGAGACGTAACCTCGACCCGTTTTGTGTAACCCAATTTATGACAATAATCTATTCCAAGTCTACTACGTCCATGATACTTGTGTCCCATCCAATTTAAATCCTATGTACTTCCAATTAATTAAAGAACACCGTAGACACTAATTTTAACTAAATGGGTGCAATGACTCAACCTAACCCAAAACTAGACCCAACACCAACCCAAACCCCCACTCACACCCTCATGGTTCATATAAAATACCACACACCAGTTTTTCTCTACTACAATACACCAAACGTGGTAATTTTTCTCATCTAATCCTAATTTTCCTTTTCTTGTACAATTTCCAAACTATTGGGGGCCTTGGTGCAAATAAACAACTAGTTTTTTATCTCCCATTGGAGTAAAACAATAAAGAAAGCCTTCTTGCATGCTTTGACTGGTCACCCTTTTTTTCCTTATTTTTGTATGGTACTATGCAATATTTTACATCCACAGTTAATCCCAACCCTCCATTCAAATTTAAACTAAATTTCATAACTCATTCTCTCATTACAAGCCTTCCCATATCCCTAGAAATAGATGGAGGTAGTCGGCCCTAATCCCTATGCTCCCTACGTCCTCTCTCCTTCATTGATACACTCTCTCTCTGCCATAAATTTTAGCCAAAAATACCTTTCCCTCACATCAAAAACCGAAACCATCACCTCCACCACCTCCTTCTTCCTCTTCTCCTCAATCACCACCATCAACTTCACCGTCCATCACCACAATCATCAGCCTACCACCACCACCACTACCTCTTGCTTCTTTACGACAACCACCGCCACCACCATCATCTCCACGATCACGGTCACCACCACACCATAACCACCTTCACTATCATCCATCACCACTAATACCATCACAATCACCAACACCCGAGCCCCCTCTTCTCCACACCTGACTGCCATCACCACCACCACTGCCTCCTCCTCTATCCGACCATAACCACCATCACCTCGACCTCCTCTCTCGCCTATCAGACCACCCACAACTACCTCCACCTCCTTCCAATCACAGCAGCCACCACCATCATTCACCACCACCTCCACCTCCACGACCACCAGCATTCCCATCTCCTCCTCCCTCTCCTCGACAGCCAACCACCATCACCTCACCACCACCACCACCACCACCTCCTTCACGACCATCAGCCACCACCATCTCCCCCTCTCTTGGCAAGCCGCTGCCGCTACTACAAGTTGCTGCTACTGCGGTGCTGCCTTGCCCCGCCGGAGCACCCTCCCAACCCGCCAGAGCAGGCCGACCACGGGCCAGCAGGCCGAGCACCCCCCCTTCCTTTTCAAGTTAACCCTAGGTAATGTTCTCCTCTTCCTCTTTCTCTTATCTTTATATATATATACATATGTACATAATTTTCTTGATCTTGTTGTTCTTCCTCTTGTATATATGTACATATGTATTAATTTGTTATTCATCCTAATGTATATGTATATGCATGACCACTTATTCTTTCTAATATATACAAATGCATGCTTGAGTCTTGATTAGTGTATCCTAGTAGTTGTGTTCAATACCTAAATTTTTATTCAAGTTGAGATATTATACATAGTGTTATGCTAGAGAGTATATTTATACCATTCTAGGGTGAAACACTTGATTGGGGATATATTGTGCACATGTGTAGGGTAAGAAATACAAGTTTATCATGATAGTATACCATGCTAGAATAAATTTAGATTTGACTTAGCTTTGTGCACTTGACATTTTGTAGTACATAGAGTATTGTATGTGAGTATATAAATGGTTGCACTTGAGGATTAGAGTATGTGGTTATGATAATCCTAACTTGACCTATCATTGTTTCCCTTGTGTTCATGTTTCATGATCAAAACAAACCCTAGGTTAGTTGACACTTAGTGATTGCCTCGATTGTTGACATGTTGTATACTGAAACCTAGTATGATAACATTTGGTGCCTATGTGTTGGAGGAGCAACTTAGCAGCTAGATAACCCTAGTATGACCATGGTTGTGATAAATGGAAAATTATACCTATATACTACTTGCAATTGTTAGGTGACTAGTAGACTTGGTGATTACACACTTTCTTGGTCCTTGTCTAGTCCACCTTAGCCAACCCACCTAGTTAGAATGCTTGTTTGACTCTATGCGACTCGTGACATTGTGTATGTTGTACTCTTGTGCATGCTTAGCGTAGTGTAATGCAGTGATTGATATTTATTGTTATATATTCATAGGCACCCAAGACGGTTCTATCTTGGCTGCGGGTTTCTGTAAACCCCCTCGATTTATTCTGTAGATAGTTAGAGTGAATTTGAAAAATTTTGGTAGCAGAGGTCGAGGTCTAGAGTAGAGATAATATATCTGGTATTTAATTTAATTAATTAAAAACCCTTAGCGCGCCCCATTATTTTCTGATTTTTTCGGAGCCCAATATCAGCCCATAAATTTTGTTCAATTATTGTACTTCTGACCTGACCCGCCAAATTTAGGCATTAGACTTTTTCGTCTTTTAAAATTAGTTTTTGGGTGCTCTAAATTAATTGTGCAACATTCCGAAATCGTAACCCATATTTAATTCCTTGTCGGACACTTGGATCGTTACCCTAAATTTTGGGATACCAACTTAACCCGTTGAGCCGGACCAACTAAAGGGTCCAAGACCGACTCCAAGCCCCCACCATTTTTGACCTTTGCGTCATTTCCAGATTTTGACCCCAAGTGCCCCTATTTAATTTAAAAGCGCGGGACACTTTAATTCTATTTAAATCGGGGATACCAACTTTGCATAATCCTATTTTAATAGCCAGTAAATCTCGATGGCCATTAAATCAAACCCGTACCAAACCCCAATGCCCCCTCGCCTTGCAAATCATCACCCGCATTTTTCTCCATAATTTTGGCGTTATTTTATTGTTCGTGCAATTTCCCAAATTTAAGGGGCTAATTTGTAAATAGGGTAACATGTGTCAAAACCTCATTGATTTATACCCAAATGAAGAAAACCCCCCTCAACCCTTGACCGGTTCAACATAACCCCACTCTCCCCTTGGTATGAATAAATTTTGTTTATAAGAAATTCTGGCCATTCATTCAATTAGGGAGCATCTCCACCATACATTCCACATCACAACTCCCTATAAAGTGTCTCTTCTCTACACACTTCCCAACTAGCCCTAATCCCAATACATGGAGAACCCCCCCTCTCTCTCTCCTCCCTCTTCCTACACACTCAGCCGAATTAACCAACTTCTCCCATTCTCTTCTTCTTCTCCCATTCTCTTCTTCTTATTCCTTTATTCTTCTTCTTCTTCTTCTTCTTCCATTATATTTATTTCCCTGAGAGAAGCCTCAGGCCGACTGATCCGGCAACCCGCCGTGGCCGACCCCAAGGCTGACCCCGCTCCGCCTCCAGCGCGTCGGCGAGCTCAGCTCCAGCTGAGCGCCGGCCAAGCCGCACCCGACTCCGGCTGCACTCAACCTCGATAGTGCCGTCCCGCTGCAGCTGTGCATCTTCTCCCCGCCGACTGAACCGACTTCTGCCGGCCGACTTCACCAGAGTAATGCAGCCACCCGACTCCGCTGTCCAGCCACCTTCATCATCACCATTACTTCCACCACCACTACACACATCGGCTTCCTCCGGCGCTGCCACGAGTTCCAAACACAGGCAGCCACCTCAACCCGCCATTGCCGTTCTCCGGCCAGCGCCCTATCGACCATTATCCGCCGTGCCGTGACCACCTTTCGCTACTGCCTGCACCACCGGCATCACCCTGCCGCCACCTTGGCCGGACTCCACCCGCTCCTCCTCCATCTACATCGAACTGTCCCTCTCCTGGCCATTTCCTCGACCCCGGCGGCTACTGCTGCAACCCCGTCCGAGCCTGACTCAGGCGGCCGTCCACCACGAGCCGACCAACATTACTCCCAGATGCTCCGGTCGCTCCTCCATCCCGCCGGTGCCGCACATCGACTTCTTCGGCCTTCCATTCCTGGCCAATAGGCTGCTGCCCAGCCACCACCTCCAATCTTTCTCGACCACCCTCTGTCGATCTCCCCCAACCTCAACATTATCACCCTCATCATCAACGTAGCCCCCCACCGAAGCCCGAGAACCCCTCCGGCGGTCGAGCATTGCCACGAGCCGACTCCGGTCGAGCAGTCCACCATGGCTGCTGGTCCCCGCATCCGAACCCGCCATTGCCAGAGCCTCCATCGATCCAGCTTCGATACCACCACCACCTCCAGCTTCATTATCACCTGACTCCGGCCATCCATGGTTCTCCGGCCAACGACCACCTCGCCGAGGTGAAACACTTCTCCCCCTCTATTTATTGGGTATAACTTGTTTATGTATGTGTAGTTTGGCGTTTATGTTTAGGGTGGTATAAGGTTAAGTTCTAGGGATGGATTATATGAAAGGCTATGAATTATATGCGTAAATGGATATACTTGAGTTTTTGTCGAATGCAGGATTAAAACATACATTTGATGGTTTATGAATTTGCTGATATTAAGGAAACGATGATTATAAAATGTATATGTTGCATAGTTGCATTGAGATTTAAGGGTTATTTTATTTTATATATGCAATGAGGGTAAGACGCATGGTTATGAATTAGAGTTTATGAATGCAAGGATTGAGATGTTAAGGTATTTCGATTTTATTCATGCATATTGTTTTTGAGGATGATCAGTTAAAATTGGTGGTGGATTGACGTTGATGAAAATATTGAACAAAATTACGTAGCAGTTTTTTTGAGAAATGGTAACGATTATATATGTCTGAGGGTTAATCAGGAGTTGACTAACTGAAAACTAATGGTGGGTTTAATTGAAGAGGTAGTTATTGTGGAATTGTAATAAAGTTATAAAAAGTATGGGTTGATGATAGTGGGCAGATGACTAGTTAATTTGATGTATCGCACCCCTAGCGTCTTGTCCCTGTGAGTCGTAGCTGAGACTGAGTTTAAGTATAGATGTGTGTCGCAACCCTGTCTGTTATGGAACAGATTATTGATTATTGGTTTGTATCTCATCTCTAAGTACTATGGGACCTGCGAACTTGGACATGGTACCGGATCTCCGTCTTCAGCAGCCGGACGCAGGCAAGTGTACCTTGCCACCCTGTATTTTCAGTCTACAGATATTTATTGTTTCATTATGTACTTTGTGCACGTACTTATGTTGACATTCGATACTTCGCGTCCGGTTCATAACCGGATGAAGACGTACGTCGTAATGTCTTAGGAAGATTGTTGGATGATTCGTAGTTTCTCGATATGCGTACCTGAGTTTATCGACACCCCAGGACACACTCATACACTGTGATCGTGCCAGATTCCTGTATCCTGATACTGACATCATGACCAGAGACTGGGACGACCTTAGGGTCGCGTCGGTTGAGTTATTTTTGTGTGTCGAGACTGTAGTTAGAGGTTCAGGTTCAGCGCACAACTGTTGACCGCTTGGGAAGGGGAAGATAGTTACTAGACGTTTGGGCTACTCTGCACGCGCTTATATATATGTAGTATTTTGTAGTGATACCTGTATCTAGTGTAGCTGTTCCACCCGTGTGACTCTTTGCCCGGAGCTGCGGTACGTGTCGTGTGTTTCCGTGTCCGGAGCTACGGTTTTATTTTAGAAAGGCCACGCGTCGAACATTGTCTTTAAACTGTGTCACACTAGTTGGTTATGATAGAGTACCCTGTCGTGCACTTGTACTTTCTGTTTACTTGGCTTGCTATATTTTTGTACCTTGTTACGTCTCTCTGAGGACTTGGTTCCCTGCCAGTTTTGCAGCATAGACGATTACGGGGCACATGTAGATACTGATGGAGTGGAATATCTTGCGAGCATGGTATCAGGTACTCACATTATATCTACCGACATTATGGTTATTTTACATTGATTATTCATCTTCTGTTGTAGCCTAGTTTTGTAGACTCATACTTCTTCTCGAGTCTATTCGAGTTAGTGTGTTATTGGGCGACCGACCTTAGCACATATAGCTCTTTCTTGTATACTGATGTACATTGTGGATTAAGACATAGAGGTTTACATTTATGGAATATCTAGATAGTGCCCTTTATATTACAGCTTATACGTATTCGAGTCAGACCAGAGTCTGGTCGAATGCGTAGCTGGCGTGTCACGTATTCCTGGTCCTACGTATTTTGGGACCGGGACGTGACATATTTTTGTGGTGGCCCATGCAGGTCCGATTTAAATCGTCTTGGTCACCTGACTGTGCCAAGCGAGCCTACAAATTAGGAATAGATGTTATGATTGTTGAGTAGGATCTCAATCCATAATCGATTTTAAAACTCTTTGTATGTGATTATCGCCCTTGGACTTCCACTTTGCATTCGTTCAATCTTCGTCAATGTCGCTATCCTTGTTTTTCATCCCCTATTGTTCGGGGAGACGAATGTTTGTGACTGATGATTCCCTCCAGAAGAAGATTGAAGATCAGACGGCAGAAGACAGAATTCGTATACCTTTCTCGGAGAAGATTATTACCTTATCAGAATAGATTGATGGGTTCTTTGGATTCTAGAACTAGTATGGAAGGTTGGCAAGAGAGTTGGACCCAGTAGTACCCTACCCGTGCTTGAGGTAGCAGTGATCTTGGAAGTACTAAGAGCTAGAAGGACTGTTGATCATGACCTAGAATGATTTATAGGAATGCAAAGCCTGCTGATGGAAACTAGTGGTTGTATATGATAACAATACCAGGAACGATAATTATGAGCTAGAGGAGATGAAAACTTTAGGATCTCACTTGGGAGATAATAATCGGATTCCAGGAAATTCTAGTATGTGCTTGAATGATACCATTATTGTACTATATGACTTGGAGAGATAAATAATGAAAAGAAGAAACTCGAGGAATAAAAAAAATTTTTAGGGAAAATTTGAAAAGAAGAGAAATTATACTTCAGGCAGGGGAGAAAATTTTCTTTTAAAGGATTAGTGTGGTAAATAGAACAGGAGGATTTATTTTGAGGTTAAGTCTGGACGAAGACACCGTCCTAGCATGAGTTGATTGAGCCAATACCACGCGACACTCGATTGTCGACGTAGTTGCATTTATATTTTTAGGCCACCAGGTTACCCTGAGTTGAGTTCAGGGGGGCCAGGAGTATGGTGCCCACCTACCTTAGGGGTATACACTACAGGAGGTGAACCAGTATACCACCATGTTATATCAGAGTTGAGGATGTTTTTCTAGAGGTTCTTCTAGACCTGCCACCTGACAGAGAGATGGAGTTTGTTAAAGAGTGGACTCCCAGAGCCGAGCCAGTAATCCTCTCGTCTTCAGACTAGCACCGATATAGTTGGTTGAGTTAAAGATCCATAGTAGAGGATCTCTTAGACAAGGATTTCAGTCGGGCTAGTGTTTCCCCATGGGAAGCAACTATCTTAATAGTGCCCAAGAAGGATGAGACAGTATACTTGTGTATCGATTACAGGGCATTAAGGGCGGTAACGAATAACAATCAAGTACCCTATGCCGCACATCGATGATTTATTTGATTAGCTTAGCGGCGCATATGCATTCTCGAAGATCGATCTCAGATCAAGTTATCACCAGATCAAAGTATGGAGAGAAGAGATTCCGAAGGCGGCGCTTCGGACGAAGTATGTGCTCTATGAGTTTCTAGTCATGACCGTTTGGTTTGACCAACGCGCCAGCAGTATTTATAAGCTTGAGGAACAAGGTTTTTCACCAGTACTTGGATAAGTTCTTGGTGGTAATTATCGATGGCATATTGGTATGTTCCAAGAGTCAGGAGGAGCATGAGAGACGTCTCAGGATTATATTGGAGATGTTGAGACAGAAAGGCAGTACGCCAAGCTCCGCAAATAGGAGATATGTTCATATGGAATAGATAGTCTACGCATCAGGACAGCTGAGAGTTCATGAGAAGGACTATCCGATGCATAGTCTAGAGCTAGCTGCAGTGATATTGCACTAAAGCTATGGCGACACTACCCTTATAGAGAGCGTGTTGAGATTTATACAGAACACAAAGGTCTGAAGTATGCCTACACAAAGAAGGAGCTCAACATGGGACAGATACACTGGCTGGAATTGATGCAGATTATGAAATCAAGTCGCAGTACCACCCTGGCAAGGCGAATGTAGCTTACGACTCGTCGCCAGATGTTAGAGGATTTTCAGGAACTCAGGAATGAGAATGTATTGCCAGGCATGAATGGACAGATGGCCATTCTCGAGGTTCATTGAGAGGATCAAGGCAGCATTGCCAACAGATGCGAGATTTCGACGTCTGCGAGAGAGAACAGAGGTCGGCATGCAGACAGGACTCAGGATTCATGAAGACGGAACATTGAGGTATGGAGATCGCCTATATGTTCCGAGTGGCGAGCTACGCCAAGAGTTGATGACCTAGGCTCATAGCTCGATTGTTCTATTCATCCCGGGGGTACGAAGATGTACAGAGACTTGAGACAACATTTCTGGTGGCATGGGATGAAGAGAGAAATCGCAAGATTCGTGACAAAATATTTAGTTTGTCAGGAAGTCAAAGCTGAACATCAGAGGACTGCAGGGTTATTGCAGCCGCTTCCCATTCCCGAGTGAAAGTGGAAACATATTACCATGGACTTTGTCACAGGATTTCCGCGAAGCCCTAGCGGGAAGGATGCAGTTTGGGTTGTCGTAGACAGACTCACCAAGTCTGCACATTTCTTGCCCTTCCGAGTTGGGAAATCCACAGAGATACTAGCTGACATGTATATGAGGAAGATAGTACGATTACATGGAGTGCCTGTCAGCATTATATCGGATCATGATTCCAGATTCACGTCACATTTTTGGCAGAGTATACAGGAGAGTCTAGGAACTCGTCTCAAGTTCAGCACTGCATATCATCCACAGACTGATGGTCAGTCAGAGCGCACGATACAGATATTAGAGGATATGTTGAGAGCGTGCATGATTGATTTTAGAAGATCTTGGGAGGACCACCTACACTTGGTGGAATTCTCCTACAATAACAGTTACCAAGCCAGCATACAGATGGCACCTTATGAGGCACTGTACGGCAGGAAATATAGGTCGCCAGTTTGTTGGAGTGACGTGGGAGAGCGTCAGATACTTGGTCCAGAGTTGGTGATACAGACAGTAGAGAAGGTCAAGCAGATTTAGAGCCACCTACGCGCAGCACAGGACAGACAGAAACACTGGGCAGATGTGCACCACAGACTATTGGAGTTCAAGGAGGGTGACCACGTATTTTTGAGGATATCGCCCACTCGTGGTACCATCAGATTCGGAGGCAGAGGCAAGTTGCGTCCGAGGTACATAGGGCCTTTTGACATTTTGGAACGAGTTGGCGAAGTGGCTTACCGTCTTGCATTACCTCCATCATTAGAAGGAGTACATGACGTATTTTACGTATCGCAGCTGAGAAGATATGTCGCAGACCCTAGCCACGTGGTTGATCATTCGGAGATTACAGTCGGACCTAGTCTGTCTTACGTAGAGCAGCCAGTTGAGATCCTCGATCGCAGCGAGAAGACTTTGATAGGGCAGACGATTCGACTGGTCAGAGTGGCATGGAAGCACCATTCACCAGGCGAGTCTACTTGGGAGCGCGAGGATTCTATTCGGCAGCGATTCCCGTACATATTTGAGGAGCAAGGTTCGAATTTATGTACGACATTTGATTACTAGACTGTTTTAAAATTCTGTTAGATATTATCGTGCTTTACTTTTAATTTCGAGGACGAAAATTTTCTAAGTTGGGAAGAATGTAAACCCCCTTAATTTATTCTGTAGATAGTTAGAGTGAATTTAGAAAATTTCGGTAGCATAGGTCGAGGTCTAGAGTAGAGATAATATATCTGGTATTTAATTAAATTAATTAAAAACCCTTAGCGCGCCCCATCATTTTCTGATTTTTTCGGAGCCCAATATCAGCCCATAAATTCCCTTCAATTATTGTACTTCTGACCTAACCCGCCAAATTTAGGCATTGGACTTTTCCGTCTTTTAAAATCAGTTTTTGGGTGCTCTAAATTAATTGCGCAATATTCCGAAATCGTAACCCATATTTAATTCCGTGTGGGACACTTGGGTCGTTACCCTAAATTTTGGGATACCAACTTAACCCGTTGAGCCGGACCAACTAAAGGGTCCAAGACCGACTCCAAGCCCCCACCATTTTTGACCTTTGCGTCATTTTTGGATTTTGACCCCAAGTGCCCCCATTTAATTTAAAAGCGCGGGACACTTTAATTCTATTTAAATCGGGGATACCAACTTTGCATAATCCTATTTTAATCCCTAATAAATCCCGATGGCCATTAAATCAAACCCGTGCCAAACCCCCAACGCCCCCTCGCCTTGCAAATCATCACCCGTATTTTTCTCAATAATTATGGCATCATTTTATGTGTTCATGCAATTTCCCAAATTTAAGGGGCTAATTTGCAAATAGGGTAACATGTGTCAAAACCTCATTGATTTATACCCAAATGAAGGAAACCCCCCTCATCCCTTGACCGGTTCAACACAACCCCACTCTCCCCTTGGTATGAATAAATTTTGTTCATAAGAAATCTTGGCCATTCATTCAATTAGGGAGCATCTCCACCATACATTCCACATCACAACTCCCTATAAAGTGTCTCTTCTCTACACACTTCCCAACTAGCCCTAATCCCAATACATGGAGAACCCCCCCTCTCTCTCCTCCCTCTTCCTACACACTCAGCCGAATTAACCAACTTCTCCCATTCTCTTCTTCTTCTCCTCCCATTCTCTTCTTTTTATTCCTTTATTCTTCTTCTTCTTCTTCTTCCATTATATTTATTTCCCTGAGAGAAGCCTCAGGCCGACTGATCCGGCAACCTGCCGTGGCCGACCCCAAGGCTGACCCCGCTCCGCCTCCAGCGCGTCGGCGAGCTCAGCTCCGGCTGAGCGCCGGCCAAGCCGAACCCTACTCCGGCTGCACTCAACCTCGACAGTGCCGTCCCACTGCAGCTATGCATCTTCTCCCCGCCGACTGAACCGACTTCTGTCGGCCGACTTCACCAGAGTAACGCAGCCACCCGACTCCGCCTGTCCAGCCACCTTCATCATCACCATTACTTCCACCACCACTACACACATCGGCTTCCTCCGGCGCTGCCACGAGTTCCAAACACAGGCAGCCATCTCAACCCGCCATTGCCTTTCTCCGGCCAGCGCCCTATCGACCATTATCCGCCGTGCCGTGACCACCTTTCGCTACTGCCTGCACCACCGGCATCACCCTGCCGCCACCTTGGCCGGACTCCACCCGCTCCTCCTTCATCTACATCGAACTGTCCCTCTCCTGGCCATTTCCTCGACCCCGGCGGCTACTGCTGCAACCCCGTCCGAGCCTGACTCCGGCGGCCGTCCACCACGAGCCGACCAACATTACTCCCAGCTGCTCCGGCCGCTCCTTCATCCCGCCGGTGCCGTACATCGGCTTCTCCGGCCTTCCATTCCCGGCCAACAGGCTGCTGCCCAGCCACCACCTCCAATCTTTCTCGACCACCCTCTGTCGATCTCCCCCGACCTCAACATTATCACCCTCATCATCAACGTAGCCTCCCACCGAAGCCCGAGAACCCCTCCGGCGGTCGAGCATTGCCACGAGCCGACTCCGGTCGAGCAGTCCACCATGGCTGCTGGTCCCCGCATCCCAACCCGCCATTGCGAGAGCCTCCATCGATCCAGCTTCAATACCACCACCACCTCCAGCTTCATTATCACCTGACTCCGGCCATCCATGGTTCTCCGGCCAACGACCACCTCGCCGAGGTGAAACTCTTCTCCCCCTCTATTTATTGGGTATAACTTGTTTATGTATGTGTAGTTTGGCATTTATGTTTAGGGTGGTATAAGGTTAAGTTCTAGGGATGGATTATATGAAAGGCTATGAATTATATGCGTAAATGGATATACTTGAGTTTTTGTCGAATGCAGGATTAAAACATACATTTGATTGTTTATGAATTTGTTGATATTAAGGAAACGATGATTATAAAATGTATATGTTGCATAGTTGCATTGAGATTTAAGGGTTAGTTCATTTTATATATGCAATGAGGGTAAGACGCATGGTTATGAATTAAAGTTTATGGATGCAAGGATTGAGATGTTAAGGTATTTCAATTTTATTCATGCATATTATTTTTGAGGATGATTAGTTAAAATTGGTGGTGGATTGACGTTGATGAAAATATTGAACAAAATTACGTAGCAATTTTATTGAGAAATGGTAAAGATTATATATGTCTCAGGGTTAATCTGGAGTTGACTAACTGAAAACTAATGGTGGGTTTAATTGAAGAGGTAGTTATTGTGGAATTATAATGAAGTTATAAAAAGTATGGGTTGATGATAGTGGGCAGATGACTAGTTAATTTGATGTATCACACCCCTAGCGTCTTGCCCCTGTGAGTCGTAGCTGAGACTGAGTTTAGGTGTAGATGTGTGTCGCAACCCTGTCTGTTATGGAACAGATTATTGATTATTGGTTTGTATCTCATCTCTAGGTACTACGGGACCTGTGGACTTGGACGTGGTACCGGATCCCCGTCTTCAGCAGCCGGACGTAGGCAAGTGTACCTTGCCACCCTGTATTTTCAGTCTACAGATATTTATTATTTCATTATGTACTTTGTGCACGTACTTATGTTGACGTTCGATACTTCGCGTCCAGTTCATAACCGGGTGAAGACGTATGTCATAACGTCTTAGGAAGATTGTTGGATGATTCATAGTTTCTCGATATGCGTACCTGAGTTTATCGATACCCCAGGACACACTCATACACTGTGATCGTGCCAGATTCCTGTATCCTGATACTGACATCATGACCAGAGACTGGGACGACCTTAGGGTCGTGTCGGTTGAGTTATTTCTGTGTGTCGAGACTGTAGTTAGAGGTTTAGGTTCAGCGCACAATCGTTGACCGCTTGGGAAGGGAAAGATAGTTACTAGACGTTTGGGCTACTATGCACGCGCTTATATATATGTAGTATTTTGTAGTGATACCTGTATCTAGTGTAGCTGTTCCACCCGTGTGACTCTTTGCCCGGAGCTGCGGTACGTGCCATGTGTTTCCGTGTCCGGAGCTACAATTTTATTTTAGAAAGCCCACGCGTCGAACATTGTCTTTAAACTGTGTCACACTAGTTGGTTATGATAGAGTACCCTGTCGTGCACTTGTACTTTCTGTTTACTTGGCTTGCTATATTTTTGTACCTTGTTACGTCCCTCTGAGGACCTGGTTCCCTGCCAGTTTTGCAGCATAGACGATTACGGAGCACATGGAGATACTGATTGAGTGGCATATCTTGCGAGCATGGTATCAGGTACTCACATTATATCTACCGACATTATGGTTATTTTACATTGATTATTCATCTGCTGTTTTAGCCTAGTTTTGTAGACTCATACTTCTTCTCGAGTCTATTCGAGTTAGTGTGTTATTAGGCGTCCGACCTTAGCACATATAGCTCTTTCTTATATACTGATATACATTATGGATTGAGACATAGAGGTTTATATTTATGGAATATCTAGATAGTGCCCTTTATATTACAACTTATACGTATTCGAGTCAGACCAGAGTCTGGTCGAATGCGTAGCTGGCGTGTCACGTATTCCTGGTCCTACATATTTTGGGACCGGGGCGTGACAGTTTCGGAACCTTACTTGTTCACAACGGGGTTCCAATCAAGTATACCTTGCCTTGTTGTACTGTTTAAATTCAGTTATTATAGTTCACATATTTTATTTCTTTAATATTATATAACTGTGCACGTCTGAGAATGACTCGGGTGTAGTCAACGAAGGCATTGACGTTAAGACTTGTGTTTGATCTAGTGTCTAGTAGACGTACCTAAAGTTGAGGAGTTATCATTATGACTCCCTGGGCCTTGTCACGTATCATTGTACGTTACAGAGTGAGTTCATGTAGGGGCGCGAGCTTTATACTTGACTGGCCATAGGTGTGAGCAACACATGTGACGATTTTTAGCATAGTTGTATATTTCTTTAGTGACTTGCATTATAGTACGAGGTGTCCATGTCGTCGTATTCGTGACTTGTACATTCACATTGGGCGGGGAAGACAATTAGTAGGCGTATGGGACAAATATTTGGCTACCATAGTTTTTGAGTAAACTACGGGGTCGCGAGCCTCAATGTTACCCTGTTATGGGCTATGTTTTACCCGGTTATGGGCTATGTGCCACTCGGTTATAGGCGTATATGCTTGTCGATACATCCGACAGAGGTTACTAGCTGCGCGCTATCATGATCGGTGATGTAGTTAGCATATACTTCTGGCATCCAGTTTACAGCTAATGCCAGGTACTTAGCCTCTGGCTTGACGCTATGCTTTATACCTTTTACCTACCTATACGTTCCAAAGTTGTCTTCAAGTGCATTTCACTTAGCTGGTTAGTTCACCCTCGAGTTTACACAATATTTATTTTATGGTATATACTTTTTGTATCTTGTTATGTCCCTTTAAGGACCTGGTTTCTTTTTAGATCCAGACGAGCACTTGTACCCGACCATCTACGGAGCAGGAGTGGAGACCGGATTCGTGTCTGAGGACTTTGAGGCATTTCTAGAGAATTTTTTGTGATTTGGGGTATACTGCTGTTTTGGGTTAAAGCATCTTTATCTAGCTAGACGATGTTCTAGTTTAGTATTCTTATCTGTCATTCCGTACTTTTATTTCAGCATTGTATTCAATGAGTTTGTTCTCATCAAACTTATTTGTGTTGTATTATGACATTCAGATTCTGTACTTATTTTTAGTATTTATTTCAGCAATTCTTATTTATATTATGTGGATGAGATTAGATATTTACCTATTGCATATTAGCATATTAGACTTGATAGTATTTTAGGATAGTGTAGTACGCTTCGTCGAGTCCATTAAATTAGAAAATTCTTCGAAGTCGTATTAACTGGCTATTGCCACGTGGCCTAGTCCCGTATATTTTGGGACTGGGGCGTGACAACCCCCTTCAAAGTTTTCAAACTGATAAGTTTAGAATACTTTGAATAAGAACTATAGAGGAATAAGCACTTTTGTCCGCATGGCTGGAAGGTCGCATGGACGTTGGATCGCATGGACGTTGGGCCGCATGGGCGAGCACTTCTAGGCTGTCAAATAATCATCATTAACTAACGAATTTGTTTAGATCTTTTAGTGGATCTCCTTTGGGATTATGTGCCATCTCCTAACGTGGGGCCTGAGAGGCCGCCGTTTCCAGGGAGATTAAAGTGGACCCCGCGAATCGAGGCGTTAGGTTTATCCTCATAACTGCTTGATCTATTTTTTTGATCTCTTCACGTGGCTTTGAGGCCTATAAAATAGGCGGTGGGGAGGAGAGAGAGAACTTTATTTCTTTGCTTTCTTTTCTTCTCCTGTGAGGGATGCTGAAGGCTGAGGCTCTTTTCGTCGAGGGGTTGATCAAGGGTAGTTTCGATCCATAGCCCTCCGATCTGGGTGTTTTGCTTGGAGGTAATATGGACATGGCAAACTCAGCCAGAGAGAAATGTTAGGACGATAGTTCAGAGGTAATATGGATGTGAACCGATGTCCGAGAAACTCGTTGAGGAGTAATTTACTGAGTGTGGTCTATCCAAAAATAAAGATAGACCTGAGGGTTTCTTCGCTGGGGAGGTAATATGAATATGGCTAGCGTCTAAAGAGATTGGCATGAGTGGTCACTGCGGGAGTGTGCAGGTGGACCTGAGGGTTGCTCCGCTGGGGAGTCTTTGAGGATCCATCATCTGTTGCATATCCAGGGCTCCTGGATACCGACGATGGATTTACAAGAATTTGAAAAATGGGAAATTTTTTGCACATAGGCACTTGCTGGGTGTGAAGAACCCAGAGAATAGAGATGTACATCTGGGTTATCCCGTTGGTGATGAGGGGAGCACAAGTCAAGTTTAGATGTAGTGCTTCTTCAAGAACTTGTCGTTGATAGGCATCATGAGTAAGTCGCTGTTGGATTTTCCAAGCTGGTAGGCGCCATTGGAGAATATGGACTCCACGATGAAGGGCCCCTCCTATTTAGGCTAAAATTTATCGGCTGTCTTGTGGGTTATAACCATCGGTCTTCTTACGGTTAGGACGATATCACCCACTTGGTAGGTCCTCTTCTTCACCTGTTTGTTGAACATTCTAGAGAGGCCTGTTTGGTATAGCTCAATGCGCTGCTGAGCTAAGAGTCATTTTTTGTCGAGTGCTTCCAACTCTTGTAGTCATCGGCGATTATTGTCGTCCATGGTTAGCTAATTGGAAATAGCCACTTGGAGTGAAGGGATTTGGATCTCGAGGGGGAGGACCGCTTTGCTCCCGTACACCAAAGAGAATATCGTACTTTCTGTAGCTATCTAGATTATTGTACTGTAGGCCCTATGACATTCACCCAGCGTATCGTTCCAGTCGAGCTTATTGGATGACACAAATTTCTTGAGAACTTGATGATGGTTTTGTTGAATGCCACAGCCAACCCATTGGCCGCTGGGTTATAGGCAGTCGAAGCCACATTTTGAATCCGATTTTTGTCGCAAAACTAGTAGAATGCACGACTTGCGAACTGTGGCCCATTGTCATGAATGATCCTTCATGGAAAGCCAAAATGGTATATGACATGATGCTTGACAAAGTTGATCATGTTGGATATCTTGACTTTCGTGAGTGGTACTGCTTTCGTCCAGTTAGAGAAGTAGTCGGTGATGGCCAGGATGAATCGGTGCCCCTTAGAAGAAGGTGGACTTATTGGTCCAATGATATCCTTTCCCCATGCCTCGAATGGCTATGATGCTACCGTTGGGTGTAGGAACTCCGATAGCTGGTGGATGAAGTCTGCGTGGATTTGGCACGCTTGACACTTTCTTTATAGTCAACGGTATTCGCTGCCATTGTGGGATAGTAGTAACCCATTCTCCGGAGGCGGTCCTGTAGTTTTGGGCCGGGTTGGTATGCACCATAGTCATCATCATGAGCTTCATGGAGGGCTTGCTTCGCTTCTGCATTCGATAGGTATTGTAGCAGAAGGTCATCGTATGACCAATGTTATAATATTTTGGTAGCTGTATTATAATAGAACCGGAGGAAACATCTTCTGATTGAAGTGGCTTCCTTTGGGTTTTGGGGTAATTTAATAGACCGTATAGTCAATGAATGGGAGTCTCTAGTCCTGGGTATCAGTGTGTACTTCTGCCACATGGCTTAGACATAGGCATAGGTTATTTTTGGGGCAAACCAGCTCTTGACCGATCACCGTGATTAGCTGATGGGTATTATTTGGAATTGCCAAAGAAGCAGCAAGGCCGGCCAGGGCGTCAGCCTCGATATTCTACAGCCGAGGGACATGCTTAATGAAGAATCCCTCGAAGGTTGAGATGATGCCAAGCGCAGCTTGGTGGTACAGAATTAGGTCTTTATTTCGGACTTTATATTCGCCTTGGACTTGGTTGACTATCAGTTTGGAGTCACCATATGCCTCTAAATAGTCCACCCCCACTTTTTTAGCAAGTTGGAGTCTAATAATGAGAGCGTTGTATTCTGCCATGTTGTTGGAGCATGGCTCCGTGAGGGAATTAGATCGATTAATGACCAGATTATAGGGAGAGATTAATACTATCCCAACTCCGACGATGATATTGCCTTTGGGCCATGCTCTCGAAGCGCCATCGAAAACATCCGCCATACAGCTTCGTATGAAGTGACATTTTAAGTTTGCCACTTCGTCTGGAATCTCGTCGTAGAGTTTCAAGGTTTCTGCCACCGGATGTGCTGCTAGGAAGTCGGCCAGTACTTGACCCTTGACGTTTTTATATGGAACAAATACCATGTCATATGGGGACAATAGTATCACCCAAGTAGCTAAACGGGAACTGAGTGCCCCTGGTTTGGTCATGAGAACTCTGAGAGTATTGAATTATTTATCCCGTCACATAATGTCTAGTCTTCTGGAAAGCAAATACTAGAGAAAGACATTCCTTTTCGATGGGGGTGTACCTATGCTCCTCGTTAACCATCATTTGGCTGAGATAATAGATGGCATGTTCGTGACCCGCATCACTATTCTGGGCTAATAGAGCGCCGAGAGAGTGATCCATTGCACACACATAAAATAGAAATGGCTTTTCCACGATCGGGGCCACCAGTATTGGAGGGTTTGATAGGCATTCCTTAATGCTGTCGAACGTGCGTTGACATTCTTCATTCCAGAGAAAGGAGATACATTTCTTTATGAGCTGGGTGAACAGCCGACAATGCCCAGAGAGGTTTGATATAAACCTCCTGATGTATGCCAACCTTCCTTGCAAGCCGCGAAGTTCCCAGAGGTTCTTTGGCGGCTTCATCTCCAGGATTGCTCTGGTTTTGTCGGGGTCTACGTGAATACCTTTGGAAGTAATGATAAAGGCCAGAAATTTGCCATTGGAGACTCCCCGGAAGGATTTGGTAGGGTTCGTCTTGAGCTGGTACGTACGCATGAGATCGAATACAGTCTTCAAGTCCCTGAGGTGATCATTTTTTGGAGCGACTCTTAACAGCGATGTCATCAATGTAACATTCCACCCTCTTGCACAGATGTTCACAAAAAAATGGTGCTCATAGCTCGTTGGTATGTAGCACCTATATTCTTAAGACCGAAGGGCATGATAGTGTAGCAGTATACTCCTATCGGTGTTCTGAACGATGTATGCTTCTTGTCTTCAGGACACATCCGTGAAGGACATGCGCTCAAAGCTACAAGTGTTGTTGATCATAATGTTGGTGATCGAAAGAGAAAATTCATCCTTAGGGAACGCCGAATTTAGATCACGGAAGTCGATATAGATCCGAATCTTTTTATTATTTTTGATGACGGGCACGATGTTGGTCACCCAATCGGGATATTGTTCCTCACGGATGAAGCCACTAGCGATCAGTTTGTTGACTTTAGCTTTGACGGTGTTTATAATATTCGGGCAGAACCGTCGTTGCTGCTGTTTGACAAGCTTGCCATCCGACAAGATATTGAGCTTTTGAACTGCGATTTGGGGGTCCAGTCCTGGCATGTCTTTGTAGCTCCAAGAAAAATATCAATGTATTCCCTAACGAGCTGTAACAGAGATTTTTGGTCTTTGTCGGACAGACTTCTTCTAACAAAGATAGGTTTGGGGGAGGATTCGGCATCCAGATTGACTTATACGACTTCGTTCTCGGTAGAAGGTTCTCATTGTTCGAACCACATCTCCCATTGTGTGTCTAGATATTGGGCCCACGGTTCTACCTCGAAGAGTTCCTGTAAATCTTCGTCGTCTTTCTCAGGGTCAACTAATACCATTTGGCAGACAATGTTTGCTTGAGCATCTCCCCGATATTGACGTCAGAGTCCCAAACAGAAGATTGAGAAGAGTGGGAGTAAACCTCATCTTCTTTATCTGAACCTTCAGGGGTTATGGGAGGCATTATGTACCCTAATCTATGCTTGGTTTTATAGTAGTAATCCTCAGACTTGCTTGCGGGAGCAGGTAGATGCAGGGACAGCTGCCCGTCCTTGCCGTAGTTTAAACCTCGATTATTTTTAAGATTATAAACTATCTTCTGGATAATATGTTTGCCTTGACCACTGAATCGGTAAAGTTGTATTTTATCGGTGTTGGGTTCTGGCTCTTATTCCTCCGGGGTAAAGGACCGAGGACATTTAACCTTGCCGAAGATGATGGGTTTGTCTCCTCTCCTTCTTGCTGGAACTATGAAGTAGGAACTTTGACTAGGGAGGATCTAGTTTACTGTGTATGTGGTGGCCACTTGTGTTTGTAGATGAAGGCCCAGACTGTACTCCATGGAATACAAGGTGCTTATATGTGCAAGTTCGGACTAGTTCAAAGATAACCCTTTATTAATAAAATAGGGTAATTTCTCTTCGGAGATTGCGTCATCGAGAGAAGGGACGTTAGCATGAGCAGCCACGCACTCCTCCAGTTCATCTTTCTCGAGGGCTACCCCCAACACGAGTGAAGGCTTCGGTAGATTCCTGTGCAGTTTTACCACCAGGAGTTTGAAATTTGTAGAAGGTGTCGGAGCTTCCCTTGGTGGTCTTTGAAGATGAACGACCATAGGCGTAAACGATGCCAGATGTTCCCTCTGCGATTGATTCAGCCTATGAAGGCAAATTACTAGAGGTTCGGATATTATAGATGGTGTCGGATCTTTCTTTGAGAGTTGATTCAGCCTGCGAAGGAGAACGACCAAAGGTTCGGGTGCCTTTCTGTTCAGTTTCACGACAAGGGGAGTGGTTGTGTCAGGATCATGTGCCTTTAGACGAACTCTCAAGGGTTCATCTGGTGTAGTCCTGGCCTCTGCCTCATCGTCAGCATCACTACCGCCTTTATTTCGGTAGACTTGCTTGTAGAGGATTGAATCAGAGCAGTAGGCCTTGACCCCTTTAAACGGGTCCACATTCACGAATTCTGTCTTGACCGTGCCATGGTCGTCTACATACTTTAGACTTTGGTGTAGAGTTGATGGAAAGATCATGTATTGGTGTATCCAAGGTCATCCCAGCAGGACATTATAGGATACATCCACGTTAATGACGTAGCAAGTGACCTTTGTCTTCAAGTTACCAATTTGGCATTTTAGGCGAATCTTGCTCAGAGGGCAACTTCTTCCTTCGTTGAAGCCACTGATGGCAGTATTTGTGGCTGCCAGCCGATGTATTAGAATGCCCAGGTCTGAAGCAGACTCCGCAGGATGATGCTGATTGATGAACTGGGATCGATGTGCATCCAATCCACCTTAATGGCGCCAATATACCCTGTGTAATACATGGGATGATCATGCTGATTGTTCTTTAGCAACATATCCTGTTGTGAGAAAGTGATATTGGATATTGCCTCCATGATACTATTGTAGTGGGTGCAAGCAGCCGGATCTTTAGCTGGTGGTTTGACCAGCGCCAGGTAGGTATTGACATTTTGTAATGCCTCGCTAAGAGCATCTCGATTATCCCTGGAGAGCCGCAGAAGCTCAAATAATGACAACTTTGTCGGGGTATTGGCGAGTTGAGTCAAGACGTCAAAGTTGTAGGGCTTTTCCAGTCCCTGAGCTATTTTCTTACGCAACGACTTGTCGAAGCATCCCTCTTTTTGTTTGGACTTGTCCGCTGGTGGGGGTTGAGATGGAACCCGGATCAGACACGATAATTATAGTAGTTGGAGGTGCATTGATGTTGAGAGCTTAGTAATCTCGTTAGTAAGGAAGGCCTGACCTGGTTGCCCCTGCCCAGGCCTCCTCAGCGGTGGGAGAAACCATACAGCGGGACTTGGTTTTTTATATTTTAGGCTTGACGGTGGAAGGCGCTGCTTGCTGCATCAAGTCTGGGACCAGATCCGGGTGCACCCATATAATCTTGCCTCGAGGCATAGTAAGAGGTGTCAGTTCGACTGCTTGGTTATGAGCTGGTGGAATATTGACTACCTCTATTGTTGCCTTCAGGATCGGTATGAGTCCGTCCTGGACCTTTGTTGTCGGAAAGTTCTCGAATCGGAGGGATACCATATTGGCGGCAACTGTTATGTTGTCGAAGTCCAAGGAAAGAGATTTGGTATCGATCAAGAGCTGGATGTACCACTTTAATGTGTAACAATCCTGCTTTGCATGGTATACGTACCAGTGGAAGTAGCAGTACTTCGGGTTATTTAAGTTTGTCGCTTCCGGCTGGCGTTTGACATCGGGGAGCCAAACTTTTCCTTCCTGTATCAGCATATCAAAGATGGGCATGACATCACCATCTTCGAAAGAGTAGGTCTCCTATGGTTTTGGAGCCTCCGCCTATTTTTGCTCAGGCCTCTTGTTTATGTTGGCGACCATAGCCTACTTTCCTTTTCCGTCGTGGCTGATATTACCACTATTGTTGTTGTGAGAATGCTTTCCCCTATCGTCGGTGACATGGATCTGTATTCCTAAGATTCGGGCGTCCTTGACTTGCTTCTCGGTAATGATGGTGCTTATGATGAATGCCATCCAGTCTTTAAACTGGCTATCACCCATCCAGAGGCTGACGGCCGAAAGTAGGTTTCTCTGACACATCTCTATCATCGTTGTCTCGGGATTGCCAGGAGGCAACCTCAGCGCAGCTTGTCGGAACTGCTCGATATAATTTCATGGAAGCTCCCTTTTTCCCTGGGTGAGATCCATCAGGGAAAACATTGTCATATCATTTTCTGCCTCATAGAATCTTCTAAGGAAGAGACTCTTGAGATTGTCGAACGATGAGATACAGTTATCTGAGAGGCTGCATAACCAATCGAAGGCTACCCTAGATAATGCCCTAAAGAAGAGCCTGGTAAGAATAACATCATTATTGGGTAGATGCCCCGTTGCGCTCTCAAAGTAGCTCATATATCGACGGGGGAGGACTTCCCGTCAAATGTGTCAATATTGAAGGGTTTGTACTTAGGCGAATATGGTACATCCCTCCATTCTAGCGGATATGGTTTTCGTACTTCGAGATCACGGAGTGAGTCCTGATTTCCCATGGAATCCATGCGGGGTCGGAGTTCTCGGACCTCCATCATCGCTTTTCTAGCTTCATCTGTCGAGGGAGGAGCAGACGACCCTGACAGAGCATGACGGCCACCAACGGGGGGAGCGATTGCATTCGAATCTGCATTAGTTCCAAGGTCTTGACCTGAGGCCCTTAGTGGTTGGGAGGCTACAGTCACCTTGATGTCTAACACTGCTTGGGTCAAGGCTTGCATTGGCTCGCTTATAGTATGCATCATGTCTTCGAGGGTCTCGAGGTGCTGCCGGTCACTAGGGACTTTGTGGTCGTCTTCTGCCATATGTGCCGATCTTTCATGAGGCGAGTAGGAAGGGACGGTTGACGTAGCACTTTTTGCCTCAGACTCTTGCGGTGAATAGTTGTCGGAGAGAGCTAATAGTGCTGCATCATATTCGGACTCTGATGGAATACTACCCCCAGTGTATGAGGCTGTGTCTCCTTGGTGAGGGTGGCTACCCCCGTGTAAACCCCCTCACCCAAAATTAGGGCTACTTGGCTTAGATAGTGAAATTAGGGCTAGTTTGAACCAAGTTGAATTAGAACACGGGATTATTTAATTATGTATTAATTTATATCGCGTAGCACACATTACCGATGCTACGATAATTGGAGACACAATCTTGCCCGTCTTGTGCATCTCAAATTTTATTAATATTCTACACTGTCCCCTCTACGCCCTGACACTTGTGCCCCGCCTAAATCTAATCCCATGTACTCCTAATTAATTCTAGAACATCGTGCGCGTTTCAATTTAATTAATTAAATTCAATTTTCGCCTTTATGCAATTTTCTAATTATTGGGGGCTTTTATGCAAAAATGCACTGAGGTGTCCCTACCATTGGGCAATACATGAAGAAACCTATTTTTTCCTTCACATAGATTTTTCCCATAATTTTCTGGATGTGCAACGCACACATCGCCCCATTTATTTTAAAACCCCATCCTTGCATTTTAAACAATGTAATTGTGGCCTCCCAAAACCCCCATGTAAGCCCAAGGCCCAACCCAAGAGGGGTTGACCAGTCAAACTATTCCTAGGTCAACCCCCTTACATGTGCATATAAATATCTCCTTTATTTTCCCTTTATTTTTCCTATTTTCTAAACCTAACCCAACTCCTCGTAGCCTGCTTCTCCCGTCCACTTCCTCCTCTCTCTCGCGCCGCTCTTCTTCCTCTCCACCAGCGAACAAACTGCCGCTGCTTCCAGAGGTGTTAGTTTGGAAAATCCAACAATCAACCTTGTTCCTTCATCCCACATTGGATATTCATACGAGCGAGTTCAAGTCATGGGCACTTCGAGGTTAAACCTCAGGAGTTATGCTAATTTGCTGCATGTAACATTAAAAGCTTCAGATGCCACGCCTGAAAAGTTACATGATAAACTGGAGGTCTGCTTTCACAGAAATGCTTCTGTTGGACTATGCCAATTGGATAGTTGTGAATGGAAAAATCTTCAAAAGGGTCAGGGGAAGACAGTGATATCACCCTATGAGAAAAGATACATTGATCTTAAATTCAAAGACAAAGCAATTGGTTCCGTCCTGGTTTCTGTTGAGGAAGAATTTCACCGCTGACGTTTGTTCTCCCTTGGTTTCGGCATTTTCCTTTGGTTCTTGGCACCAATAGTCAGTCATTGGGTGCCATTTTATTATAGCAGTTCGATGGCTTTAGGAGTTCTCCTTGTTATTTTGCTTATTATGTTTCAGGGTATGAAGCTGCTACCGATGGGAAGGAAGAGTGCTCTTTACCTTACATTTTATGGATCAATGCTTGGTATTGGTTCGTACATTGCACACTACTTTTCCACTGTAGTCAACTCTATACTTGAGAGTTTCGGGCTGAGTGAAGAGATGCATAACCCTGTATCAGTTTTCCTTGTAGTTGGGTTAGTTCTAGCTGGAGCTGCTCTAGGGTACTGGACTGTGAGAAAGTATATTCTATCAGAGATGGCAGCATAGATGCTGGCACAACTCAATTTGTAAAGTGAGCAATGCGTTCAATTGCTGGGGTTTCCATTCTATTGAGTTCTCTTGACAGTCTTTTGTCACTGGTTGCATTGGGTATTTGTTGGTGTACCTGTTCTACTATTAATTCAAAGAGATGGAGACATCTACCAAAATCGTAATACAAGCTTCGTAAGAATGAAAATTTGTGGAAACAAAGGGTAAAATAAGCATTTGCTGGTAATAATGCTGAATTCTTGAGTCGTCGGAGCACTGATTTTGGGAGAACTGTTCGTGGAAGCTCAAGTAGTCCATATGCTCAATCCAACGTGCAAACGAAAGGATGTTAGATTTGTTCTGCGCAATTTTTGGAGCAGGTTATTGGTACATTGCAGCTTCCTTGCCAGGCAAGTATACCTTGCCATTGTACTGTTATTTTTATTCCATATGTTGCATGCATCTTTATTTTATGTCTTTTTATATATTTTAACTGTTATATAAAATGCGTGCGACGGTATCGTCGCGGTATATTTTTATTTATGTATTTGCATTGACCTTGTTTATGAGACTACCCCATCATCATGTAGCATCTTTAGGTTCATCGGCCGTGACACAGTTGTTACACGAGTTGTGAGTCTCATATAGATCACGGACTGGCGTGCAGGTTGGCCTCCTGTACGTGTGGGCCATACGTTAGGAATAACTGCTGTTAGAAACTTTGCATGCTAGTAGACTCGGCAGTTATTAGAGGTATTATCGTGTCATGGATGTGACATGCTTAGAGCATGGGGTGGGGAGAACAACAAGTAAGACGTGTGGGCTCCGTTACACTTTCCTTGTGTAACCCGTACGCTCCGCCGGAGATGCGCGGTCATGATGACCACTATATATTATATTATTATCAGGCGGGCCTCCGGTGTTCGAAAGACGCCGTGCCTTTGTAGGCCCCTGGATCTCCAAGAGAACCATGCCAATCCCATTTTAGCCAGATAGCCCACGCATTGGGAAAGTTGTTCTTAAACTGCATTCACTTTAGACGGTTAGGCGACCCATTGGATATTTATTTCAGTACTTTATTGGCATGTGTTTAAGTATCTTGTTATGTCCCTCTGAGGACCTGGTCCGCTGCCAGGTGTACCTGTTCTTGAGTATTTGCAGGAGCGCAAATTTGGATGGTTATAGATGCTTCGTGGATGTCTTCTCTTCGAGCCGTGATTGATAGCTGGTACTTATATTGGGCTTGATTGTGTGGTACTCATATTGTATTTACTTTTCCATTTGAGTTGGTAGTAGATTTGTTTCCATTCAACTATCATCCTTAGATACTTCTTATTGAGATCTAGTTTCATAAACATTGGTTATTTTATTCATATTTGATTTTCGTGGATGAGATCTAGCTTATACCCTATGACTCGTGACATATGTTTATACCACTTGTGGATTTGATATTCATATTACAGCGTACGTATGGATTTGGTTTTCATATATTGGAGTTGCCATATCCATGCGGCTGGCATGCTTACGTGTCCTAATCCTACGTATTTTTGGGACTGGGGCGTGACATGTTTTTGTGGTGGCCCATGCAGGTCAAGAGCATATTGTCTCGGTTACATTACTGTACCGAACAATCCTGCACATAGGACTAGAGTATAGGATCTCATCCACAATTGACTATGATTCATCTTCCTTCTCTCTGTTCTATTCGAACAATTTTATCCTGCTTGATTCCTGTACTTTCCTAATAGTTCTTTGAGTATAGCCTTCTGCTAGGATATAGGAACCCCTGTTATTAGGATGATAATTAGGGTAGCACACCTATTAAGAATACAACGAGAATATAGACATACCACTAAGTTTAGAATATCTAGCGAACCCTAGAATTCCTTATCCCTATAATTGGTTTACCATTACCCCGGATGTATTATGAGGACTTGAGAGTAGTATAGACACTACTAGAGTAGTTAGAAGATTACCATAATATTTGCCCTTAGCATTGAGGAACCAATAGAAAACCAAAACTTCATATTTGGACTGAACCTAACCTTCATAGTTAGATAATATTGGAACTATAAACTTAGATCATTGTCTTATTATTAGTAGACAGCACCTTAGGAAGCCTAGAGGAATGTAATCAACACTTGTTCCTTGATCATGCCTCGAACATAGCAACTAGCATACCACTCCCTAGAGAACCATGATGCTATCTAGAGCCCTCTATCTTAAATTTATATATTGTTCCCCTGCAACCCTAGCGCTTACTATTTGTGCGACGACTAATCATGTTTTCTCTTCTTCATTCTTTTAACTCGTGCCATCTGACACTCCTAATAATAGGCCAAGAAATTTTATCCTTTGTTAAGGACACATAGTTTGCTAGGATTATAGTTGTAGTCTTGAATTTGAACATTTTTGTGCTTGGTAGTTAAGGTTTGATAAGTTTGAGTTGTTCTTGCAGACTGCGACCCGATGATTATCCCTTAGTGTTAAATCGCGTACCCTCACTTCGATACGAGTTAAATCCCTTTCCCCTTAACGGCTAGTAACTCTTCTATCACTACGATTGACACCTGTTCTATGAGCACTTGACCCTTACCTATATAATGCAATAGGAGACCCTAATAAGAGTTTCTGTTCTATGTACATGTGTAAGGTTATTTTTGTAGGTATCCTTAAGGCAATACAATAGTAGTTAAATTATTTTAAGTTAGATAGTATACCTCACCATCTAGTATCACGTAGTCCCTGTGATCCATTGATGAAGTGTAACTGAATGTCATTAATTGTATGCTAGCAAAGACGACAGTGTTTATTCGGACGATAGAATTTAGAGGTCCATGTCCCTATTGGTTGACTAGCGACTTAGACAAGGAATTAGTATGACAACTGTAGAGATTGTAGAGTCTTTTATTATTATTGCTTATTTTGTTTTATTTTTGTGAACTTGCATTAATTTGTACCTCCTTTCATCATCATCTAGCATACTTATATTTGCTGTACTACCTTGACTTATGCCGCTATTATAGCCTAGTTTTTGCAAGCCTATTCTTTATCAAGCTTGTTCACTACATATGTATTATTGGGCGCGCACACTAATATATTTCAGAATCAGTGTACTACGGTCTGATCAACCATAGTGCGCTCGATTCGCCGTTCATATAACTATTTTACGTGGATTGAGATATATAGTGATTAGTAGACGAATGTACTTGCCCTCTAGATATAGCTGAGCATATCGTATCCGTTTCATAATTGAACTGATATGAGCATGTGAATAGGAACTACCAAAATAGGATTTCAATCCATAACTGCTTTGACAATTCCCAATTGAATTCTTTAAAGCGCCTTGATCCCCACACTTGCATTCTATTACCTCTCCCTTGAACTCTTTATTATTGATCTACGTCTTTCCTTATTTCAGAAAGACGAAATATCTTGCTTGGTATAAGTTTGATATATAGATAGTACTAGATATCCCCCATAGGCCAATCACATTGTTTGGTGACTATCTTTTATAAATGATTAAGGGCATATCATAGAGGATATGTTTGGTGTTCAAGACTTCGAGGATTAAATAACATGATTCAATAAGTTGGGTCATAGCTTTCTTAGATGTACAACCTTAGAGGATAGATGAGTGAATTCTAAGTTGGGTAGGAACTGCAATGTTAATTTAAGAATTTTTTTTAGACTGTAATCAGGTAAGGTTAGATAGGGAAACCCTACCCTAGTTTAATTTCGAGGACGAAATTGTTTTAAGTTGGGTAGATTGTAAACCCCCTCACCCAAAATTAGGGCTACTTGACTTAGATAGTGAAATTAGGGCTAGTTTGAACCAATTTGAATTAGAACACGGGATTATTTAATTATGCATTAATTTATATCGCGTAGCACACAT
This sequence comes from Iris macrosiphon, assembly GCA_036927795.1. Classification (NCBI taxonomy): domain Eukaryota; kingdom Viridiplantae; phylum Streptophyta; class Magnoliopsida; order Asparagales; family Iridaceae; genus Iris; species Iris macrosiphon. The sequence goes on from JAYESA010000007.1 coordinate 52,066,239, forward strand.
TACCGATGCTACGATAATTGGAGACACAATCTTGCCCGTCTTGTGCATCTCAAATTTTATTAATATTCTACACTGTCCCCTCTACGCCCTGACACTTGTGCCCCGCCTAAATCTAATCCCATGTACTCCTAATTAATTCTAGAACATCGTGCGCGTTTCGATTTAATTAATTAAATTTAATTTTTGCCTTTGTGCAATTTTCCAATTGTTGGGGGCTTTTATGCAAAAATGCACTGAGGTGTCCCTACCATTGGGCAATACATGAAGAAACCTATTTTTCCCTTCACATAGATTTTTCCCATAATTTTTTGGATGTGCAACGCACACATCGCCCCATTTATTTTAAAACCCCATCCTTGCATTTTAAACAATGTAATTGTGGCCTCCAAACACCCCCATGTAAGCCCAAGGCCCAACCCAAGAGGGGTTGACCAGTCAAACTATTCCTAGGTCAACCCCCTTACATGTGCATATAAATATCTCCTTTATTTTCCCTTTATTTTTCCTATTTTCTAAACCTAACCCAACTCCTCGTAGCCTGCTTCTCCCGTCCACTTCCTCCTCTCTCTCGCGCCGCTCTTCTTCCTCTCCACCAGCGAACAAACTGCCGCTGCTTCCAGAGGTGTTAGTTTGGAAAATCCAACAATCAACCTTGTTCCTTCATCCCACATTGGATATTCATACGAGCGAGTTCAAGTCATGGGCACTTCGAGGTTAAACCTCAGGAGTTATGCTAATTCGCTGCATGTAACATTAAAAGCTTCAGATGCCACGCCTGAAAAGTTACATGATAAACTGGAGGTCTGCTTTCACAGAAATGCTTCTGTTGGACTATGCCAATTGGATAGTTGTGAATGGAAAAATCTTCAAAAGGGTCAGGGGAAGACAGTGATATCACCCTATGAGAAAATATACATTGATCTTAAATTCAAAGACAAAGCAATTGGTTCCGTCCTGGTTTCTGTTGAGGAAGAATTTCACCGCTGACGTTTGTTCTCCCTTGGTTTCGGCATTTTCCTTTGGTTCTTGGCACCAATAGTCAGTCATTGGGTGCCATTTTATTATAACAGTTCGATGGCTTTAGGAGTTCTCCTTGTTATTTTGCTTATTATGTTTCAGGGTATGAAGCTGCTACCGATGGGAAGGAAGAGTGCTCTTTACCTTACATTTTATGGATCAATGCTTGGTATTGGTTCGTACATTGCACACTACTTTTCCACTGTAGTCAACTCTATACTTGAGAGTTTCGGGCTGAGTGAAGAGATGCATAACCCTGTATCAGTTTTCCTTGTAGTTGGGTTAGTTCTAGCTGGAGCTGCTCTAGGGTACTGGACTGTGAGAAAGTATATTCTATCAGAGATGGCAGCATAGATGCTGGCACAACTCAATTTGTAAAGTGAGCAATGCGTTCAATTGCTGGGGTTTCCATTCTATTGAGTTCTCTTGACAGTCTTTTGTCACTGGTTGCATTGGGTATTTGTTGGTGTACCTGTTCTACTATTAATTCAAAGAGATGGAGACATCTACCAAAATCGCAATACAAGCTTCGTAAGAATGAAAATTTGTGGAAACAAAGGGTGAAATAAGCATTTGCTGGTAATAATGCTGAATTCTTGAGTCGTCGGAGCACTGATTTTGGGAGAACTGTTCGTGGAAGCTCAAGTAGTCCATATGCTCAATCCAACGTGCAAACGAAAGGATGTTAGATTTGTTCTGCGCAATTTCTGGAGCAGGTTATTGGTACATTGTAGCTTCCTTGCCAGGCAAGTATACCTTGCCATTGTACTGTTATTTTTATTCCATATGTTGCATGCATCTTTATTTTATGTCTTTTTATATATTTTAACTGTTATATAAAATGCGCGCGACGGTATCGTCGCGGTATATTTTTATTTATGTATTTGCATTGACCTTGTTTATGAGACTACCCCATCATCATGTAGCATCTTTAGGTTCATCGGCCGTGACACAGTTGTTACACGAGTTGTGAGTCTCATATAGATCACGGACTGGCGTGCAGGTTGGCCTCCTGTACGTGTGGGCCATACGTTAGGAATAACTGCTGTTAGAAACTTTGCATGCTAGTAGACTCGGCAGTTATTAGAGGTATTATCGTGTCATGGATGTGACATGCTTAGAGCATGGGGTGGGGAGAACAACAAGTAAGACGTGTGGGCTCCGTTACACTTTCCTTGTGTAACCCGTACGCTCCGCCGGAGATGCGCGGTCATGATGACCACTATATATTATATTATTATCAGGCGGGCCTCCGGTGTTCGAAAGACGCCGTGCCTTTGTAGGCCCCTGGATCTCCAAGAGAACCATGCCAATCCCATTTTAGCCAGATAGCCCACGCATTGGGAAAGTTGTTCTTAAACTGCATTCACTTTAGACGGTTAGGCGACCCATTGGATATTTATTTCAGTACTTTATTGGCATGTGTTTAAGTATCTTGTTATGTCCCTCTGAGGACCTGGTCCGCTGCCAGGTGTACCTGTTCTTGAGTATTTGCAGGAGCGCAAATTTGGATGGTTATAGATGCTTCGTGGATGTCTTCTCTTCGAGCCGTGATTGATAGCTGGTACTTATATTGGGCTTGATTGTGTGGTACTCATATTGTATTTACTTTTCCATTTGAGTTGGTAGTAGATTTGTTTCCATTCAACTATCATCCTTAGATACTTCTTATTGAGATCTAGTTTCATAAACATTGGTTATTTTATTCATATTTGATTTTCGTGGATGAGATCTAGCTTATACCCTATGACTCGTGACATATGTTTATACCACTTGTGGATTTGATATTCATATTACAGCGTACGTATGGATTTGGTTTTCATATATTGGAGTTGCCATATCCATGCGGCTGGCATGCTTACGTGTCCTAATCCTACGTATTTTTGGGACTGGGGCGTGACATGTTTTTGTGGTGGCCCATGCAGGTCAAGAGCATATTGTCTCGGTTACATTACTGTACCGAACAATCCTGCACATAGGACTAGAGTATAGGATCTCATCCACAATTGACTATGATTCATCTTCCTTCTCTCTGTTCTATTCGAACAATTTTATCCTGCTTGATTCCTGTACTTTCCTAATAGTTCTTTGAGTATAGCCTTCTGCTAGGATATAGGAACCCCTGTTATTAGGATGATAATTAGGGTAGCACACCTATTAAGAATACAACGAGAATATAGACATACCACTAAGTTTAGAATATCTAGCGAACCCTAGAATTCCTTATCCCTATAATTGGTTTACCATTACCCCGGATGTATTATGAGGACTTGAGAGTAGTATAGACACTACTAGAGTAGTTAGAAGATTACCATAATGTTTGCCCTTAGCATTGAGGAACCAATAGAAAACTAAAACTTCATATTTGGACTGAACCTAACCTTCATAGTTAGATAATATTGGAACTATAAACTTAGATCATTGTCTTATTATTAGTAGACAGCACCTTAGGAAGCCTAGAGGAATGTAATCAACACTTGTTCCTTGATCATGCCTCGAACATAGCAACTAGCATACCACTCCCTAGAGAACCATGATGCTATCTAGAGCCCTCTATCTTAAATTTATATATTGTTCCCCTGCAACCCTAGCGCTTACTATTTGTGCGACGACTAATCATGTTTTCTCTTCTTCATTCTTTTAACTCGTGCCATCTGACACTCCTAATAATAGGCCAAGAAATTTTATCCTTTGTTAAGGACACATAGTTTGCTAGGATTATAGTTATAGTCTTGAATTTGAACATTTTTGTGCTTGGTAGTTAAGGTTTGATAAGTTTGAGTTGTTCTTGCAGACTGCGACCTGATGATTATCCCTTAGTGTTAAATCGTGTACCCTCACTTCGATACGAGTTAAATCCCTTTCCCCTTAACGGCTAGTAACTCTTCTATCCCTACGATTGACACCTGTTCTATGAGCACTTGACCCTTACCTATATAATGCAATAGGAGACCCTAATAAGAGTTTCTGTTCTATGTACATGTGTAAGGTTATTTTTGTAGGTATCCTTAAGGCAATACAATAGTAGTTAAATTATTTTAAGTTAGATAGTATACCTCACCATCTAGTATCACGTAGTCCCTGTGATCCATTGATGAAGTGTAACTGAATGTCATTAATTGTATGCTAGCAAAGACGACAGTGTTTATTCGGACGATAGAATTTAGAGGTCCATGTCCCTATTGGTTGACTAGCGACTTAGACAAGGAATTAGTATGACAACTGTAGAGATTGTAGAGTCTTTTATTATTATTGCTTATTTTGTTTTATTTTTGTGAACTTGCATTAATTTGTACCTCCTTTCATCATCATCTAGCATACTTATATTTGCTGTACTACCTTGACTTATGCCGCTATTATAGCCTAGTTTTTGCAAGCCTATTCTTTATCAAGCTTGTTCACTACATATGTATTATTGGGCGCGCACACTAATATATTTCAGAATCAGTGTACTACGGTCTGATCAACCATAGTGCGCTCGATTCGCCGTTCATATAACTATTTTACGTGGATTGAGATATATAGTGATTAGTAGACGAATGTACTTGCCCTCTAGATATAGCTGAGCACATCGTATCCGTTTCATAATTGAACTGATACGAGCATGTGAATAGGAACTACCAAAATAGGATTTCAATCCATAACTGCTTTGACAATTCCCAATTGAATTCTTTAAAGCGCCTTGATCCCCACACTTGCATTCTATTACCTCTCCCTTGAACTCTTTATTATTGATCTACGTCTTTCCTTATTTCAGAAAGACGAAACATCTTGCTTGGTATAAGTTTGATATATAGATAGTACTAGATATCCCCCATAGGCCAATCACATTGTTTGGTGACTATCTTTTATAAATGATTAAGGGCATATCATAGAGGATATGTTTGGTGTTCAAGACTTCGAGGATTAAATAACATGATTCAATAAGTTGGGTCATAGCTTTCTTAGATGTACAACCTTAGAGGATAGATGAGTGAATTCTAAGTTGGGTAGGAACTGCAATGTTAATTTAAGAATTTTTTTTAGACTGTAATCAGGTAAGGTTAGATAGGGAAACCCTACCCTAGTTTAATTTCGAGGACGAAATTGTTTTAAGTTGGGTAGATTGTAAACCCCCTCACCCAAAATTAGGGCTACTTGACTTAGATAGTGAAATTAGGGCTAGTTTGAACCAATTTGAATTAGAACACGGGATTATTTAATTATGCATTAATTTATATCGCGTAGCACACATTACCGATGCTACGATAATTGGAGACACAATCTTGCCCGTCTTGTGCATCTCAAATTTTATTAATATTCTACACTGTCCCCTCTACGCCCTGACACTTGTGCCCCGCCTAAATCTAATCCCATGTACTCCTAATTAATTCTAGAACATCGTGCGCGTTTCGATTTAATTAATTAAATTTAATTTTTGCCTTTGTACAATTTTCCAATTGTTGGGGGCTTTTATGCAAAAATGTACTGAGGTGTCCCTACCATTGGGCAATACATGAAGAAACCTATTTTTCCCTTCACATAGATTTTTCCCATAATTTTTTGGATGTGCAACGCACACATCGCCCCATTTATTTTAAAACCCCATCCTTGTATTTTAAACAATGTAATTGTGGCCTCCAAACACCCCCATGTAAGCCCAAGGCCCAACCCAAGAGGGGTTGACCAGTCAAACTATTCCTAGGTCAACCCCCTTACATGTGCATATAAATATCTCCTTTATTTTCCCTATATTTTTCCTATTTTCTAAACCTAACCCAACTCCTCGTAGCCTGCTTCTCCCGTCCACTTCCTCCTCTCTCTCGCGCCGCTCTTCTTCCTCTCCACCAGCGAACAAACTGCCGCTGCTTCCAGAGGTGTTAGTTTGGAAAATCCAACAATCAACCTTGTTCCTTCATCCCACATTGGATATTCATACGAGCGAGTTCAAGTCATGGGCACATCGAGGTTAAACCTCAGGAGTTATGCTAATTCGCTGCATGTAACATTAAAAGCTTCAGATGCCACGCCTGAAAAGTTACATGATAAACTGGAGGTCTGCTTTCACAGAAATGCTTCTGTTGGACTATGCCAATTGGATAGTTGTGAATGGAAAAATCTTCAAAAGGGTCAGGGGAAGACAGTGATATCACCCTATGAGAAAAGATACATTGATCTTAAATTCAAAGACAAAGCAATTGGTTCCGTCCTGGTTTCTGTTGAGGAAGAATTTCACCGCTGACGTTTGTTCTCCCTTGGTTTCGGCATTTTCCTTTGGTTCTTGGCACCAATAGTCAGTCATTGGGTGCCATTTTATTATAGCAGTTCGATGGCTTTAGGAGTTCTCCTTGTTATTTTGCTTATTATGTTTCAGGGTATGAAGCTGCTACCGATGGGAAGGAAGAGTGCTCTTTACCTTACATTTTATGGATCAATGCTTGGTATTGGTTCGTACATTGCACACTACTTTTCCACTGTAGTCAACTCTATACTTGAGAGTTTCGGGCTGAGTGAAGAGATGCATAACCCTGTATCAGTTTTCCTTGTAGTTGGGTTAGTTCTAGCTGGAGCTGCTCTAGGGTACTGGATTGTGAGAAAGTATATTCTATCAGAGATGGCAGCATAGATGCTGGCACAACTCAATTTGTAAAGTGAGCAATGCGTTCAATTGCTGGGGTTTCCATTCTATTGAGTTCTCTTGACAGTCTTTTGTCACTGGTTGCATTGGGTATTTGTTGGTGTACCTGTTCTACTATTAATTCAAAGAGATGGAGACATCTACCAAAATCGCAATACAAGCTTCGTAAGAATGAAAATTTGTGGAAACAAAGGGTGAAACAAGCATCTGCTGGTAAAAAATGCTGAATTCTTGAGTCGTCGGAGCACTGATTTTGGGAGAACTGTTCGTGGAAGCTCAAGTAGTCCATATGCTCAATCCAACGTGCAAACGAAAGGATGTTAGATTTGTTCTGCGCAATTTCTGGAGCAGGTTATTGGTACATTGTACCTTCCTTGCCAGGCAAGTATACCTTGCCATTGTACTGTTATTTTTATTCCATATGTTGCATGCATCTTTATTTTCTGTCTTTTCATATATTTTAACTGTTATATAAAATGCGCGCGACGGTGTCGTCGCGGTATGTTTTTATTTATGTATTTGCATTGACCTTGTTTATGAGACTACCCCATCATCATGTAGCATCTTTAGGTTCATCGGCCGTGACACAGTTTGTGAGTCTCATATAGATCACGGACTGGCGTGCAGGTTGGCCTCCTGTACGTGTGGGCCGTGTGTTAGGAATAACTGCTGTTAGAAACTTTGCATGCTAGTAGACTCGGTAGTTATTAGAGGTATTATCGTGTCATGGATGTGACATGCTTAGAGCATGGGGTGGGGAGAACAACAAGTAAGACGTGTGGGCTCCGTTGCTCTTTCCTTGTGTAACCCGTACGCTCCGCCGGAGATACGCGGTCACGATGACCACTATATATTATATTATTATCAGGCGGGCCTCCGGTGTTCGAAAGACACCGTGCCTTTGTAGGCCCCTGGATCTCCAAGAGAACCATGCCAATCCCATTTTAGCCAGATAGCCCACGCGTTGGGAAAGTTGTTCTTAAACTGCATTCACTTTAGACGGTTAAGCGACCCATTGGATATTTATTTCAGTACTTTATTGGCATATGTTTAAGTATCTTGTTATGTCCCTCTGAGGACCTGGTCCGCTGCCAGGTGTACCTGTTCTTGAGTATTTACAGGAGCGCAGATTTGGATGGTTATAGATGCTTCGTGGATGTCTTCTCTTCGAGCCGTGATTGATAACTGGTACTTATATTGGGCTTGATTGTGTTGTACTCATATTGTATTTACTTTTCCATTTGAGTTGGTAGTAGATTTATTTCCATCCAACTATCATCCTTAGATACTTCTTATTGAGATCTAGTTTCATAGACATTGGTTATTTATTCATATTTGATTTTCGTGGATGAGATCTAGCTTATACCCTGTGACTCGTGACATATGTTTATACCACTTGTGGATTTGATATTCATATTACAGCGTACGTGTGGATTTGGTTTCCATATATTGGAGTTGCCATGCGGCTGGCATGCTTACGTGTCCTAGTCCTACGTATTTTTGGGACTGGGGCGTGACACCCCGATGTCTATTCCTTGAGAATCGCCAGCTCCTCGGAATGTTGGATTATTGTATAAGTTTGGGGGATTATCAGTTTGCGCAACCCCCTGTAGTTCTGAGGAAGAACTAACCCTAATGGTTGGGAGCTTTTACTTCGAGCAGGTGCTATGACCTTCCGCAGGTTCCGTTGTTGGTCCTCTTGGTAGTCGCCTTCGCAATGCACTGGTAGAGAGCGATGGACTGGAGATACCATACTTCTTTTCTCCCTTGGTGGCGGGAAGCTTCCAAGTCAAGTAGCATGAGGCGAAGGGCAGCTCCTCATTCTCTGGTACTTGTACCTGATCTCTGGGTTATTGCCGGATAGGTTGTTTCTGGTGCAGTCGCTGGAAGGCCGACTGCCTTCTTGTACGTGTTGCCACTTTATTGCAGCAATAATTGATAATGATTTTGGTACAGTGATATCCTGGAGAGGATATTTCATCGGCCACAGTTGTTTCCCTCGCCTTGCACCTGTGATTGATCACATTACGCAAGTCAAGCAAGGGTTGTTCCACCTTTGTACCCTTTTTGTGGGCCCAGAAGAACCGAGCGCACAGGTGCATAGGTGTTGTATTTGCTCCCTGATCCGGGGTTCGTACAAGAACTTCCCTCGGATTGTCAGTGCAAGACTTTTGAGACTGAGGCTGCATTTGTCGCTGCGGGCTGGACGCACAAGGCGGTCTTATGTAGCTTCCCATCAGGGGCCCATGTAACGGTTAAAGGTGCATGCTATCGATCAGCTAACTGGATAGTTGCGTGAGCCTGATGAGCTCTGTCACGCCCTAGTCCTAAAATACCAAGGGACTAGCCACGTAGCAATGACTTGCTGCACAACTCCAATGGACAAACCCAATTTAATGGACCCGTTATAGTGTACGTAAGCTGTAATACATATAAAATGGTCTACAAATATCTGTCATAGTTTATATATCTAATCTCATCTACAATAAGTAACAAAATCACAAAGAGACAAGTCCAGTCACAATAATATAAAATGATCTGTCCAATCAAAGCAATATAAATAATGTCACAGAAAATAATCCTTCATCAAAATGGAAATAAAAATAACTCCAAGTACAATATCCAGAAGTCACTACAAGATTAAATATCTAAGAACACTAAACATAATAAATGAATGGTGAGAATATTGTGTGCTTAAGTGAAGTCCTCTGGAACAATCTCGTTATCTGTAACCTGTACGTCTCCAATAGCAGCACATGCCCCGTAAATCTTGGGATTGCTCTCATCGTCTACATTTGGGGACATAATCTGGATACAGGTCCTCAAGGGACATAGCAAGGTACAATAAACAGTCATGCGAAGTAAAATACAGTAAGTAAAAACACATCCTCAGGACAAGCTATGTAACAAGCTAAGTAAAATACAAATGAGAGCATCACTAGTACTCATGCTGAGACCACTACAGGCTCTATGTCGGGGAGCCCATAGCAGCAAGTAGTATCTCGTAGGGCCAGTAAATGTGCCGAGCTCTGGTACAGAGACTAAAGCACCTCCAATATATATATATATATATATATATATATATATATATATATATATAATCAGCTTGTAGCATGTGTGTCTCTCCCCAATTAATGTAATCTCACATCTCATATCCACAATATCTCATGACCATAACACGCAAGATCATGACCTCTAGCTAATTGGGTTTGGGTTGGATTTGGGTCGAGTTTTAGTCAAAATGAAGCAGTTTTACGGTAACCGTGGTTCTAGATGTTTGACAATATTTTTGGAGCATGGGGGAGGTCAAACAAATATAAAATCCATGTCCCAAATATATTAGGCACAATCAAGATTATTAATATAAATTTTTTTAGAAGAAAAAAAAGGTTGTGCATTGCTTAAAATATCCAAACCATGGCAAATGGTTATATATATAAAAGAAGGATTTAGAAAATAATACTTTAATCCATTAAATAAAATAAAGTTAATTAAATTAATTAAAAAATACTAAATTAACTCTATTAAAAAATGAGGGAACTTAAAATATATCCACCTTAAAAGAATTACGTCCTCGCAAAGGATAAGGGACAATGAATAAGGAAAAAATTGAGAGAAAGGGTAAGGTTTTTATTCAAGCAGAATATGTACGAAAGTAATGCAAACTTTTTCCTAGGCAATGAGAGATGAGTAACTCAAGAGTAAAGGAGTCTGATTAGAATGAGGATCAACTACAACTTCTGAAAACTTGGGTACCTCTTACATATTACTACTCTAGACTAACAAGTTCATGCTAACATAATACTAGGTATAGACTAGGGAATAAAACTAACATGCACATGTTAAAGTTTTACGAGGAATATCCGTTACTATAGCTATCTATGATAAAACTAAATCTTACCCATATTCGCTATTCTTCGAGTCTGTGCCTCCTCCATTTTTATCGCAAAAGCCTGTCCACGTCCCTGTGGTAGTGCCCTCTGCTGTTGTTAGGCCTACTAGAAGAGTGCTTCCTGTGATGCCAAGGGTGGCCTCGGCTGATATCCTCCCGGTGCTGGTGGTCTAAATCATCTATCTCCCGCCTGTGGTCCTCCTACTGCTGGATAAGCTGGTTGATGTGGCGGCTGGACTGGCCCCGGTGCTGGTAAAGTGGGTCGATGAACCATCGGTGTTCGTCGGTGAACCATCAGTGTTCCTCCTCGATGCTCCGTGCAATCTCCGGCTGAATGCTGGTCTGAACCGCAAAGCAAACACAATCCCAATCTGTGTCAGTTTTCCTTGGCGAGATGGCCTATCTTTCCACAATAATGACAAGTAGGGAGTCCTGGTGCTGGTACTGGTAGGGATGATCGATGAATCATCAGTGATCCTCTTCGTTGTTCCATACAGTCCCGTGTCGAGTGTTGTCCTAATCTGCAAATCAAGCATAGTCCCAACTTGTGTCTACACTCACTCGCGTGATGGCCTTACTTACCATAATATTGACATATAGGCAGTATCGGTGGGGTTGCTCTGGGTGGCTGGTGCATGTGAGGTCTCTTTGCAGCTCCTCCCTGTTGTGCTCGGTCTGGTGCTAGTGCATGCGGGCGCTTCTGGCTGGACTCTCTCCCATTGACGTGTTCCATGCATCGAGCTGCTACAAGGACCTCCGTATAAGAATTTGGTGCAACTACGCCAATCAATCTTTGTAACTCAAAGCTCAGTCCGTCAAAGAATTTCTCTGCCTTCTCTTCTTTTGTCGGGATCATTGTAGGGCTGAACAGTTGAATCAAGCATGATCCAAGTCAAGAAATTTATTCGAGTCCGATATAAAGGTCAAGAACATGTCAACATGTAGATGAGATTCTATAAATTTATTTTTATCCTAATCGCAGGCTTGCTAGGTCCCTTAGTTGAAACCAAAGAAATATATTCATAGACCTGCATGGGCTACCACAAAAACTATGTAACGCCCCAGTCACAAAATATCAAGGGACTAGCCACGTGGCAATGGCCAGCAACACAACTCCAATGGGCAAACCCAATTTAATGCACCCGTTAGAGTATACTTATGTTATAATACATATAAAATAGTCTACAAATACTTGTCATAGTTTATATATCTAATCTTATCCACAATAAGTAACAAAATCACAAAGAGACAAGTCCAGTCACAATAATATAAAATGATCTGTCCAACCAAAGTAATATAAATAATATCACAAGGAACAACCCATCATCAAAATGGAAAAAAAAATAACTCCTAGTACAATATCCAGAAGTCACTACAAGATCAAATATCTAAGAACACTAAGCATAATAAATCAATGATGAGAATATTGTGTGCTCAAGAGAAGTCCTCCGGAACAACCACATCTCTGCAACCTGGACGTCTCCAATAGCAGTATATGCCCCGTAAACCTCTTGATAGCTCTCCTTATCTACACCTGGGGACATAATCAAGATCCAGGTCCTTCGGAGATATAGCAAGGTACAATAAACACTCAAGCCAAATAAAATATAGTAAGTAAAAACAGATCCTCAGGGCAAGCTATGTAACCAGCTAAGTAAAATATAAATGAGAGAATCACTAGTACTCAGACTGACACCACTACAGGCTCTGTGTCGGGGAGCCCATAGTAGCAAGTAGTATCTCGTAGGGCTAGTAAATGTGCCAAGCTCTGGTATAGAGACTAAAGCACCTCCAGTAACATAGTATATATATATATATATATATATAAATATAATCAGCCTGTAGTATATGTGTCTCTCCCCACCCAATGTAACCTCATATCTCATGTACACAAAATTTTATGTCCATAACACGCAAGATCATGAACTCTAGCTAGTACAATGAGTCATAATTATATCTATATAATATGCAAGTCTCATATTACAAATCCTGTAAGCCTATAAAAATTATCATGAATAACTCAAGAAAGATTTTGTCACATAAAATAGTGTCAAGTGCTCTACGGTCTGACGTACTTGGTAAAGAAAGCATGTAAAAATATGATCGTGGAATCAACTCTCTAAGTGACGTTACACGACTCTCCGTACGGCTTCGACACCTGAATCTTGTTCGGACGTAAAGCAATATCTCACGGTCCTAGGTTGAGCAGGCACATCACAAGAATATATATATATATATATATATATATAACACAAACAAATAATATAACAGTATCTACTACAAGTTTGGCAAGGTACACTTGCCTGGGTCTGTAGTATATAGTTGCAAAGTTGGTCCCGCGTTAATCCTTCGGAATCCAATTAACCTAAACAATAAATTTACAATAAAATTTTAACTTTAAGTATCTAATCAAGAATCTTATAACTGTAACTAAATTGTATAATTTATTATAAACCATTAATATCTAAGTCCAACCTCATCCTAACATGTAAATTCTTGACACAATAACTTACACGTTTTACGAGGTATCGGAACCTAGTTTCATGGTTTACGACTTCCAAAATTCACGGTTAAGTTCCCAATCGAAGGACATGGTCATAAATCATAATAAATCACATAATCTTGATTTAAACCTGATTTATATTAATTTTAACCATTAAATTCTAGAATTGACAAAATAATCATATTTCAAGATTAGGGCTACTTTAAGTTGACTACTTTTGTCTGAAACTTGTTCGTAGCATTGCCAGTCCATGGGTATGATTTATACTCATGAAAAATTATTTTATATCATATTTTATTCTGTTTTAATCTCATAAAATAATCACCTTTTATTTCTTCTAAAATAACCGCTATTTATTTGCAAAACTATGCCATAAAATCCCCCGAAACCTTGGCTAGTGAACCTTATTTTTAGGGTTCATAATTTTGATAAAAATACCATAAAAATAATTCTAAAATAATTATTTTATTGTAATAAACTACCAATAAATTTATTTTTAAGAATTAACTACAAGGCCTTCAAGAACCGTGTCACAAAGTCTAAAACTAGCCCTACTGTTGTCCAATCTATCATCAATCTAACATAAAATTTCTCATAGATTTTTATGGTGAAAAAATATGGAAAATGAGGGTTCTATAACATTAATCTTATATAAATCTAAGAGAGTCATGCCATGGAGATTTAAGAAGGAAAGTTTGAATCCTTACCCGAAAGCTTTGAAGGTTTGGATGACGGAGCCTCTTCTTGTTCAAGAACGCACCTTCTTGCTTGTGCTTGCCTTACTTCTCCCTTCTTGATGGGTTGATGATGGTAGCAATAGATTCTTGCTGGATTAATGATGATGTCAATTGGTTCTTGATGGGTTTGATGGCAATGGTGGAGCCTTTATGGTTGTTTGGTAGAGATTGGGTGGAACGATGATGAAAGGTGAAGCTTTAAAAGAGAGGAGAGGATTTTTGGTGAAGGAGATAATGTTGTAAGGGGTAGATAATAAGGGGGGCTACTCTTACACGTAAAAGAGAGGGGAGGGATCGGCCAAAAAGGGAAGAGAGTTGTTAGGGTTAGGGTTTTGTGATAAAGGGGTATATATATGGGCTTTTTTGGATAGATTTAAACCTAGGAGGGAGTATTCCTAGGGCTTGTAGGGGTCTACCACTAAGGGGACTACTCTTACACAAAATTATGAAGAGGGAGTGGGTTGTTATGGTTAGAATTTGGTTGTTTATGATCTTGGGTGGTTAGGTAGTTAGTTAGGTAGTTTGCCAATTAGGATGCCACCTATGGCCCTTTCTATAATTATTACTCTACCAATAGAATCAAATTAATATAAATATATATATATATATATATATATATATATGTATATATATATATATATATATATATATATATATATATATATATATATATATATATATATGGAGGTATTTGTGTGCACTATATGACTACATGCGTTTGTGTTGGGTTTGGGTCAAGTTCTAGTAAAAAAAAGGCAGTTTTATGGTAACCGTGGTTCTAAATATTTGACAATATTTTTGGAGCATGGGGAGATCAAACAAATATAACACCCATGTCCCAAATATAATAGGCACAATCAAGATTATTAATATAAATTTTGTTGGAAGAAAAAAAAAGTTGTACATTGCTTAAAATATCTAAGCCATGGGAAATGGTCATATATATATAAGAAAGATTTAGAAATTAATACTTTAATCCCTTAAATTAAATAAAATAAATTAAAACATACTAAATTAACCCTATTCAAAAAATGAGGGGGGGGTTACAAGCTCACTTTGCCCCGGGCTTCTTTGACTTAGCACCTGTAGGCGCGTAGTACAAAGAGTCCAAGTTTGGGCATTTGCCATTCTCGGCGAGCCGCATAGGATCTGCGCTGCATGAGATGCCGTCAAAAATAGAAGTTATGTTGCAGTCAGGGCCGCATGCGGCCGTCTGCCTGCCACTGTGAGCTCGTACCGCATGGCCATTCTTATAAGGCCTCCTTTTTGGCCGCATAGAACCTGCGTCAACACCAGAACATATGGCATTGTAGTGCTTTCCTCTGCCACAGTCTGGGTGCTGAGCAATTTTTGTGTCATGCGAGGATGCCGCATAGACGTGGATGTCCTGGGTGTTTGCTTGACGACCATCATCAACAACAGAGTGAGAGGCGGGAAGCGTCTGCTCCGCAGTTAGGCGAGGCGCATCGGCCTTTGCTACTCAGGTCCTGTGGGTCTTCTTGGGCTTGGCTAGCCTTGGAGAAGGACTAGCACTTCCTTCCGAGAGCATTTCCTCGAAAGCTTGCTGGTCGAAGTGAACTACTAACATCTTTTGTGTTAAGCCAAGCTTGTTCGCATCGGACTGCGTCACCAACTTCTTATCAAAGGAGAAGGAGGTCCCTAGCAGAGTTGCCATATTGTTTGCCATTAAATCAAAATGAGAACTAAAAGAACTTAATTTGATTAACAAACTAAAGAAAGTACAGAGAAGTCCTAGAAGACAATCAAAGTACAATTTATTTTTTGGGGGGTGACGATGGAGGGTTAGGAGTGTAGCAACTCTCTTTACTCCGTGGATGATCCGATGTAGAAGCTTTTCTCTCTCGCTTGAGCGTAGGTTCGTAGATAGCCTGCCTCTTGTATGGGTACGATACTCTGCTATTTATAGTCATCCCTGGGCGCGTATATGTTGGGTCGCATGGATGTTGGAGGGTGCCACGTGTCCCTTCTTAACAGGGTACAACTATTACCGTGAGCATGTTGAGCTGCTACGTGGGCGCTTATTAGGATTTTTCGTTGCTGAAGATCTGAATGGTTCTCGTCCTTTGTGGGCGTGACTTGGTCAGCTTGACACATAGTCCGCACTTGGTTGGAGAGAATCACTCTTGTCATTACCGTAAGATTTAGTCTTCATGGAGTCTGGAACAAATATGGCCAGAGACACATGGGATGCATTGAGTCTGGGATGAATGAGACCAAAGACGCATGGACCGCATAGAGTTTGGGACGTATGGGACCAGAAATGCATATGATCGCGTGGAGCCTGGGACACTTGTGGCCAGAGACGCATAGAACACATGGAGTCTGGTACGCATAGGGCTAGAGACGCATGAAACGCATGGATTCTGGGACGTATGGGGACTTTGTTGTGCTGCTCATGTGGTGTTGCACCACATCGAGCGTAATATTCTTTGCTGACGTGAGACTTTTGTCGTTTATTCTGTTCACGTCTTTTGAGGCGTTCAAAAAATTATTTTTGTTAGAATTTTGTGCCAAAGACGATCCTGCTGACGGGATGCCACATTAGGTCCTTCTGCAGCCGAGCTGCTTTGGTTGATTGGGACGCATGGATGTCGCCTTATTGGACCGCATGGTGACTCTGCGGCCTGATCTCTTCTAAGTTTTTATTTTGGGGCGCAGGGTTACATGGATACATATTTTTCATGCTTCAACAATTATAAATTTCAGTCCACTACATTATTTTCTTTTAAAATCAGTTATATCATAAAACTCATAAATTGAATTTATATTATAACATAAAAGTTATGAAATTAATTTTTTTTAATTTTTTTAGTTTTTGTTCCTTATTTTTTCATTATTATTTTTTCCATTTTTATTTTTATATTTTTTCCATATTTTATGTTTTTTATTATTTATTTTATTATTTTTATTAGTATTATTACTTTATTTTATTTTTTTGTATCTGTTTAAATTTTTATTTACTTATTTTATGTTATTTCTAAATATTAATAAAAAAAATTATTTTTATTTTTTGAATTCTTGATTTTTTTTATTAATTTTATTTTTTAATATTACAAATTCAATTACATTACATGATAAAAAATATATTTATAAGCTATTAATATTACATTACATAATTTAAACCAATATGGTAATGTAATTTTAATTCTATTACATTGTAAACTTTATTATATTACAAACTCAATTCTATTACGATTACAATTACATTATAATGAACCAAATGTAAGACAATTTAATGTGAAGAACATCCTAATCTATGTAAGTTTACGATCCTCTAAAAAAATTATATAATATAAAATTAATTTCACATTATAAATTTTTAGCTATAAATAATATTATATAGAATGGTATTCGGATAGACTAACAAAAGAAAAAAACAAGACAATGTTTAAAGTGATAGAAAAAGAATAGAAAAATTATTTCAATTTAAAGTCGTTTGCAATGGTCTCCAAAACTTTGAAAGTAATACTTGAAACGTGTCATGCCTTACTCCTAGAATACGGCGATCCGAGTACATGACAAACATCCCCAGCCTATGCGAATTACGAATACAACAGTACCCGTATTTACGATTATCACTGGGAAGGTTCTATGATAGGTTTACCATGGACCATTTATTGTAAGAAATAATTAATAAATATGGAAAAGAGGCATTCTAAAATATAAATATGGAATTTATTATTCTACACAATTACAACTATTAACCCGAATATATATTAATACATATATAATATAAATATGGAAAATAGGCATTCAAAAATATAAATATATAATTTACTATTCTACACAACTACAACTATTAACCTGAATATATATAATAATGATGAGTAGAACATCTGTATTCAATATGCTCACCTTCAATTCCAGTATCTCGTTCTTGTTCTACAGCTCCTCATCAAGGTACACTAGTAGCATTCTTAGATTCAACTTCTTAAATCTAGTGAACAATACTAGATCGTCAAATGACAAGTAAGTCTTAGTCAAAATGACGGGAAAAATAAAATAAAACAGACAGAATTAACTCTTTTCTATTTGAAAATATTAGTTAATTTTAGGATAGAAAAGAAATATATGCTTTCTTTTAAGAAAATCTTTATAACTTGTAGAAACAAAGAATTTTGATTACAGAAGAATGCAAATACAAGAAAACTCTAAGTACAACTCTTTGAGATTCTAGAGAGTATAGCGTTGGAGATCAAATCAACACGTAGTTCCTTTACTCCGTTGACTATTCAACTTCAAGTGCATGGATGGCGAGATATTTTCTCCTTCGCATATATGGACTTCAGGAATTCTACTTGATATCAACCTTGGCGTTCTTCAATGGTACGTCTACTAGAGGTGATATGGACGTAGTAGACCCAACAAAAATCTTAGCATTCTCGTAGAGGATGCACAAAGTATTGAGGAATAAGTTGGGAAGATTGTGGACATATAGGTTTTGCTCTCTTGATGAATGCCCCTAAATGCACATCAATGGAGGTTATTTATAGCAAAAAAATATAGTTACTGTTGAGTTCTCATAGTAGGCATTATCGTGCGGGAGATGACTTTTCGCAGAGGGCAGTGTTCCGCTATTCTCGACTTCTTACAGAGTTACAACTCCATACGTTCACATGAGAATTAAGAAAATTCCTCCATGTAGATGTAGTTACACAAGAATTAAGGCACATTCTGGCATAAATGGGAGCATGTTCTGCTATGTGGCTCCAACTGCCTTTATGATGACATGATGGTGGTGGTAGTTGTCTCGAATTCCATAATCACTTCATATTGAATGTAGCACCTCTTCGTATTTTGAAACTGTAGCTTTGATATATGCACCATTGTCGCATTAAATGCTACTGACCAAGTCCCGATAGAAGGAAGCTCCTACGGGAAAGCCTTTTACGCTTGAAGGAAGCTCATGCGGGTATACTTTTCATGCTTGAAGAAGCTTTCTGCGTGTAAACTCTTTACACTTGAGGTAAGCTTCTCGCGTGGTAACTCTTCACGGTGGCTTATCGCGTGGTCACTCTTCGTGCTGGATGGAAGATCTCGTGGGAAGGTCCTTTTCGATGGAAGGAAACTTCTCGCAGGGAGATCCTTCATGCTAGAACGAAGCTTCTCACAGAGAGATACTTTATGTTGTAAAGAGGCTTTCATGGGGGAAGCCCTTCTTGCATGGTTCAGCGAAAGTTTGCCTTCTCCTTCTCTTTAATGGGAATTTTTTCTAAGAAAGCTCATGCGAGGAACCCCCGTTAAGGGTATTGCTTTGCGCCATCCTTTGGACGCTTCGCGCCACCTATCGGGCAATATCTCATGAGATGCTTGAAGAATGCGGGGATAAAACTTGGTCATTTTTTAGCACCAACATTGACTATAAAAGAATAACTCAAAAATAGTGTTAGAACATGGAATTTGTTAATTAAGATATGTAACATACATTTCCAATTTCGAGTCCTAACACTTCACTGTGCATAACAAGAAATCATACAACTCTAATCACTACAGCACATAAGTCCTAATACTCCATTCGTATCATACACAACATATTCAGTTCACAGACAATCATTTCAAAATAAACCAAACTACAGCAAAGGAACCTTCTAAATAAAATATAGTTGGAGAACACTATGGATCATACTTTTGGTTATTTTATGCCATTTTCTTAGTACCCTTTTTTTGGATGGTACAATGCTTAGGGTTCGATCCTCCACTTAAGTTGGTAAAATAAATGAATTAATTCTTGCCTTAATCAATAATTATTCTAATTAAGTACTACTGGTTTTAGTTCTAGTAAGTGAGCTAAGCCTCATACCCTCTCTTCGCAAGGCCTTAGAAAGAAGGTAACTACACTGATCATCTTTTGCTATTTTATTATATTACAAAGATTTTATCTAGTGTGATGTGGTACCCCATTCCCCCTTTATGGGGAGAGCGGCTAAGAAAAATAAATCGGTATCAATCGATCGGGATAGATTGAATCAAGATCTTATCCTTGTTATTGATTTGCTTCTTCGAAATCGATTCCATATTCAGCGGACCGTGCTCCAAGGATGGACTTAGTGACAGAGTCAAGAGGAACCTCTCCTCTGCAACTTTTCTAGCCTAGTTTTTTTTCATTGCCGCCTTGTTGTTTTCTTTCTTTCGAGTTAGTTTTTGGATTTGCATTTTCTTGAACAGTTTCGATGGATTTTATTGCTTTCGTTCGTTAAACTGCATTTTATTCCGAGCTTGGAAAGAGTAGAAGAGGTATTGATCATCTATTCATAGTAATATAGGTGATCATACAGTACATGTCGTGCGAGCGGAGTCTTGAAACACCTCTTTTATTTTCTCTCTCCAACCAACTTGTGAGTGGCTATAATTCGATTTAGTTGACCCATCTTCGAAGTCTTTACATCTAAAATCTTGCCTTCTTGATTGTTTCGATCAAATGATACCATAATAACTAAAATATGTCAAGATAAAAAGGAATAAACTTGGATTACTTTATGCTTCTCAATCAACTTGTGAACGGTTACCTTGTTGTGTCACATCCCAGTACCAAAATACATGGAACTAGACCATGTGGCAATAGCCAGCTGACACGTCTCCGAGGATATTCCAATTTAATGGATCCTAACGAAGAGTGCTACGTTGTCCTAAAATACTAACATGTCCCATAACAATGAATCAACAGGTAACTAATCTCATCCACAATATAAACTGCAAGTATAATAATAAACTGCTGGAAGATAAACGCCAGTCTCAAGATATCATAGTACAACCCATAATGTCTGGTGGGAACAAACCCACTACTATGACAAAAGAAAGTACTGAAAAGAATGATAAAAGATAAAGACTAAGGCATCGGCTGACTAGATAATGATGCCTCCAATCCTAGGCAATAGGCCTACCAAGTGCTCACGAAAACTCCGAAGGTAGAACCTCTAACTCCTCTGCAGTAGCGAATCTCGTCTCCTGTCCTGGGCCGTATACCGTGGGGTAGTAAGCCTCGTCTAAATCTGGAAAGGTACCAGGTCCTCAGAGGGACGTAACAAGATACATATAAATATGCCATATATACATACTGAATAAAATAAATACAACCAGGGTGTGCTAACCATCTAAGTAAATGCAATGTGAGGACAACTTTGGTACGTATGGGTAGGCGTAGGCATAACGTCCAATACCCCGAAGAGCGTGGCAGAAGTACAGTATATCGGCTATATCGCACCAAAGAACGTGGCAGCAGTACAGTATATCGTCCCTATCGCTCCAAAGAACGTGGCAGCAGTGTAAAGGGAGTCATTGGATCCGTGGCTCCTCTAGATACTATAGAATCCAATGAGTGTATCCCATACGCCTACTAATGTCCTCCCCGCCCAATGTAAATACGCCAGTCGAATACTCGACGGGCATACCACGTATCTATATGCCATATCTCTACGAATAAAAATATAACCTGAACTACGTACTATCCGTGATGTAGGTTACACGTACCGATAGCTAGTCGAGTATGCAAACCCGCATCCCAATATGGATATGTCTCAGTGAACGTGTAAGGTGTCAGGTCTCAAACGATAATAGGGTATCATCCAATACGGTGAGTCTGCTAAGTACTAGGCCAGTATACAAATCATCGACGTATCCGTCGACTACACCTGAACAATCTCGGACACGCACAGTTGTATAAATTAAAAGCAACAAGAATACAATACATCATATGCATAATTTAAATCAGACAGTAAATATGGCAAGGTATCTTCCCTGGGTCCTGAAGCTGTGAATGCCAGAAGCCGGTTCCTGCAGTATCTTCTGGCTGATCCAAAGGTCCTAAACACAAATATAATATAACAATCTAATATCAGACGCTAAACATTAAATATATACGACTACAATGCGACGCTTGAATATTATTGCAAGTTCACGTCTCTTCAAACACAGCGTCACATGTGCGCGTAGCTAAAGTGCAAATGTGTTCTGTGCTCGATCATCCTGGCCCTTGAGACAATAATTTCAAGTTATAGTTTGATCATTATCTCTGTTCTATGCGAACATATGTTCCTTGGTTTCTATGTTCATTGTACGTGGTTTATGTACAGGTTTTAGGGTGAAAATGCCAGTCCTTGGTGTTATGTCTCACGATCAAGGGTTTGCTAGTAATTATACCAATTCTAGATTTTATTAGTCATTAATCCAATATGCACATAATTAGGGTTATGTCCGATATCAACATTTCTCGACACGTCGATACGACGCTACAATATTAACATGAAGAAGCGGGAGTTTTACGTGGTTACCTCTATGTGAATTGCTCGGACAGGGTCTGCTCTCGTCGAGGCGTACTCCGGTGAGGTAGCAGCGGCTCCGGTGAGATGGCAGCAGCGACGACGGCACTGTAGCAGGTATGGCAGCAACAACAATGGCAGCAGCGCACAGGGGATCGGTTGGCATCGGCAGCTCATCGTACGACGGGCGGCTAAAGGGGCGACTGAAGGGGTAGTCGGCTGAAGGGGCAGCGGGTCGGCTGTAGGGGCAGTCAGTTGAAAGGGCAGCGGATCGGATGAAGGGCGGCGCCGACACTGTCAGCGGCGGTGGTGGTGGTGATGTTTGGGTACAAGGGAGAGGGGGAGTATTCGGCTAGGGATAGGGTTTGGTGAGGCTTTAGTGGTTTAGGGTTTTATATGGAGAAAGTTATGTATTTATATAGGGGATGGGCTTCGGGGTTGGTCTCGGGGTTTGGGCCGGCCAGGGTTCAAGGATATGGTTCGGTCAGGTCCAGTTGAGGTAAAATTAGCCATGAATTAATTAACTAGATTAATAATTAACTGCGTAAGGTGACGTTAATTCACATTGTGTACCTAAGGTTTCACTATGGTCAGAGGGTACCTAAAATCGTCTCACGTAATTTCAATTATCTCGGTTTATCCCTAGCCTCAGTTTTTAAAAAATACAGATAATGCCTAAATTGGTTGAGGGGGTTTACAATCTACCCTCCTTAGAGCATTTCGTCCTCGAAATTAAAATATACGCATGATAAGAATTTCTAACTGAAAAAAGAAAATGCTAACACGTACCTAGTCCTTCAAAGAGGTGGGGATAGCGTTGTCTAATATCCTCCTCGCGTTCCCAAGTTGACTCGTCTGGTGCATGATGTCTCCATGCGACGCGGACTAAGGGAATAGTCTGACCTCGCAGTACCTTCTCACTCTTGTCCAGAATCTCAACAGGCTCCTCTTGGTACGATAAGCTCGGACCGACTGTGATCTCTGAATGGTCAAGTACATGGTTCAGATCCGGTATGTATCTCCTCAGCTGAGATACATGGAAGACGTCATGGACTTCTTCCAAAGTCTATGGCAAGGCTAATCTGTAAGCAACCTCTCCGACACGTTCTAATACGTCGAAGGGTCCGATGTACCTCGGGCTCGGCTTTCCTCTGCCTCCGAATCTGATAGTCCCTCGAGTAGGCAAGATCTTTAGAAATACGTGATCTCCAACCTGAAATTCTAAGGGTTGTCGATGAGCATTCGCCCAATGCTTCTGCCTGTCCTGTGCTCCTCGCAGGTATCCTTGGATCTTCTTCACCTTCTCTACTGTACGAACAACTAACTCTGGTCCGAGAATCTGTCGCTCGCCTATGTCACTCCAACATACTGGGGAACGACATTTCCTTCCGTACAATGCTTCATAAGGAGCCATCTGGATGCTCGCTTGATAGCTGTTGTTGTAGAAAAACTCGACCAGATGTAAATGATCCTCCTACGATCCTCCAAAATCTAGCATGCACGCTCTCAACTTGTCTTCTAACGTCTGAATGGTGTGCTCCAATTGGCCATCTGTGTTTTTGGGTGATACGCTGTGCTAAGATTCATGCGAGTACCAAGACTCTCTTGAATACTCCGCCAAAAGTAAGACGTAAACCTCGTATCCCTATCGGACATAATGCTAACTGGCACTCCATGTAGGCGCACAATCTCCCTCATGTACATATCTGCTAAGGCCTCCGTCGATTGTCCAACTCTGAAGGGTAAAAAGTGTGCGGACTTGGTGAGTCTGTCCACAATTACCCATACTGCATTACGACCACTAGGACTCCCAGGAAAGCCCGTAACAAAGTCCATGGTGATGTGCTCCTATTTCTACTCTGGTATAGGGAGTGGTTGAAGCAATCCTGCAGATCTCTGATGCTCAGTCTTGACTTGCTTATACACCAGGCACTTGGCCACAAAGCGTGCTATCTCACTCTTTATTCCGTGCCACCAGTAGTACTGTCTCAAGTCCCTGTACATCTTCGTGCCTTCTGGATGAATAAAATAGGTTGAACTGTGTGACTCTGTCATCAACTCCTGAAGAAGTTCTCCATTTGGAACATATAGACGATCTCCATATCTCAAAGTCCCATCTTCATGTATTCTCAGTCCTGTCTGTAATCCAGCCTCTGTCATCTGTCTAAGCCTCTGAAATCTGGTGTCTGTCGGCAAGGCGGCCTTGATTCTCTCTACTAATGTCGATTGCAACTGAAAACTCGAAAACTGTCTGTCCACTCCGGGCATAACGACCTCTATACCCATCAGCTCTAGCTCTCTCAACAGATGTTGTTGGGTAGTCATAAAGAATGCCATGGGTCTTTTACTCAACGCGTCAGCTACTACGTTGGCCTTTCCCGGATGGTACTGTAGCTCGATCTCGAAGTCTGTCATCACCTCGAGCCAACGTCTCTATCTCTGGTTCAGTTCCTTCTGGGTGTATACATACTTTAGGCTCTTATGATCAGTAAATATCTCCACTCTTTCTCCATATAAATAGTGCCTCCAAAGCTTCAAAGCAAAAATCACCGCGGCAAGCTCCAAGTCGTGGGTGGGATAGTTCTTCTCATATGTCCTAAATTATCTAGAAGCATAAGCTACGACCTTTCCATGTTGCATCAAGACACATCCTAATCCTTTCCCGGATGTATCACTATAGATCACGAATCCTCCGGGTCCGGATGGTATGGTCAAAATAGGTGCTATAGTCAAGCGCTTCTTTAGCTCATCGAATGCCTTCTGACACTCCTCTGTCCAAGTGAACTCCTGCTCCTTTCGGGTCAAGCGGGTCATCGGATCTGCAATCTTCATGAAGTTCTCTACGAACCTCCGGTAATATCTGGCAAGTCCTAGAAAGCTCCTCACTTCTGAGACATTGGTAGGGGTTGGCCATGTCTCTACAGATGAAATCTTTGCCAGATCTACCGAGATTCTATCTCCTGAGATGATGTGTCCAAGGAAAGCGACACGATCTAGGAGAAACTCGTACTTGCTCAGCTTAGCATAAAGCCTCTCTCTCCTCAGCGTCTCTAACACGAGTCTCAAGTGCTCTTCGTGTTCCTCGTGGCTCTTTGAATACACCAAGATGTCATCGATAAAGACTACCACGAACTGGTCTAAGTATTAGTGAAATACTCTGTTCATCAAATTCATAAATACAGCAGGTGCATTCTTTAGTCCAAAAGGCATCACTAAGAACTCGTAGTGACCATAACGAGTCATGAATGCTGTCTTTTGAATGTCTTCTCTTCGCACCTTCACTTGATGATAACCCGATCTCAAGTCGATCTTCGTGAACACTACTGCTCCTGTCAACTGGTCGAATAAATCGTCAATCTGCGGCAGGGGGTACTTGTTCTTGATAGTCAAAGCGTTAAGGGCTCTGTAATCAATACACATACGTACTGTTCCATCCTTCTTAGGCACAAACAATACTGGTGCTCCCCATGGTGATGCACTAAGATAGATAAATCCCTTGCTTTGAAACTCCTCTAATTGTAGCTTCAGCTCATCTAACTCCTTCTTCGCCAATCAGTATACATTAGAAGATACATGTGCTGCTCCGGGTATTAGCTCAATAGTGAACTCTACGTCTCTATCTGGTGGTAAGCCTGACAATTCTTCGGGGAAAACATCCTCGAATTCTGCAACTATTGGCGGGGGTGCAATCTCCATAGCCATGCAAGTTCCCGCTATCTGTCATACTCCTTGTCCGACAGTTCACTACAGCATTATACTGGCTTAACCAGTCCATGCCTAACACAACATCAAAGTACGGCATGGGTAATACCAAGAATCGTGCTTTTATCTCTCTACCACATACAATTACTGAGCACGTTCTGATAGTACTGGTAATCGGCACGATACCTCCTCCGGTAAGAATCTTCCAGCTCTTAGATAAGGGGGAAGTAGCTACTCTATGCATTGCTACGAATCTACTAGATATAAATGATAATGTAGCTCCAGAATCAAATAATGCAGTTGCAGGTAATGATGCAACCAAAATGGTACCTGTGATAGCTTCCCCTTTTGTCTCCTTCTCTATAACTGCTAGTGCAAAGGCCTGTCCGTGCCTCTGCCCTCCTGCCTGCTGTCGAGCTCGGTCAAACTGTGCCTCCTATGGGGCCAAGGGTGGTCCCCTCTGAAATCCTCCGGGTGCTGATGGACGCTATCCTCCTGGGGGTGGTAGTATCCTTGGAACTGGTGCTGTTGGCCTTTGTCTGACCGACGGTGCTGTCTCTCTGCCTTATGGGTAGTCTCAAACTTGGTGCTGGTCTGACCCACAAATCAGATATGTCCTCAGTCTTTTTCTGCAGTCCTTCTCATAATGTCCTCTCTTACTACAGTGGTAGCAAGTCAAAAGCTCCTTTTGCTGGTATGGCATTGTCCTCTACTGTGTCTGTGCTCTGGGACGTCGGATCGGTCCTCTTGCTCCGGGCTGTGCTCTGGCTGGTATAGTCGTGCTGAAACGTCTGGCTCCTCTGACGATAGCCTCCTGGATTCTCGCCTCCGCAAGAACCTCTTCATAAGAAATTCTCGCCTGCGTAGTGGTATACCTCTGTAGCTCGAAATTGAGGCCGTGATAAAATCTCTGGGCCTTCTCTAGATCATTGGGTATCAGGACGACACCAAATCTACTGAGGCGGCTAAACTCTACGTCATAGGCGTCAACAGTCATATTTTCCTGCTCTAGATGTAGGAACTGGGAGTACAGGACATTTCTGACTGTAGCTGAGAAATACTTTGCATGGAAGTATTCTAGGAATTATTCCCAAGTCTGGTTTTTTCATACACTACGCTCAATGGAATCCCACCAGTGATGGGCGTTGCCTTTTAGTTGGGCCCTCACTACGGTCATCCAAAGGTCTAGATGCAATTGTGAAGCCTCTAGTAACATCTCCGTATTGGCGACCTAATCGGAGATCTGTTCTGTAGTCTCATTTCCTGAGAAAGTATCTGGTCCCATCTGTCGGAACCATCTAATAGTTCCACCTGTCTGGGCTGGTGGAGGTGCTGGTACGGTTGTTGGGACAGGTGTCCTCTCTAGTACCATTATCAGACTCTGTCTCAATGTCTCTATCTGCTGCCACTGTGCTTGCATCGTTTCCTGGAAGAACTGAAGCATATGTGGCTGGCCATCTAGCTGTGGCATCTGGGGTGGATAAGATGGAGGCGGTGGTAGTGGAATCTTTGGCTGGGCAGTAGGCGTCTCTTCAGATGTCGGCCTCTCGGTCTGCGGCATCGGTGTAGCTCCTGAAGTCTGTCCCTCAAAAGGCTGCATGGGAATCGTCTGGGAAGTCTGTCCCTTGGGCTGTGGTGTAGGATCGCCCTGTGATGTCTCGTGCTAATGTATCAGCAGGGTCTATAGCGGGGGATGCCCTTGGGGTACCTCCTCTCCTTGAGTGGTGTTATCTGGCACCGCGGCACTGGGGATCCTCTTCCACTATGCAAATTCATCTTTCTGCAAGAGATAGGACTTCATTAAAAGAGTACGAATACAACAAACAGGATGCAGATCATTTAGAAGTAGTATGAACGGAGTTCAAAGGCGAATCAAAAGTGGATGAGACCTAGTAACTTTTATCCTATTGCAGGCTCGCTGGGTACGTTACCATACCACAAGCAAAAAAGTTGACCTCCATGGGCCACCACTAAAACCATGTCACGCCCCGGTCCCAAAATACATGGAACTAGACCACGTGGCAATAGCCAGCTGACACGTCTCCGAGAATATCCCAATTTAATGGATCCTAACGAATAGTGCTACGCTGTCCTAAAATACTAACATGTACCATAACATTGAATCAACAGGTAACTAATCTTATCCATAATGTAAACTGCAAGAATAATAATAAACTGCTGGAAGATAAACGCCAGTCTCAAGATATCATAGTACAACCCATAATGTCTGGTGGGAACAAACCCACTACTATGACGAAAGAAAGTACTAAAAAGAATGATAAAAGATAAAGACTAAGGCATCAGTTGACTAGATAATGATGCTCCCAATCCTAGGCAATAGGCCTACCAAGTGCTCACGGAAACTCTGAAGGTAGAACCTCTAACTCCTCTACAGTAGCGAATCTCGTCTCCTGTCCCGGGCCGTATATTGTGGGATAGTAAGCCTCGTCCAAATCTGGAAAGGTACCAGGTCCTCAGAAGGACATAACAAGATACATATAAATATGCCATATATAAATACTGAATAAAATAAATACAACTAGGGTGTGCTAACCATCTAAGTAAATGCAATGTGAGGACAACTTTGGTACGTATGGGTAGGCATAGGCATAACGTCCAACACCTCGAAGAGCATGGCAGCAGTGCAGTATATCGGCCATATCGCTCCAAAGAACATGACAGCAGTACAGTATATCGTCCATATCGCTCCGAAGAGCATGGCAATAGTGTAAAGGGAGTCATTGGATCCGTGGCTCCTCTGGATACTACGGAATCCAATGGGTGTATCCCATACTCCTACTAATGTCCTCCCCGCCCAATATAAATACGCCAGTCGAATACTCGACGGGCATACCACGTATCTATATGCCAAGTCTCTACCAATAAAATATAACCTGAACTACGTACTATCCGTGATGTAGGTTACACGTACCGATAGCTAGTCGATTACGCAAACCTGCATCCCAATATGAATATGTCTCAGTAAACGTGTAAGGTGTCAGGTCTCAGACGATAACAGGGTAGCATCCAATGCGGTGAGTCTGCTAAGTACTAGGCCAGTATATAAATCATTGATGTATCCGTCGACTGCACCCGAACAATCTCGGACGTGCACAGTTGTATAAAGTAAAAGCAATAAGAATACAATACAACATATGCATAATTTAAATCAGATAGTAAATATGGCAAGGTATCTTGCCTGGGTCCTGAAGCTGTGAATGCCAGAAGCCAGTTCCTGCAGTGTCTTCTGGCTGATCCAAAGGTCCTAAACACAAATATAATATAACAATCTAATATCAGACGCTAAACATTAAATGTACACGACTACAACGTGATGCTTGAATATTATCGCAAGTTCACGTCTGTTCGAACACAGCGTCACATGTGCGCGTAGCTAAAGTGCAAATGTGTTCTATGCTCGATCATCCTGGCCCTTGAGACAATAATTTCAAGTTACAGTTTGATCATTATCTCTGTTCTGTGCAAACACATGTTCCTTGGTTTCTATGTTCATTGTACGTGGTTTATATACAGGTTTTAGGGTAAAAATGCCAGTCCTTGTTGTTATGTCTCACGATCAAGGGTTTGCTAGTAATTACACCAATTCTAGATTTTATTAGTCATTAATCCAATATGCACATAATTAGGGTTGTGTCCGATATCAACATTTCTCGACACGTCGATACGATGCTTTAATATTAATATGAAGAAGCGGGAGTTTTACGTGGTTACCTCTACGTGACTTGCTCGGACAGGGTCTGCTCTCGTCGAGGCGTACTCCGATGAGGTGGCAGCGGCTCCAGCGAGATGGCAGCAGCGGCGACGGTATTGCAGCAGGTGCGACAGCCGCAACAATGGCAGCAACACACAGGGGGTCGGTTGGCGCCGATATCTCATTGTGCGACGGGCGGCTGAAGGGGCGGTTGAAGGGGCAGTCGGCTGAAGGGGCAGTGGGTCGGCTGTAGGGGCAGTCGGGTCGGATGAAGGGGTAGTCGGCTGAAAGGGGCAGCGGGTCGGATGATAGGCGGCGCCGGCGCTGTCAGCGGTAGTGGTGGTGGTGATGGTTGGGTGCAAGGGAGAGGGGAAGTATTCGGCTAGGGTTAGGGTTTGGTGAGACTTTGTTGGTTTAGGGTTTTATATGGAGAAAGTTATGTATTTATATAGGGGATGGGCTTCGGGGTTGGTCTCGGGGTTTGGGCCGGCCAGGGTTCAAGGATATAGTTCGGTCAGGTCCAGTTGAGGTAAAATTAGCCATGAATTAATTAACTAGATTAATAATTAACTGCGCAAGGTGACGTTAATTCACATTGTGTACCTAAGGTTGCACTATGGTCAGAGGATACCTAAAATCGTCTCACTTAATTTCAATTATCTCGGTTTATCCCTAGCCTTAGTTTAAAAAAAAATACAGATAATCCCTAAATTGGTTGAGGGAGTTTACATGTTGCATGCTAGTTTGCTTAGAATGTTCTTCATAATGCTTCAATTCTAGTTTGAATGTATACACTTCTTTTATGATTGTGCTATTTATAAAACTCATCTTGTTATGCAATAAACTGATCAGGGAGACTATGTAAAATAAATTATGCCATGTAACTCGTCTCGTGTATGTATTACCATAAACTGCACCATTTGATAACTTAGTAATAGGCCCCATTTGGTCACGGACAACTTGTGCACAAAGTTTGTGGTTCTTGTGGACGGTCGTCGGGGCACTGGGACCGATCTGATCCGGACAGAACGTTCTGTATAGTAGTATGTTGGAGGAAGAAATAACGTATAGCGGAGCTCGCCACCTGAGTTGCATACCATTTCCGTTCCATGGTTATAACTCGTCATTTATGGCATCATGCTAGTAACCCCCTCGTATATTTAAACTATGCAAGCTAACTATGTCTTCGTGGCAGGGAAGGCAATGGTAAGTATTTATTTATGTGGTTCAGACGGTCAGGTAAAAGTCATCAAACAGTGGCATACTTATTTCAGTAAACTTCTATATTTAATGCTTGCTTGTAAAATGGACTAAGGCAAGATAGAAAGACCACTTAATAACTTGCATGCTTTATATAAACAACATGTTAATTGGTATAGTTGGGTTAGCTAGCCCTCACTAGGGCATTTCGATGTACTGACCCTCGTTGCAATAGGTTACCCGCTCCAAGGAGATCCTGCTAGAAGATAGAGCGACTCCCAATCTATTCCACCTACCGGTACGTCCTGATTGTGCCATTGAAGAAGAGTTTTGAAGATCTAGGAGCTCGTGCACATAACTTATGCAGGTCCATAGAAAGACGATAGCTTCGCCCGAAGGTGTTTATAGTCTTTTGAAGTTTTAGTAAAATGATGTAATATAAATGACGACTATCTCATTTTGTGTCCACTTTTGTAAGCCTGTGTAGCAATTATCTGACTTGTTCAAGAGTTTGTATAAAGATGTTCATTATCAAAAAAGAAATTTTTTCCATGTTTTAATATTTTGTTCAATTTACTGTTGTAATGCCCCAGTCCTAAAATATGTAGGATTAGGAATACGTAACATGCCAACTACTCATTC
This sequence comes from Iris macrosiphon, assembly GCA_036927795.1. Lineage (NCBI taxonomy): Eukaryota > Viridiplantae > Streptophyta > Magnoliopsida > Asparagales > Iridaceae > Iris > Iris macrosiphon. Next base: position 52,097,537 of record JAYESA010000007.1, read on the forward strand.
GACCAGACTCTGGTCCGACTCAAATACGTATAAGCTGTATAATAAGGTTAACTATCTAAGAATACTAAAAATATTTATCTCAATCCACATAAAGAATAAAATATCAATAATGACCTATATGTGCTAAAGTCGGCCGCCCAGTAACACATAAGCTCGAATAGACTCGAGAAAGAAATATGAGTCTATAGAACTAGGCTACATCAGTAGATGAATAAATAATATGAATAATAACCATAACTCCAAAAAAAAAATGATATAAGTACCTGGCACCAATGCCTGTAAGACAAAGCAACACACATCAGCAAGTCCAGGAAGGCTCCATGAAGGTATATGCTACAAAACTGGTAAGGGACCAGGTCCTCAGAGGGACGTAAAAGTTACAAGAAAAAATATGCCAAAGTAAAACAATATAATGCCAAATACTCAAGGGTAAACTACTGTAACCATCTAAGTGATATGCATGTGAGAATATTACTCGTGCTCAGGCTGAGACTACTACAGGCTCTGTGTCGGGGAACCCATAGCAACAAGTAATATCTCGTAGGGACAGTAAATATGCCAAAGATCTGAGACAGAGTCTAAGGCACCTCTAGTAATATAGTATATTTATAAATAATCATCCTGTAATATATTGTGTCTGTCCATAACACATAAGATCATGACCTCTAGCTAGTACAACGAGTCATAATGATATCTCTATATATGCAAGTCTCATATCACAAATCCTATAAGCCTATACAGAATCACCATTAATAACTCAAAAAAGATTCGGTCACATGAAATAGTGTCAAGTGTCCTACGGTATGACATACTTGGTACTTCTGTCAGGAACTACGTGCTGACTCGTGTAATCAACTCTCTAAATGACGTTACACGACTCTGCGTACGGCGTCTACACCCGAATCTTATTCGGACGCTAAGCAATGTCTCATGGTCCTATGTTGAATAGGTACATCACAGAAGTATATATTTAGAAAGAACACAAATAAATAATGTAACAGGCTCTGCAATTTTGGCAAGGTACACTTGTCTGGCATCTGAACTCAGTCAACTACTCCTGTAAAAGTAGAATCTTCAAGTACACCTCCGGATGCTGTAACAAATATCATCAATTTTTTTAGAGTACTTGAAATAGATAGGATTGACTACCTATAAGTCCAATTTGGACACAAGAGCAGAATTGACAGTTTTGGATCAAAGCGGGGTCCACATGTGGCCCACTTTGCACCGAAAAGTGTGCCAGAGATAAATTTCTCTAAATTTAGCAAACTTAGTATCTACGAGTCCAGAACGATGATAAAAATCCAACGGAACATCCAGAACTAGATTCAGATGAGTCGGTCACGAAATCACCAGTCAAGTGGAATCGTGGAGCCAACAAAACGGTATTTTGTCAATGTTATCAGAATTGAACCAAACTAGGCTCACAGGACCAACGTAACACTGCAAATCTGATGGCGCAAGTTTTATTACGAAACGACAAGCACACACAAAATTATGACAAGTGTCAGAACAGGCCGATACGGTATTTTTTACGAATACATATTGATTCCGGTGTGCACGCACATCTAAATCAAGTTCTGCAAAATTCCACACGTCCGCATTAACGATACAAGCCTTTCGGTGTAATTTGCACACGACGAAGTCACCTCTTTTGGCGGGACGCATCCCGTATTGAGAAATTTTGGGTTTACAAAACCAAGTTTTTGACAGATTTCAACACTGAATAATCAGCAGATAAATTAACAATAAATTAAACTAATTAAAGAGGTTAAATTTTCGTTATGTTATCTTTAATTTGGAAAATGAAATTCGAATTTTGGTTTATTTGTTTGAAAGAAAACGACTTTGGAAAATGGGGTATTGAGACAGTTTTTTATGATCCCGAAATCAAGTTTTTTCTTGATTTTGGATCGTGATTTATGATCAACATAGCACGATTTAAAATAAACTATTTGAAGGGAGTTGAGGGCGTTTAAGTTATGGTTTTACCTGAGAAATTGTTTTGGAAAATCGTAGAGCGAGGGAGGAGAAAACTAGCTACAAAGTAGGGGTTTGGGCCACGCTGCTGCTGTTGCTGTTTTCGCGTCATTCACGCGCTCGCGGCCGGCGGTTGACGGCGATGGCAGTGGTCGGCGGTGGTCGTCGTCTGGAAGTAGGGGAAATGCTGAGAGGGTAGTCTGTATATATAGGGTAAAAGAGGGGGTTTTAGAATGGAAAGTGAAGGAGTCGGTTGGTTTTAGGGAGATGAACAGAGTCGGGGGGGGTGCTCAGTAGGTGAAGTGGTTTTTCGGTTATTGTAGTGAAAGGGAATAGGTTACGGGTGCTGGGGTGTTACGGGTACGGGTTAGTTCAGGTTTTGGGTTCGTGTGGGTTTAGGGTTTATCTTATTATTATTTATTAATAACCATATATATATATATATATATATATATATATATATATATATATATAGGTTTGAAAATCAAATAATTCCCAGGAAAAATTTATAATTCTCTAATAATAGTTGTACACTCAAAAAATTATTTTCTGTATAATATTATTAATTAATTAATTACATATACAAAATATCTATCCTTGAATATAATATTATAAAATTTATTCTTTAATCTCAATAATTATATAATACCAATATTAATAAAATTTTAAATTTAAATATAAAAAATCAGGGGGTTTACAATCTACCCAACTTATAAAACTTTCATCCTCGAAATATAAAATAAACGTGGTAGTAAAGATTTTAGTTAAGCAATGTCGCACTTATTTATCAAAAGATGGGGGACGCAGTTACCCAAATGGAGTCCTAGTTTGACTTCGTATTCTAAGAATAAGGCTACGCTTAATCAAGGCTCTACCTAACTTATAAGAATGAAGTTGGTCGCAGAAACTATAGTCATGATCATATTTTTAAGGGTTATTAGAAAGTCTAATTTTAAGGAGGGATACGAGATAGTGAGGATTTTGTGATCGTTGTCACATCCTATCAAAGAAAATCTAGGTACTACCATGGCGTTAATGAATCAATAACTCTATAAAGAAAGTTTACCAGTTCTTATTGCTTCTAATTAGGTCATGAGTCTACAAGACAATAGAAAATATCATAGCCAAATACAACTAGGGTAAAATAGTACTGAGAAATACTTAATCACAAAATTTGTCAAGATGATTAACATTGTGTAGAGAGTTCAAGGGCTCAGATTAATACAACACCAGTGTCATGGACATTGTTTAGCTTGAGTGGGCTACGGGTATATCGGTGGTTAGGGTAATTGGGTTGCCGATGTATAATTTAATTTAATTGCAATAGAACTGACTAGTATAGATTTTCTAGAAGGAGGTATGCCACAAATATTGTGGGGTCTATATGGAGCATGAGAGTGTATACTTGGGCGTGCTGGTTCTTGTGTGAAGTAGGTCCAGTTAGACTCAGACCTTATTTGTCAAAAATCTAAATTCCTGGCCCTAATTAGTTAATGTGTAAACCCATAATATTCAACTATCATTCCTATAAGACTTCTATCTTCCATTTATACTTTGCTACCAGGTGTAATCTATACTCTAAGGGTCTTGTGATAATCCTCTACAGAATAACCATCAAGTCAGTATGTGATTCTGAACCTGTGTTTAATTTCTTAAAATTCATATCACTTCGAGACTGATCAATAATTTCTACTCGTACTAAATTCTCAAAATTTCAAAAGTATTACAGTTTATAAATACTAAAATTATTATCCCTCAAGTCCATATCATAATCCATTCTTCTTGTTTATTCCATGTATACCCTTCATCCAAACTACATGGTTACCATCTTGTTATATCTTGTTATCTATTAGAGGCAATTCACTACCTAACTCAAGACTATAACATCTATCAAAACTCTCATCCTTCTACCTATTTTCTCTAGCACAGATACTAGCTTATCTACCCAAGTAATGAAGGGTGGAACTTTACTTATTAAATTAACACCGACAACCCCAATAATCAAGTATATCTAGTTTGATTTCGAAAGCTATACCTTAGTACTTGAGTTATCTAATTACTCAAGCAATCTACATATCTATTTAGTCTAGACCTATAGACATCAATAATTTAAGAGGGTCATAAGATCTAAAAAAAGTCACAAGACAATTAGAGATTTAACCACTATGGCCTACTACGGAAGGTTCCAATTTCTTAAGGTCATAATAAAATTCTTTGTATCACCATCATGAGCTACATCTGATCACTAACATCTAGCTATGTATTCCATAAAGTATTCCAGTGCATTAGAATCAAACCATCTTTTTATCTTCCAATACTTCCAAATTATTGCTACATTTAAGCAAGGGTAAGGTTTTACTAGTTCTAGGCCTCTGATACTATATTCCATTCTCATGCTAACAATCTACACTAACTCTAGCATATAGGAACCTATCCTTCTAAGGGTAACCGTCTTCTCAAAAATTTATATCTAGCATGTCTTCTTCCGCCTTGACAAGGATCTGCTTCTGGAGGAAATATCGCGCCCGAACGTCCATCTCTCTGAAATGGGGAGAGATGATAAACAATAATAAATATATCGAGGGGAATAAACGAGTATAATTATAAAGTTCAATAGCGATAATCAAATACTAAGGAATTTTCAAATCAGTTATGGATTGAGATACCAATACTGCTAATCTTGATTACAGGCTCGCTCGGTACTGGAAAGTAACCAAAATGATTTAATCTGACCTGTATGGGCCACCACAAAAATATGTAATACTCTAGTCCTAAAATACGTAGGACTAGGAATATGTAACATGCCATCTACGCATTCGACCAAACTCTGGTCTAACTCAAATACGTATAAGCTATATAATAAGGGTAACTATCTAAGAATACTGAAAATATCTATGTCTCAATGAACATAAAGAACAAAATATCAAGAATAAACTACATGTGCTAATATCGGCCGCCCAGTAACACATAAGCTCGAATAGACTCGAGAAAGGAATATGAGTCTATAAAACTAGGCTACATGATTAGATGAATAAACAATATAAATAATAACCATAACTCTGAAAGAAATGATATAAGTACCTGGCACCAATGCCTGCAAGACAAAACAACACATATGAACAACTCCAAGCAGGCTCCACAATGGTCTATGCTGCAAAACTGGCAAGGGACCAGCTCCTAAAAGGGATATAACAAGGTACAAGAAACAACATGCCAAAGTAAAATAGTATAATGCCACATACTAAAGGGTAAACTACTGTAACCATCTAAGTGATATGCATATGAGAGCATCACTCATACTCAGGCTGAGACCACTACAGGCTCTGTGTCGGAGAGCCCATAGCAATAAGTAATATCTCATAGGACCAGTAAATATGCCAAGATCTGAGACAGAGTCTAAGGCACCTCCAGTAATATAATATATATAAAAATAATTATCCTATAATATATTATGTCTCTTCCCACCCAATGTAACCTCATGTCTCATGTCCACGATGTCTCATGTCCATAACACGCAAGATCATGATCTCTAGCTAGTACAATAAGTCATAATGATATCTCTATATATTTAAGTCTCATATCACAAATCCTATAAGCCTATACAGAATTACCATGAATAACTTAAGAAAAATTTTGTCACATGAAATAGTAGCAAGTGTCCTACGGTATGACATACTTGGTAAAGCAAGTATGCAAAAATAGGATCGTGGAATCAACTCTCTAAATAACGTTACACGACTCTGTGTATGGCGTCGACACCCGAATCTTGTTCGGACGCTAAGCAATATCTCATGATCCTATGTTGAATAGGTACATCACAGAAGTATATATATAGAAAGAACACAAACAAATAATCTAATAGGATTTCTGCAGCTTTGGCAAGGTACACTTGTCTGGGTTCTGAACTCAGTCAACTACTCATGTTAAAGTGGAATCTCCAAGTACGCCTCCGGATGTTGCAAGAAATATCACCAATATTTTTAGAGTACTTGAAATAGCTAGGTGTAGAAGAATGAAAAATACGCTACAGATCTATACGCAGTATCTCAGTGCTGCATGGCGTAAAATATGTCTTCAGAGCCTTCGGCGTATAACAGGGCTTTATCGCTAGTACAACGTAAAATATAGCTCCAGAGCAACCCGCGTAATACAGTATCTTCAGACTGCTTTAGTGTAAAAAAGTTGCTATCTCGCCTTTATGGCGTAAAAACTTATCTGCTTTCAATGCAGCATAGAAGAGTACGAGGAACGCTTCATATTCCTCGAATGAACCTGTCAAATCATGCAGTAATCCTGACTCCTGACAAAGAGTACTGCACGACTACCCAGACGACGACTGTAATGATGGTGCGGCATAGAGACCCAAACCGTCGTTTAGTGACATTACTTTGGCATAAACTACTTTTTTGCATACAAGAAAATACGCTGCCTAGTTTTACACAGGCATATGCGAGCTTTTACGCTCCACAGAAGATAAACAGACTGCCACATCAAAAGCTGCTCTTCGTACAGAGCTCGAGGCATGTCTCTACGTTTAATGCACATAATGGAGGCATGCATTTAATGCTCAGAATGGTGGCAGATCTCTGCATTTAATGCACGAGATTTGGTTATATTTTCAAAGACTGGGCGAGCCATAATTATGGCTAATACGTCCACATCCTAACCTTTGCACATTATGCCATCAGGCTATTTTCAGCTATAGGAGCATGCTGCACGCTATCTCCTTGAAATACGCCACCGGGCCATTTTCAACTATAAGGAGCACGCTGTACGCTATCTTCTTGAAATATGCCAACTCAGGCTATATTTGCATTTCTACGTGATAGGGCTATTTGTTCCAGAATACGCTCAAGGCCTCAGTCAAAGAAGGAGGATCAGCTATCTTTACGCTAGCTACCTATCCATGCAGCATCAGGCTTCTACACCTATAAGGCTTCTATGCCTACTTGGCTTCTACGCCAACTCGACAACCACTTGGCTTCTACGCCAACCTGACAACTATTTGGCTTCTATGCCATGGTGACAGTTATTGGCTTCTACGCTAACCTTTTTACGCGAGGGACAGTTACCTACGTGGCTCGTATGTCGTGATCTTCGCAGCAGTTATACGCATTATCTCATGATGGGACATGTGTCACACGCTTATTCAGAAGACCATCAATACGTAGGTGACAGTTATTATAACTGTTGCGTAAAAAGGGCCATACTCTCCACTCTCCGGCTTCTACGCCGACTGGATGACTACTGTCACTAAAAACCCTATAAATAGAGACCTCTATTGACAGAGGTCCGAGGTCGAAAATTTGGAGAATAGAAGGTCGGAGAAAGGTCAAAAAAATCGAGGAACAGAGAGAGAAGAGCTCAGACAGAGAGTAGCGATCGACAATTTTGACATCGAGCATCCACTTCCTCTTGAAATCTTTGAAGCATCTCCTTCTTCTACAGCACTTCTTCATCATCCTGTGGTCTAAGGGACAAAGTGATCGACTGTAGATTAGACTCCTATAGCAATATTTATCCAGATTAAAATTTGTACTTAACATCCTCCTATAGGATTAATAGTACTTCTTGTTTGTAAACCTAAGAAAGGGTTTTGTATAAATCTAGTTTTATTTCTTCCGTTTATTATCAAACATAAGATGGCGACTCTGCTGGGGACCTCTTTCTCATCTGACGAGAAAACAATTGCTCAATACGATGTAGTATCAGTAGGATCAATGAAGAAGACCTTGGTCGTCCAGTTTGACCAATCTGCCTACGAAGATATGCTTCGAACATGGGGTAGCTCTCACTCTCTCTCGGTCCAAGACAACAGGAAACTGCGTAAGGTGTGGATGCCCCAGACATCCCCTACCATTCCTGCCGACTCTTTGGTTTCGCAGACCAGCAAGGTTGTAGCTTCACAACCTCCACGCTCTACGCGTAAAACTCTGTCTCCCGTCACTGACAGAATAGACACAACTTCTGGCAATGCCTCAGTGCTAATCCAGAAGTTTACTCCGTGTTCTGCACGTAAAACTCTGTCTCTCGTCACTGACAGAATTGACAACTTCTGGCAATGCCTCAGTGCTAATCCAGAAGTCTACTCCGCGCTCTGCGCGTAAGATTCAGTCTCCCGTATGTGACATGGCAGACAATATTTCGGATAATGCCTCAGCGCCAAATCAGAAATTCCAAACGCGCTCTGCGCGTAAGAATGCATTTGTCCTCCACGGAAAAGTAGATGGTCCCTGCAATCTATGCAAGGAAAAATAAGTGGCGGACTACTCAACTTCTCGGCCTTTACGCCAACAAGAGAAGAATCTGTCCACTCTCCAGATTATGCGAGAAGCGGATGGCCGATTGAGGGCTTCCTAAATTTTATGCCAGCCTGAACAGAGTTCCAAATTACGCCAGGTTGAAACCCTCAGCATAAAGAAACCCCAGTTTACTGAGAGACATACTCCTCAGGGATTATCTGCTACTCAGATGGCTAACCTGTTATATACGGGTGGCAGAGAAAAAGTTATGGTTCCCAATATTCGCATGCCAACTGATGTAAACAAGAGGAACAAGCCATCTTCCTCTTCCTCTTCTATAAATTATCCTGACTTGCGTGAATATCTGATCCAGAAACACAAGGATTGGGGATCTTCCAGCATGTCTATTACGCCTCCTAGGGAGCACTATTGTAATAGTCATAGGATTGTAGTTAATTATTGCTGTTCTGAAGCAAAACGGTTGGTTTTCGACCGGTTGAAATACTCTCTGTCTTTCCAGGAAGAAGAGCCTGCACATGCATCAGTAAATTTGGCTTCACACGTTCCTAGAGGAAGGTCGAATTCAAGACGTCATCCTTCTAGAACTCCAAGCCAAAGGAGATTCAACAAACTCCTTGAGAACATTAAAGCTGGAGTGTTCCGAAATACTCGTTCGAGGTCACGACAATCGGCTTCGTATTCTTCTGATTCCGACACTGGGGGTCGCCAGTTTCCCGAATCAGATGCTGAAAGTATAGAGTCATTCTCTACAGAGACCTATACCAGCCCTTCAATGACATCCAGAGAAATGGGAGTCTATGCCATTGAAGACGAACATGAAAAAGCTTCCTCGTCAGGAAGTACTGAGCAACGCATCGCTGTGTTGGAGACATCTCTGAAAAAGATATAATCCATGATGGAGAATATGCAGCAGATGATGCTGACTCAATACACAGCTGCTATAGCTTAAGCATCAGTCCCCCCCGACTCAGATACGGGTGGGGATGGACTTACCACCATCCAACGCAAATCAGGAGCCTGCTCTAGACCAGGAGTCAGCAACCCCTCCACTTCCTAACTCGGAGAATGTATTTTCTCCTGTTGGGGTTATGATACAACCAACCTCTCACCACTCCACGGTTCTTCTACCGGCTGAAGATTCGATGCACGCAGTGCGGGAATTGAAGGCCCAATTTGATGCCTTAAAACATAAGGATCAGCTAAAGAAATTGGGAATCAACCAGCCTTACCCAGCTATCTGGGATGAAGTCCCTTTTCCTCCTAAATACAAACCACAGACTATGGATTTGTTTGAGGAAAAGACATCACCGAGCCAGTACATGAACTACTTTAGCATGATGATGCTGCTATTGCAAGGGAATGATGCCCTTCTCACTCGAGTGTTCAAAGGCTGTCTCTCGGGAGTGGCTTATCAGTGGTACCGTAGTCTTGCGGACAACTGCATTACTTCCTTTGAAGATTTCAAGACTTTTTTTTGCGCGATTCTACGAAGGAGGGATGGACATGTCTATGTCCTCTCTCATCGAAGTAAAGTAGAAAGAAAAAGAGAAAGTTCGCACCTTCATCGAACGTTTTCGTCAAGCCACTTTGCAAATGCCTCCCGGAGTTCCTGACTCAGCATTGGTGGACATTTACAGAAAGAATCTTCTTCCAGTGATCTCGGTGTTCACAGGACCATATCAGTTCCATGATTGGCCCTCGTTCATCATCTCAGCGGTAGCCGCTGAAGACAACAGTCGGAAGGCGCGTGATAATAGAATTATGATATCTGCCTCTGATAGAGGCAAGAGGTCATCCTCCAACAACGACCATCCCCGTGGTTCCAAAGAAAAAGAAGCTATGGCGATCAATATGTCCAGGCAAAAGACTGCGGCAACCACACAGACGAAACCTGGGACTTCCAGACCCATTGAAGTGTACTCTTTTGACGACGACGATATTCCGAGCATATTCGAGTGTCTCGTCAAAAGCGACAAGATTACCCTCCCTGAGGTTAAGTGGCCTAATGAAGTCGGCAGTACCAATAACCCCAAGTACTGCATTTTCCATAGGTACATACATTACCCTACAAAGGCTTGTTATGTACTAAAGAGGAAAATCCAGGAGTTGATCGATGCTAAGGCCATCACTTTGCGCAACAGCGAGAAGACGGTCACCGCCAATATGATCTCTCTTCAATTTGGCAATCTGCCTCCTCAAGAAGTTCCGGATAGTGTTATACCTATTTTTTGGACAACGATGAACATCATTAATCTCCCTCCAGCGAGGGGTCAAAATCATGACCTGGTACGCCTAACTACCCAGCGGGGCAAGATTTTGTGGGTTCATCCAGATCTGGTATCAAAGATCGAGGAAGGGACTCAAGCTGCCAAGGCTAAGTCTAAGAAGAACTCGAAGCATAAACCATGTCATATGGTTGTGGTATCCTCGACATCAGAAGAAGAGGTTTTGGCTACTGGAACCCGTTCAAGGAAAGCCTACCTCAAAGACTATGGAGGAAGTCAGGAAGATGCATCGGCAGATGCTTCAGCTGCCAAACCTTCAGAACCTGAATCCGTCCTACCAGAGGCAGGTCCTTCGAGACCAACTTCGGTGGACAAGGTCAAGCAAAAAGAAGTGCGCTTTGACAAACCTTTGAAGAACATTCAAAACAAAGATTTGGAGAAGCCATATAACTTTGACATCCTATCCCAGTTGGCTAATACACCAGCCAGATTGTCCATATTTGAACTACTCAGGCTCTCTAAGGACACTCATCAAGCCCTGAGTGAAGCATTAATGCAGGCGGAGACATACTTGACCAAGCTCAAGTCCCCTGATGAAGAACCTGTAGCATGTCCTCAATGTCATAGTGTGATGGAGGTGGTCCCGAATATCACTTTCACTCAAGATGACATGCTGTTGAAACACAACAAGCATGACAGACCCCTCTATTACACCGGATATGTCGGTTCCATGGAGGTTGACCGGATTCACATAGATCCGGGATCTTCGATCAGCATCATTCCTCATAGTCTGCTCAGACCGCTGAGGATTCCTACCAGCGAATTGGCTTACACCACCACTACAATCGTAGGCTTCAACGCCAGGAAAAGTAAGCCGTTAGGGAAAATTCGTCTGAGGATCTAGATTGGCGACATCAGATCAGTGGCTACATGCTATATCATTGATTCAGAGGTGTCCTACAATATTCTGCTAGGCAGGCCATGGATCCACGACCACAACATCGTTCCTTCAACTCTACATCAATGCTTTAAATATGTAGATGCCCAAAGAATAGTACAAACGGAGTTTGCTAACCTAAACCCATTTAAAGGAGTAGAATCCTACTACTCCGATGCCATGTTGTACACCCAAGACTACATGGAGGAGGTGTCATGCAAAACAGAGGAGGAATCCCACCGGGAGCCAGAAGAACCCTCTGCCGAACAAACTTTGTCAATCAAGGTGAAAGGACGAACTACTCGTCCGAAAGTCATGGAACCCCTTGCTATCCACCTGAACAAAGTCAATTCAGGAAACAGAGGTGATCCTCTAGTGATCACTTTGAACCAGAAGCCTCCACCCTTGGTCATCAACATTCGGCACAATAAACAGCCGATTGATGTAAATACAACCAGGAACGTGGTTTATGATGATAATAAAGATCATCTTTTCCAGTACATTGACGCTCAAATTCCTGATCAGGAATCCTCTCCCCATAACGATATAGAACCTATAGCACAAAGATTCTTGAAAGCTATAGATTCTTATCATCCGTATGTGTGGGAAGTAGCGTTACCATCTAATGTCATCACGACATATGGGCCACATGAAGATTCTATCTTTATTGTCCCACCTACTCGTAGTGGTCAACGTTCAATAGGCTTCGGTCGCATGCACAATGAACCGACTGTACAAGAATATTCTCCCGATGACAATGCTAGCAAAATGCAGGTTCACAGATATAGCCCGCAAGCTTTGAAGATTATGCAAAGTATGGGTTATGACTTGAAGCTGGAACCAGGCATTAACTACGGGAAAGGCAGACGAATACCGTTGCACGGTGATCCCTACTGTTAACGAACTCATTTTGGGTTAGGGTATACCACCTCCCTTGCAATTTCTGAGTCAAATGAGGATATCTCTTCCTCTGCTCAAGGTGGCTCACCGTCCTCCGACTCATCAGATGATCCCGAACGAGCATTATCAGTAAATATGGTATTGACAGGTCCTCTCGAAGCAGACAAACAAGAATCTAAACCATTTGAGAATGACTCTTGGGCTCAGCAAATGGATACACAATGGGAACTCTGGTTCAAGCAGAGAGAACCTTCCACTGAAGATAAAGTTATCCAAATCAACGTTGGGAATGAACTTTCACCAAAGCCGATATTTATCAGTAACAATCTTTTCGAAGAAGAAAGGAAAGAAATAATCCAGCTGATAAGAGAATATATCGACGTCTTTGAGTGGAATTATGAGGATATGCCAGGTCTCGATCCAAAAGTGGCTACTCACAAGCTCAATATATTGCCCAATTCAAAACCTGTGAAGCAACATCAATGCCGGTTCCGTCCAGACATGATGGACGCCATTGAAGCTGAAATTAAGAAGTTGATAACCTGCGGCTTCATCAGGGAAGAACAACATCCTTACTGGGTCGCCAATGTTGTCCCGGTCATAAAGAAAAATGGGAAAGTACGTGTCTGCATCGATTATCGAGATCTGAACGCAGCCTCCCAAAGGATGAATCTCTCTTCCCATCACAGACGTCATGATCGATAATACATGCGGTTTTGAACACATGTCTTTTATGGACGGATTTTTAGGATACAATCAAATCAAGATGCATCATGAAGACGAGAAGCATACTGCCTTTCGAACACCATTGGGGGTATATTGCTATACGGTCATGCCCTTCAGACTGAAAAATGCCGGAGCTACGTACCAACGAGCTATGAGTAACATATTCCATGAGCACCTACACAAAACAGTGGAATATTATGTGGATGATATAGCTGTTAAAAGTCACCGCAAGGATAATCATATCCAAAACCTGAAGACAGTATTCGAGTTGATGCGCCAACATCAACTCAAAATGAATCCTACAAAGTCCTTTCTGGGTGTATCCAGTGGCAAATTCCTGGGATTTGTCATAACCGCCAAAGGCATTCAAGTGGACCCTGATAAAGTCAATGCCATCTTAGAAATGCGACTACCCCATAATCTGAGAGAACTCAGGGGATTTCAAGATCGTTTAGCTTATATCAGGAGATTCATATCCAATCTCTCGGGAAGGTGTCAGCCTTTTTCTCGTCTCATAAAGAAAGGTGTATCCTTCGTATGGGACGAAGCCTGTCAGCAAGCGTTTAATGATATCAACCGCTACCTTACTAATCCTCCAGTTCTGGTGCCTCCCGTCATAGGAAGACCATTCTTGCTGTATGTTCGAGCAATGGATCATTCTCTGGGAGCTCTTCTCGCACAGAAGAACGATGAAGGTCATGAACAGGCTATCTACTACTTAAGCAGGATGATGGTCGGAGCTGAACACCGGTATAATCCAGTGGAAAAGAATGTTTAGCCCTAATGTTCGCCATTCAGAAAACATAAAACTATGTCACATGCCAGACTATTCATATCATTTCCAGGATCAATCCTCTTCGGATATTAATGAATAAGCCAAGCGTTCTTAATTCCTGACTCGCGACTTGGGCTATGTTATTAATACCGTATGATATGGTGTACGTCCCTCAGAAGTCCATCAAAGGACAAGAATTGGCTGATTTCCTAGCTGCTCATCCGATTTCGGAAACCTCTAAACTATACGAGGACATTCCCGACGAAGTTGCAGAATGTAATTCAGCAATGGAAAGTGTTACATGGCAGCTATTCTTCGATGGTGCCTCCAGGACTGGTCCCAGGGGAAATATGGTTTCAGGAGTAGGAATCATCTTGGTCACTCCTGATAAACTCGTCATCTATTGAGCATATTCTCTTAGCGAGCCCTGCTCTAATAATATGGCAGAATATAATGCCTTACTCATCGGGCTCCAAGTCGCTAAAGAGTTGGACGTCAAATACCTGGAAGCTTTCGGTGACTCTCTGCTGATCGTCAATCAAGTCAGAGGAATATATAAAGTCCGTAATCCAGACCTCATTCCTTATCACCAAGCAACCATCGAGATAGCCATAACTTTCAAAGGGTTCTACCTAGAGCATGTGCCACGATCTCACAATCTGGAAGCGGATGCCCTGGCCAGTCTAGCTGCAGATTTAGCTATTCCCATAAGAAGGCAGAACTCGGTAATCCTTCTTAACAGAGATTTATTCTGTGTACAAAACAACTTTCACATAGAACGCAGCTACGCTGTGAACACAGATCCTCCCAAGAGAGACTGGAGAAGTCCTTTTATAGATTTTGTAGCATACAGAATCTTGCCGGAGGATCCTAAAGAAGCAGTATCCGTTAAAAGAAGATCATTACGCTTCTATTTCGATGCGTCTTCACAATGTCTATATCGCCAGACTTATGACGGACTATTATTATGATGTCTCTCTAGTGATGAAGCATAACGGATTATCCGTGAAGCTCACGACGGCGTATACGGAGCACATCAACCCGGTCCTAAGCTACAGGATCGTATAAAAAGGATGGGCTATTACTGGCCTACTATGATCATAAATGCAATAAAATATGCAAGACAATGCAAAGCCTACTAGGTCCATGCAGATTTTATACATCAACATTCTGAACATCTACATCCTACGGTTGCATCCTGGCCTTTCAAAGCATGGGGTATGGATATCATTGGTCCTATTCACCCTTCTTCTTCCCGAGGTTATCGTTTCATATTAGCCATCACGGATTATTTCTCCAAATGGGCAGAGGCAATTCCTCTGGTTGAAGTAAAGACATCCAACGTGATCAGCTTCATCAAACATCATGTCATTTATCTCTTTAGGATTCCCCAAAGGATAATTCATGACAACGGGCCACAATTCATCAGCCAAGCATTTCACCGATTTTGAGATAAAAATCGGATACAAAATGTGGCCTCTACGGCATACAATCCTGCTACTAATGGTTTGGCGGAAGCTTTCAACAAAACCATTATCAAACTCTTGAAAAAGTTCGTCTCTTCGAACAAAAGAGATTGGAACAAGAAGCTAGGAGAATGTCTCTGGGCATACCGCACAACGGTACGAGCACCGACGGGTTATACCCCATTCTCATTGGTTTACGGGAGTGAAGCAGTTTTCCCCATCAAAATTCAAATTCTGTCACTCAGAATAGTAGTGGCTAATGAGTTGACACAGGAAAAGAATGATCTATTAAGACTTCAAGAGCTAGAAGGATTAGATGAAAAATGCTTTCAAGCCCAACATCGCATCGCATTCTACCAGGCACGCATTTCCAGAGCTTTTAATCAAAAAGTAAAGGAAAGAGTGTTCAAAGTTGGCGAGCTAGTTCTAGCCGTAAGAAGGCCAATGATCATTACTCACAAGAGTAAGGGTAAATTCTAACCCAAATGGGAAGGCCCATATGTGATCGAGACGACGTTCTCAAACGACGCTTACAGATTAGCCAAGCCTAATGGAGACTTGTTAATGGCTCCTATCAACGGCAAATTCCTGAAGAGGTACCATGCTTAATCTCCTTTGCTCAACGGAGTATGGTAAAGATCTCATTCTGACAATACTACTTCCAAAATTCTAGTTGGATCATATTCTATCATGTCCATATAACCTCTGAATAGATATGTTTAACTAATTTGGAACTTTAAAACCTATCACGTCCATATTACCTCTGATAGTGTTTTGTGTACAAATTCTAGTTGGAGCATATTCTATCATATCCATATAACCTCTGAATAGATATGTCCAGCTGAAGCTTACCGAAAGTATATCACGTCCATATTACCTCTGATATCACTTTCACCCTATCCTATCATTTATATTCCAAAATAATAGGTCCACCAAAGTCAGATAAAGCCTCTTTATTATCTCCAAAAAGAGCAAATTACATAGAAAAGCAAAAAAAAACATTATTTAGGGGGAGCAGTTAAGTCACGAATTTGCTGCGCCAGAGTAACCATTCTCTCATCCCTGGAGTTCAAGACATCAGCGCGAGCCCGCTCCAACCTTGCCGTCTCATTGTTCAAAGCAGACAGCTCGGACCGAGCATGTACAAAACCTGCGTAGATAATACCCACATGTGTCAGGTTCTGCTGAGCCGTCTCTATTTGATTCTTCAACGTATCGCGAGCTGTTGATAAAGAGAGAGCCTTCTCCTTGGCCTTAGCGAGGTCATCTTCCAATTTGCGGACCCTCGCTGCCTCTTCCTCATATTCGACCTCGCATTGAGTCAGCTGGGGAATGACATACTCCAATTCGGCACGCTCTAGATCAATCTCCTGCTGCTGTTCCTGGACGGATTGGTTCAGAGATTCCATTTGTCCAGCAAGCTCTGCAGTTAAGGAGTCATACCTAGCTTGAACGAGACCGTCAATGCTACCTCGAGATAGCTACAAATAATCGTTAATGGGTTATTCCAAACCATTAACTATCTGCTCCAGCGTATCAGCTCTCCCAGTATCGTTGAAATCTCTGATCGGTGCTATCGCAAACTGGGAGGACCTCCTCAGAGCCTCGAAGCCTAGATTCTTCTCCAGCACCATTGATATCAGCGATTTCAAAGTGGTATAGAAAATACTAGTATACTACTCAATTAGCATGGCGAGATCCGAATGGACGCTGGGAGTGGATACAATATTGGCGAATCCCCCTCCAGGAATGACTGCAGACAATGTTGCCACAGTCGTCACCTCAACAGATGGTGCGACAAAAGAAGAAGTGCCAACAACGGACGAAGTGGCCGACATACTCAAATGAGGCATAGTCGTAATGACAGGCTCATCCTCCTCTCGAGATATCGAAATGGTTTCGAGCGAACCGACACCCGAAAATATTTTCTCTTCAAAGTCAGGCACCTCCGTGTCATGGACAGGAGCGGAAACAAAGCCGAAAGTTGCGTCGACGCTATCCTCCCCGTAGATGTCTTTCCCTGAAAAGAAGACAAGAGAAAGTTAATATCAACATGATGTTATTTTTCTAAAAGAGGCGTAAAGACGACATTTACCCATAGCCGATGGTATATATGTCGCGTCGACAGCTAGTACAGCTAAATCATTTCTTAATGATGCTAAGCGAGCTGTCAAACCTGGAAAAGGGGGTGCGCTAACTGACACTGGCAGATATTCCTCCAGGTCTTCACCGAGATCCACTCGAGGCTCATTGGGTGGAATCTCGCTGGGTATACTTACAGACGCGGCAGGGGTTTCTTCCGTTGCTGGTCTGGATAAAGATATTCTTATTGGGCTGGGCCCCAAAGGCAATCTCGTACCACTACCTGAAGCGGTGGCAGCGACAGCAGCCTCGAGCAAACATTCTCCGGTATTGTCAGTCGAAACTTTAGAGGTTCCCTCTCTAAAAGGTGAGGAACCTCTAATCAAAGGATCGTCCCCAACAGGGGAAACAACAGGCTCATTTCTAGGAGCCTCATGACTGGAAGTCTTGTCAGGACCACTAACAGTTTTCTTTTTTTTGCGAGGGGAAGTCTCCTTCAGAATAGGAGTCCTTCGCTTACCAGAGATAACCAGAGGCTCTGCAGGCTGAGGTATTTCGCCTCTCGGTACTGCCAGCAAAGGCTCGTCTGGATTGACAGAGTCTTCTTCTTTATCAGATGAAACTGATGGGACATCCTCTCTCCCTGCGGACTTAGAAGAAGGCATCCTAAAACTTCCACGCATATCAAAATCGCGATGGAAGGTATTGGTTGCCACATAAAACTGGGCATATGAGTGGAGGATGCGCAACTCCATGGAGAGTGAAGTCGCAGGTACACTAAAAGCTGCTCCAGTGCAACCTATTATAAAGTATCGCCATCCTCTCGCTCCATCGATAAGTCCACCCCTGGACTTGAAGCTGGTGACGGCATTGCCCACGTGTAATTGGTCATACCCAAACTGCCTGGCGAACCGACTAGGCAGGTAGGGCTCTAAGAAGCATTGGTCTTCACTTTTGTACAATAAATAGGAAGGCCTAATGCAGACCAACCAACTAAAAGCTTCAGAAGAAAGAATGGTCTGCCCTTCACCTGAGTCCTGAAGCCTGCTCCCCTGTTGATTGAGATATACAGTGGGGATGGTGCAAAAGAGCTTCCAGCTGTGCGCAAAATTTAACGCTCGCCGACAGTCTAAATCTGTGGCCACGTTCCAGGTGGAATTCTTGTAATTCAACAAGAAATTATTCTCTGAACTACTGCCAGAGCCGGGAGACATCACCCTAGGGTTATGAAGAATTAACCATCCCATCAAATACAGGAACGGTAATTCTACCCTGGGAAAGCTGTCTCGCCGTGTTTCATCGGCAAGCAGCCCATCAGTAATAGCCCTCAGGCCAGCTTGTATGCGGCATACCATGGCAGGGAGAAGGCCCAGTCTTGCCCCGAACACCAGACGCACTGCAGGCCATAAGATGTTGCGGTGAATGCGATCCGAAGATGCAATGCCGGGTACTACCAGTCGGCACAGCCATATAGAGAGGAAGCCAGCCAGTTGACCTTTCTTGGACAGAGGCCTGCGATAATGCCTCAAATAACTATAGGTTTTAGTGCCTGCATGATATTTCCCTATCCCTTTGTTGAGAATTTGATCTGAAGCCCCAGAGTCTTCAATAAGTTCATCGACTACTTGAGCACTAAGCACGCTCAGAAAGCTCAAAGGCTGATCCCTGCTATCCACGACTTTATCTGGCTTAGCAGCCCTGGCCCGGTGAAAGAAGAGGTAGGACGCCCATTTATTGGTATGATCCAAATCAGAGGGCTCATTATAAAAGGCGGTACAAGCAAGGTAGTGGCACATCAGCTCCTGGTACACTGCCACCACCTGAGGGTCTGTATCCCCCAACTCCCTTTTAGTGGGAATATACTCTTCATAAGGAGTATCCTCCATCGACAGTCTCGAAATCTCTGCCATTTCGTGAAGCGCCAATCCCAACTCCCCCAATGGAGTGGAGAAAGTCCCAATGAGTGAGATATATCGCTCCATCAAGGCCAAAAATAGGTTGGGGTTGAGAGGTAACCCAATACTGGTAGCACTCACAGCCGCGTACAGACTAATGCTCTCCAGCTCAGTCTAAAAATGCTTCAGGGCCCAGGCAGCTAAACGAGCCCATTAAAAATTTGTAGGTGTAACCCACCCATTGGTCCGAGGATTAACCTTGGGGTATACTCCTCCATACCCGATGAAGTCATTACAGAAAGTCGGTAATTGGACTGGTTGGAGCAGTGAAGTGTCTTCACTCGGGACACTGCCCGGATACAATCCCCTGAACGGCATGACCGGACCGGAAGGGCGGCTTACAAATGACCCTTGGTCGGATCCTTTCTGGTAAAATATCTTTCCCGGCTGTCCGTAAAGATTGGGAGTCAGGGTCTACGACATCCTCCTGGGATGCGTGGCATGGAAGAATGCCGAGATAGGGTAATCTCTCAGCATCTTGGACAGATACAGGACCAGGCCCCCGACAAAAAAAACCTAATTTTCTTTCTTGGACTTCGTCCGGGATTGTTTGTCAATCATATCCTCGAAGAGGAAAGCCGTTTTTATGTATTGTGCCCCGTCTATATACGCCAGGGGCTCTCCATTGATCATGCTCAACAGCATTCGCTCTCCTTGAGACGATATCAGGATTTTCCTTCCTTCAGGATATTGGGGTCCAGAAATAGAAAATGTCATATGGGACAAATCCTCCAGGTAATTGGAGTGCAGCATCCCAGCAGCAGAACCCATCACCTCAGCCAACGGAGATATATGCAAGTTAACTACAAAGTACAAGAAAAATACGCCAGTTTCTATATTTGACCTCATAATCTTGCAGCTTATGCCAAAGAGCAACAGTCTGTGCTTTTACGCCAAGACTGTGAAAACTTAAGTTTTTAAGCTGGAATCCATTTCCTAAGCGTAAAATTCAAGGTTGGCAGTATACAGTCTGTGTTTTTCGACAGACTGCCAAAATTTGAATGATTACGCCGTAATTTTCATCCAGAGCGTAACACTCAAAGTTTGTAGTATACGCCAAATTTTGACAGTCAAAGTTTTTACGCCAGACTGCGAAAATGTAGAGTTTTTACGCTGACACATTAGGAATGTGGGCATAAATGAGAAAACATCTCTGTGCATCATCTTTCTCGAAGAAGCTCTCAGCACAGAAGATGACCTAGCGCGTTTACGTACAACGTGTGCGAAGGGTTTTTCTTCGTTCTTGTCGTCTCAAAAGTTTTACCTACAACGCCCGGCGCACAGCTCGTCGGTGGAACACTTCGTTCAGAGCAGAGTTTGCCCTGCCCGTTGGGAGTCGCTCTTGCTTGGGCAGAGGAGCGGGAAGAGGAGGCAGCCTTCTTTTCCTTAGAGGAGGAGATTGGTTTTGGTGCCAGAATGCTCAGAGAAGAAACGAAGGAGAATACTCAAAGAGACGAAGGTTTTTCTTTTGCAAAAGACAGGTGAAGAGTCTTCTCTCTGGAGGCCTTGGGGTATTTATAGAGATCAAATAAACTCCTCGAATCCCTAACCAAATCCGATATTTAATATTCGGTTATGATTGGGGACTACGTCAGCCTATTACTCAGGGAAGGCGGACAGTCAGTGAATTCAAAAAGTTTTCGTACAAAGCAGATTCGTGATTTTACGCCAATGAGCTTTTTACGCTCGAGAAGCCACAAATCTACGGTTTTACGCTCAGAGGCTATAAGTCTACGGTTTTATGCCCGGATGCTTTTATGCTCGGTAGCTTTTACGCTCGAGACGCTACAAACCTACGACTTCACGCTCAGAGACTACAAATCTATGATTTCACGCTCAGAAGCTTTTTACGCTCAGAGGCCACAAATCTACGACTTCACGCTCGGAAGTTTTCTTTTCAGAGGCTATAAATCTATAGTTCTACGCCCGAATGCTCTTATGCTCAGCAGCTTTTACACTCGACAGGCTACAAACTTACGATTTTATGCTCATCTACACTACGGATTTATGACTTTCCGCGGTTCTTAAAATAAGCATGCCAGATTATGCGTATATTTGAACAATTCTTATGACGGCAAACTACAAGGGTTCACTCAGAACATACTCCTTCTTGGCCTCAAAGTATCCCAAGTACCCAAAGCATACAGGATTCAACATAGAAAATTACTCTTCTTCTTGGGTCAATTGGAAGTTCATCCAAAATCCAGTCAGAATATTTCCTCCATAGTTCAAGATGGCGACTCAGTTTTGACAGCCATTTTTCGCCCTAGTTTAAGGGATTTTTGAGAAATCATTCTTGAATATGATGGTCTAAACAACAATTCTTCTTATCATAGAAGTAACAGTTCAGAATTCTACGCAATTTCTCGTTCAAAACAGTATGACAGTTCGAATATTCGACTTAAATGCTAAGCAGTTTTCTACGCGTCCTCAGTTACGCGTAAAAAATAGGACGGGACCAAATACTCTTTATCAGAGTCGGTGTAAAGTTGTCCAGACGTGTCGAAGCTACACATATTCAGACTTCATCACAGCAAAAATATATGGCAAATCATCAGATACGCAAAAGAAGACAATTTTTATTAAATCATGATTACATATAAGGGAAATTTCGTCTACAAAGGGTTTTCTCATCTTCATTAAAAGATCACACCAAGAGTCTGTTCTGCCAGGTTCTCGTATTGGTGGAGATCTTTCGCGTCTTTTTCAGCAGTTCATCGACTTCCACAGTCGATGAACAAGAAAATGATTAATGGCGGGAGGATACAACACTGGGCTTGTATAAATTATTCAGAGTCTATCCCCCATATGCCATGACAGATTAAGTTGAGATTTTAGACCCAGCTCAATACTGGAAGACAGGCCTAGTTTGTCTGCCCTCGTCCACGAACAACGGGAGAAAATACAGCTTGCAAGCTGTGTGGTCGAATGTGACCCTTCCTCTCTCCTGGACGAATCGCCATATGAAGTTGCTGATTATCCCGAGCAAAGGAAGCTATGATATCCTTCCATGATCCATCGTTGCAGAGGATATTTGGTCGAAGACGCCTTCTTTTTCGGCTCCTTACATGCTGGAAGAGCATGATCTTCTTCTTCCTCAATTCGACCCGACGAACTTCGACAATCATCTATGTGTGGTGAAGGAAATGTGGGAAGGACAAGTTAACTCATCAACCTTTTTATAGGTAAAAGAGAACACACCGAATCCCAAAAAATCCCCAAAAATCTGCCAAGAAATCAGCCTCGAAGAACGAGTCAGATTTGACCGTTTCATGCTTCATTCAAAGTGCTTCAAATTACGAGAAATTTAAAAACTTTGAAGGGGGTCTTGTAGAAGCATAAAAAATACGCTACAGATCTATATATAGTATCTCAGTACTGCATGGCGTAAAATATGTCTTTAGAGCCATCGGCGTATAACTGGGCTTCATCGCTACTACAGCGTAAAATATAACTCCAGAGCAAACCGCGTAATGCAGTATCTTCAGACTGCTTCAGCGTAAAAAAGTTGCAATCTCGCCTTTATGGCGTAAAAACTTATATGCTTTCAATGCAGCATAGAAGAGTACGAGGAACGCTTCGTATTCCTCGAATGAACCTGTAAAATTATGTAGTGATCCTGACTCTTGATAAAGAGTACTGCACGACTACCCAGACGACGGCTGTAATGATGGTGCGGCACAGAGACCCAAATCGTCGTTTAGTGACATTACTTTGGCATAAACTACTTTTTTGCATACAAAGGAATACGCTGCCTAGTTTTACACAGGCAGATGCGAGCTTTTATGCTCCGCAGAAGACAAACAGACTGCCACGTCAAAAGCTACTCTTCGTATAGAGCTCGAGGCATGTCTCTGCATTTAATGCACAGAATGGAGGCACGTCTCTGCATTTAATGCTCAGAATAGTGGTAGATCTCTGCATTTAGTGTACGAGATTTGGTTATATTTTCAAAGACTGGGCGAGCCATAATTACGGCTAATACGTCCACATCCTAACCTTTGCACATTACGCCATCAGACTATTTTCAGCTGTAGGAGCATGCTGTACGCTATCTCCTTGAAATACGCCACCGGGCCATTTTCATCTATAAGGAGCACGCTGTACGCTATCTCCTTGAAATACGCCAACTCAGGCTATATTTGTATTTGTGCGTGATAGGGCTATTTGGTCCAGAATACGCTTAAGGCCTCAGTCAAAGAAAGAGGATCAGCTATCTTTTACGCTAGCTACCTATCAATAGAGCATTAGGCTTCTACGCCTACAAGGCTTCTATGCCTACTTGGCTTCTACGCCAACTCGACAACCACTTGGCTTCTATGCCAACCTGACAACTATTTGGCTTCTACGCCATGGTGACAGTTATTAGCTTCTACGCCGACCTTTTTACGTGAGGGACAGTTACCTATGTGGCTCGCATGCTGTGATCTTCACAGCAGTTATACGCATTATCTCATGATGGGACACGCGTCACACGCTTATTCAGAAGATCATCTATACGTGGGTGGCAGTTATTATGACCGTCGCATAAAAAGGGCCATACTCTCCACTCTCCGGCTTCTACGCCGACTGGATGACTACTGTCACTAAAAACCCTATAAATAGAGATCTCTATTGACAGAGGTCCGAGGTCGAAAATTTGGAGAATAGAAGGTCGGAGAAAGGTCGAAAAAATCGAGGAACAGAGAGAGAAGAGCTCAGACAGAGAGTAGCGATCGACGATTTTGACATCGAGCATCCACTTCCTCTTGCAATCTTTGAAGCATCTCCTTCTTGTACATCACTTCTTCATCATCGTGTGGTCCAAGGGACAAAGTGATCGACTGTAGATCAGACTTCTATAACAATATTTACCCAGATTAAAATTTGTACTTAACATCCTCGTATAGGATTAATAGTACTTCTTGTTTGTAAACCTAAGAAAGGGTTTTGTATAAACCTAGTTTTATTTCTTCTATTTATTATCAAACACTAGGATTGACTACCCATAAGTCCAATTTGGACACAGGGGCAGAATTGATAGTTTTGGATCAAAATGGGGTCCACATATGGCCCACTTCGTAACAAAAAGCGTGCCAGAGATAAAATTCTCCAAATTTATCAAACTTAGTATCTACGAGTCTAGAAGGATGATACGAACCCAATGGAATATAAAGAACTGGATTCCGATGAGCCGGTTATGAAATAACTAGTCAAGTGGAACCGTGGAGCCCATGAAATGGTATTTCGTCAATGTTCTTAGAATCGAACCAAACATGGGTCACATGACTAACGTAATGCTGCGAATCCGATAGCGTAAGTTTTATGGCAAAATGACAAGCATACACAAAATTATAAAAAGTGTCAGAACATGTCGATATGGTATTTTTTGATGGATACACGTTGATTCCGGTGTGCACGCACATCCAAATCAAGTTTTGCAAAATCCTATATTTCTGCGTTGATGATACGTGCCTTTCGGTGCAATTCGCACACGATAAATTCACCTCGTTTGGTAGGACACACCCCGTATCAAGAAATTTTGGGTTTACGAAACAAAGTTTTTGACAGATTTCAACGCTGAATAATCAGCAGATAAATTTATAATTTAATTAAACTAATTAAAGATATTAAATCTTTATTTTGTTATCTTTAATTTGGAAAAAGAAATTAGAATTTTGGTTCATTGGTTTGAAAGAAAATGGCTTTGGAAAATGGGGTGTTGAGACAGTTTCTTATGATCTCGAAATCAAGTTTTTTCTTGATTTTGGATCGCGATTTACGATCAACATAGCACGATTTAAAACAATCTATTTGAAGGGAGTTGATGGCGTATAAGTTGTTGTTTTACCTGCAAAATTGGTTTGGAAAACCATAGAGCAAGGGAGAAGAAAACTAGCTACAAAGTGGCAGTTTGGGCCACGTTGCTGCTGTTTCCGCGCCATTCGCGCGCTCGCGGCCGGCGGTTAACGACGACATGCTGAGAGGGTGGTATATATATATATATATATATATATATATATATATATATATATATATATATAGGGTGAAGGAGGGGGTTTTGGAATGGAAAATGAAGGAGTCGGCCGGTTTCAGGAAGACGAACTGAGTCGGGGGGGTTCAGTAGGTGAAGGGTTTTTTCGGTTACTGTACTGAAGGGGAATGGGTTATGGGTGCTGGGGTGTTACGGGTGCGGGTGAGTTCGGGTTTTGGGTTTGGGTAGGTTTAGGGTTTCGGGTTTAGTTTATTATTATTTATTAATAACCATATATATATATATATATATATATATATATATATATATATATATATATATATATATATATATATATATATATATATAGCTATGTAAAAATAAATAGGTTTGCAACCCAAATAATTCCCAGAAAAAATCTATAATTCTCTAATAATAGTTGTACACTAGTAAAAATATTTTTTGTGTAATATTATTAATTAATTACATGTACAAAATATCTATCCTTTAATATAATATTATGAAAATTCTCCCTTAATCTCAATAATTACATAATACCAATATCAATAAATTTAAAAATTTAAATCTAAAATATTAGGGGGGTTTACAACTGCGTACTCTAAATATGTGCTCGTTATATAAAAGTACCTTGGTATTGTGCGATGCGCAACCTAGGCACACACGTCATCATGCTCGGAGGACGACTATCGATTCTATGAAATAGGGACATGACATATTGGTATAAGAGCACAGCATCAAGTTCCTTTAACCCTCGTATCGGAAAAGTTTCTTTAACCATCTATTCCCTATACAAACTCTTGAACTCATTTGGCCAAAAATAAGATACGTTTCCTACAGTAAGTCCATAATACATTATGAGCCTGATATAAGTTACCTTATTTTAAAGGAATGGCTCAAGCGCACGCATCAGCACTAGCACAGGGTGAGGTACAAGCCAAAAAATGTAGTTTCGGCACCTTGGAAAATTCCAAAAGCCAGCGAGCCATGCCCCGTGTCGACCCGATTGAGTAAATAATGCGGATGCTTGAAGCAAGTCAGTAAAGAGATGAGGCTTGCTATGAGCGAGCCAAGAAGCGGGAAGAAGAGCAACAAAACAAGTTTGACGGCAATCTAGAAGCCCGATTTGTAGTCCAATAGAAGCAGGTAGATTCCCTATAATAGATCGTTCAGACCTTGGCCTCCAACCATTCCACGACGATATCAGTGGCACCAGTAGAGTGACCCATGCCTGAAGTCGAAACACCTTAAACTCCAAAGAAGAAGGAAGTGACTACCTTTGACTTTGTTGAATTTAAGAAGGTATGCAATATGCCATTCAAAGGGACTGAGGATTCGATCGTGGCTCTAGATTGGCTAGCAGAGTTTAAAGATCACTTCAAATTGCTAGAGGTACCTGAGGAAAAATATATTATGTGTACCCAACTGTAGCTCCGTTTGAACGCATACGATTGGTGGAACGTACATCAAAGATCTCTCTCCGTAGACGAAGAAGAAGAGACGATTGCGTAGGCTACCTTCCATAGCGGTTTGAGGAGGAGTTCATACCCCCTCTCATCCATTGGCAAAAGGAGAACGAGTTCGTGCAGCTCTGCCAAGGCAATATGACAGTAAAGCAGTACTCCACCGAATTCAACCGGCTCGCCAAATTTGTAAGCTCATATTTACCTGATACGGTGAGTCATACAAGATGATTCGAAGGCAGCCTGCAACCTGCCATCCATACGCATGTGGTCGTTCCCCAATACCTGACTATAAGACAAGTTCTCAATCATGCCCTTTTTCTTGAACCACAGTATCCTCTACTTGCTGCCGACACTGTGCATACTTTTAATCATAAGCGCCATAGCAATACGGGAGGAAATACCACTCCAAAGCATCCAAATAACGACGGTCAGCAAAGAGGAAATCTAGGGAAACTATATTTCTTCTGTAAGAGGCCCGAGCACACCATCAATGAAAGTTACCTCAAGAAAGGGTTATGCTTCAACTGTGGTGACAAGGGCCACATATTTAATGACTGTCCGCTCCCCTCTAAGCTTCGCTCTCAACATCCAAATTCTGCCACAGCACATCAGGCCAACAGAGCCGCCCCACAACAAGAGCGTCGTCAAGCTCAAGGCCTAGTGTACACGTTGACACGGGAAGAGGCCCTAGCATCGGACACCGTCATGTCAGGTATATTACTTTTTAATAACATACCTGCATGTGTGCTATTTGATTCTGGTATAATACATAGCTTTATATCCACGATTTTTACCGTAAAAAAATAAGATAGAAATAATACCATTATATTTAGACCTTAGTGTTATTACCCCATCGAGCATGAAGATGTTCATTCAGTTTGACAGGACAGTCACATCTGTATTGGGGAAAGAAAACTCTCGCTCGATGTGTTAGTCCTAGATGTTCAGGATTATGATATCATTTTGGTGATGGATTGGCTCGATGCTTGCTCGATAACTATCGAATATGCAAAAAAATGAGTCATCTTCCGTCTACCTGGAGAGACCGAATTCTGCTACATAATTGGTCCAGTAAAGGAAGCGTCAAGAACCTGCATGGTGATTTCTGCAATGTTATCTCAGCGGATGCTACACTCTGGGTGCGAGTGATACTTAGCGTCGGTTCGGGACACGCAGCTAGATTGCGCAAACGTTGAGTTTTCTTCTATTGTGGCAGAGTTTCCTGATGTGTTTTCGAGTGAGCTACCTGGTATGCCACCCGACCGAAAAATCAAGTTTACCATCGATACATTCCCAAATATCCAACCGATTTCCAAAGTCCCGTACCGAATGGCCCCAGCTGAACTAAAGGAGTTAAAGTGCCAACTATAAGAACTGCTTGACCGTTGATACATTCGTCCGAGCGTGTCTTCTTGGGGCACGCTAATACTCTTTATAAAGAAGAAAGATGAGACATTGTGACTCTGCATAGACTATCGGGAGCTAAATAAAGTCAATATCCGAAACAAGTATCCTCTGCCCAGGATCGATGACCTCTTTGATTAGTTGTAAGGGACATCAGTGTTTTCGAAGATAGATCTTCTCTCTGGCTACCACCAATTAAAGATTAAGCCAGAGTATATGCCAAAGTCAGCATTTTGAACTCTCTATGGCCATTATGAGTTTTCTGTTATACCGTTTGGACTGATGAATGCCCCCTCCGCATTCTTGAATTTGATAAACCATGTATTTTGACCATTCTTTGATAAATTTATGGTACTATTCATAGACGACATCTTATTGTACTCGAAGAATAAGGATAAATACGCAGGACAACTACGGATGGTGCTTCAAACTCTTCGAGACAATAAGTTGTTCGCGAAGTTAAGTAAGTGCAAGTTTTGGTTGGACACCATATCTTTTCTCGGGCACATCATTTCCGCGGAGGGCATCTCAGTTGACCCGAAGAAAGTTGAAGCCATCGTAAAGTGGAAGAGACCTGAGTGAGACAGCAACATTCGAAGCTTCCTTGGTCTAGCAGGCTACTACAGGAGATTCATAAAAGATTTTTCATGGATCACCTTTGACTCATCTTACTAGAAAAGGAGTAACATTCACATGGACGGACGACTATGAATCTTCATTTATTGAGTTAAAGCAACGCCTTGTCTCAGCACCGATTCTTACCCTTCCAGACGGACTCGATAATTTTAAGATCTATAGCAACACTTTAGGAAAGGATTTGGGATGTGTTCTTATATAGAGGGATAAAGTGATAACCTTTGTATTGAGGCATTTAAAGCCTTACGAAAGGAACTATCCAACGCATGACCTGAAACTTGCAGCGGTGGTGTTCGCTTTGAAGTTATGGCGGCATTACCTTTATGGCGTATCGTGTGAAATCTTCACTGGCCACAAAATTCTCAAATACCTCTATACTCAAAAGGATTTGAATCTACAGCAACAATATTAGCTTGAACTCCTTAGCGACTTTGACTTGATGATCAGATATACACCGGGCAAGAGAAACGTTGTAGCTGATGCAATGAGTCGAGTGTTTGTTGGAAGCTTAGCTATCGATGATAGACTAGGAAGGGATCTCAAAAGTTTGGGCATTACACTCTGAATCTGATACAAAAAGGGGACGCAGGTGGCTCAGTTGTGCCTTGAACCAGACTTGCTGGAGAAAGTTAAGTCTGCTTAGAAGGGTGACTTGTTCCTAGAGAAGATGCAAAATCTTATCTCAGTAGGAAGGGCGACCGACTTTGCGGTAAGCACGATGGGATGATGCGAGTAAAGGAAAGATTGTGTGTTCCTAACAATACAAACCTCAGAAAGTAGATACTCACTGAAGACCACTATATGAGTTACACTTCACATCCAGGAAGCACAAAGATGTATCGAGATCTCTGTACGATATTTTGGTGGCACGGCATAAAAAGGGATATGGCATTATTTGTGTTGTGCATGGCTTATCAAAGGGTAAAGGCCGAGCACCAAAAGCCGGGTGAAGAGATGCTGAACCTTGCTATACCAGAGTAGAAATAGGAACACATAACGATAGATTTTATAGTTGGTTTACCAAAGACGCAACCGAGGAATAATGCCGTCTGGGTCATCGTCGATCGACTCACCAAGTCAGCTTACTTTCTGCCTATCAAAGTTACTTGGAGTGCCGACCGTCTGGTGCAGATTTACCTTAACGAGATTGTTCGACTCCACGATATGCCTGTATCTATTATCTTCGATCGAGATGGACAATTCTTATCACGCTTATGGGAGAGCCTTCAGTTAGCAATAGGGACAAAGTTAAAGTTCAGCTCTACCTACCATCCTTAGACAGATGGCCAGATAGAGCGGGTAAATAAAATCCTTGAAGATATGCTACGACTCTGCGCCTTAGACTTGAAGATAAGTTGGGACATGCATCTACCGTTATCGAGTTTGCGAACACCAATAGCTATCAATCTAGCATTCAAATGGCACCGTATGAGGTGTTGTATGGAAGGAAGTGTAGATCCCCTATCTATTGGGATAAAGTTGCTAAACGATAAATTTTTGGTCCGGAGCTCGTAGAACAAACCGTCCAGAAGATTCGCTTGATCCGCGAACGGCTGAAGGTGGCACAGAGTTGTCAGAAAATTACTCATACATGTACCGTCGACATCTTGAGTTCTTAGAAGGTGATCGAGTATTTCTTAAGGTCTCGCCCATGCGAGGAGTTACCAAATTTTAAGCAAAGGGGAAGCTAAGTTCAAGATTCATCGACCCGTTCGAGATACTTAAGTGAGTCTCCCCAGTCGCATATCAAATTATCCTGCCACCGTCACTATCTAAAGTGCACGATATCTTCTATGTTTCACAGCTTAGGAAGTACATGTATGACCTGAGTCATGTAGTGGATCTTGATCAACTGGACTTAAAGGTAGACTTGACGTATGTTGAACATCTAATGCGGATCTTGGATCACAAAGAGAAGCTGCTTCAAAGTCGTCCAGTTCCTCTCGTGCGCATGCTTTGGAGAAATCATTCGGTCAAAGAATCGACCTGGGAGATTGATTCTGAGATAAAGGAAAAGTTTTCTTTATTATTTCATAGTGGTAGATTCTATTCCTAAGTTTCGTAGACGAAACTTCCTATTAGTTGGATTGGATGTGGTGTCCTGTTCCCCCTTTACGGGGAGCGCGGCTAAGAAATACAAATTGGTATCATTTGATTGGGATAGATTAAATTAATATCTTATCTTCGTTATGGATTTGTTTCTTCAAAATTAATTCCTATATTCAATGGACCGTGCCCCAAGGATAGACTTAGCGACAGAGTCAAGAGGGACCTCTCCGCTGCAAGTTTTTTTGCCTAGTTTTTTTTCGTTGTTGTCTTGTTACTTTCGTGCTTTCGAATTTGTATTTTCTTGAACGGTTTTAATGGATTTCATAGCTTTCATTCTTTGAACTGTATTTTATTTTGATCTTGGAAATAGTAGAAAATGTATTAATCATCTGTTCGTGGCAATGTAGGTGATCGTACAATAAACGTCGTACGAGCAGAGTCTTAAAATACCTCTTTCTTTTCCTCTCTCCAACCAACTTGTGAGTGGCTATAATTCAATTTAGTTGACCCATCTTCTAAGACTTCACATCTAAAATCTTGTCTTCTTAATTGTTTCGATCAAACGATACCATAATAACTAAAAGATGTCAAGATAAAAAGGAATAGACTTGGACTACTTTATACTTATTAATAAACTTGTGAACGGTTATCTTGTTGCGTGCTAGTTTGCCTAGAATATTCTTCATAATACTTTAATTCTAGTTAGAATGTATACACTTCTTCTATTATTGTGCTATGTTTAGAACTCACCTTAGTATGCAATAAACTGATCAGGAAGACTATGCAAATTGGATCATGCCATGTAACTCGTCTCGTGCTTGTATTGCCTTAAACTGTACCATTTGATAACTTAGTATTAGACTCTGTTTGGTCACGGACAACTTGTGCACAAGATTTATGGTTCCTGCGGATGATCGTCGAGGCACTGGGACCTATCCGATCTGGACGGAACATTCTATAGTGTCGTATGTTGGAGGAAGAAATGATATGTAGCGAGGCTCGCCACCTATGTTGCATACCATTTCTGTCTCGTAATTATAACTCGTCCTTTATGGCATCATGCCAATGACCCCTTCATATATTTAAACTATGCAAGCTAACTATGTCTTCGTGGCAGGGAAGGTCATGGTAAGTATTTGTGTAGGTAGTTCAGACGGGGAGGTAAAAGTCATCGAACGGTGGCATATTTATTTCAGTAAAATTCAATATTTATTTCTTGCTTATAAAATAGACTAAGGCAAGTTAGAAAGATCACTTAATAACTTGCATGCTTCATATAAACAACGTCTTGATTGGTATAGTTGGGTTAGCTCGCCTTCACCAGTATATTTCGATGTACTGATTCTCGTTGTAACAGATTTCCCGCTCCAAGGAGATCCTGCTAGAAGCTAGAGTGACTTCCAATCTAGTCTACCTACCGGCACTTCCTGATTGTGCCCTTGAAGAAGAGTTTTGAAGATCCAGAAGCCCGTACACATAACTTATGCAGGTTCGTGGAAAGGCGATAGCTTCACCCGAAGGTGTTTATAGCCTTTTAAGTTTTAGTAAAATGATGTGATATAAAGGACAGCTATCTCATTTTATGTCCACTTTTGTAAGTCCGTACGGCAATTATCTGACTCATTCAAGAGTTTGTATAAATATATTCATTATCAATAAAGAGAACTTTTTTATGTTTCAATATTTTGTTCAATTTACTACGTACTCTGAATATGTGCTCGTTATATAAAAGTACCTTGGCCTTATGTGATGCTCAACCTAGGCACGCACGGTCTCACGTCCGGGGGACGGCCATCGATTCTACGGAATCGGGGCATGACATGTGACCCTTATGTTACCCCCTTCCCATGATGCAATCTTAACAAAGAAATAATTTCTAACTATTATTATCTTAAATTTATAATATTTGGAGTATGAGTTTCAATCTAAGTGAACTATAGTCACATCGTGATCTGAAGACTCCATACCCAGATAAGAAGTATATGTTCCAATTTATGCGCCATAATACATGTAGTGCCCCGCTCCGCGTAGGCACTATGTACAAGTGATATCGCCTTGTTTGCTCGAACGAAAGTCTTCTCAGAGAGTTTCCGACCGATTTATCAATGTAAGTGGGCAGAACTGCATTCTCTGATTCTTACACGACTTAATAATGAATCTGAGTTTTTGAATGCTTGTTTGCTTAAGAAGATTGTTTCATAAGAAAAATAATAGAACCGACTCAGTATGCTTAATAAGAGAACTCACATAGCTTATCTTTGAAATGAATCTGCTTGCTTGTCTAACTAGAGAACTGGGAATGCTTGTCTGAATGAGATAGAACCTTGCCATGCTAGTCCAGAGTATGAGAATTATTGTATGCTTAGTTACACGACACCACTATCGAAAGAACCGCTGCCATGCTAATAAGAAAGAGTAAAAGATTTGCTTGCACTTATTCTTGATATCGCATGCTTAAACTGGAATACTTGAATGCTTGACCAAAGAGATAGAATTGCATCCTAGATTTATGGAACTGTTCTTGCTTATTACTTGGTTAATGAGTCAGCTTTGCTTGAACATGTTTCTTAATTGCTTGTAAAAAGATGGAACTACTGGACTTGCTTGAACTTGTGTGATCTAGACTAATAGTCCGCCCTAAGGCCTAAAAACCTTACTTACGGGAGGGTGTGACTATTAGGCAAAGAGTATTGAGAGCTTCGGCCCTATCGCTTGATTGATGTGCTTGCTTGCGTGCTTGTTCAGTGTTCATCAGTTGTATGATAGCATATTTATCTGATAGGAGCTTGTATTCATGCATATGGTCAGGACAACTTGTGCAAAAGGTCATCTCTCGAACGTTTCCTGGGTCACTGGGATCGTACGGCCTAGGAGAGATCTAGATACCCTGAGGCTTTAAACACCTAACTTACGGGAGGGTAGACCTATCTATTAGTGAGATGGGCTTGTACGTCCCAACAGCTAATCCCGTGGAGGGGACCATCATATAGTTAGGGTGCATGCTAGGCTAGCCTTCTTGCATACCTAATTATTTGATGCAGAGACAGACAGGAAACTAGAGAATTGTATACATATTGTTTATGCAAATTATTGCTAACTTGTATGTCTGCTGCAGGGATAACCGTTCGGCAAGGGGTAAGAATCATAAAGAGTTATACATATAAGCCTGCTTGTTCATTAATATGTGCATCGTAAAGTTATCTGTTAGTGCATCATTCATTCACATCGGTCAGACAATGACTATTAGTGCAGAGCTAAACCTCGGTCACAGCTGCTAATAGCATCAGAATGTGAGTCATTGGTTAGCTGGATTACCGCTATCGATCCTGAGTTTCTCGGGGATCAACCTCTGATTGATAGTTCAACTTGTGTGCTTGATTGAATGATAGTTCCTAAATGCTGCTTGTCCCTAAGGGTTAGAATATAGTGCACAATACATGCTGCGCACTACACGATAGAATATTGCCTCTATAGCTTGCTTGTGTATATTGAATATGCAAAACTATTTCAAAGTTGTGTTTTCAAAATATGAAATATGACTATAAGCCTGAGCTGCATGAAATGAACTTAGGTAAAAGTAGCAAGATCACTAGTAATGCAATATTTTGCCACATGATTACTTAGTGTGGGTTTCAGGGGGTGTAGCTTCTGTTTAGTTATTTTATCTCACCAGTACTTATAAAAGTGCTGACCCACCAACAGTTTGCTTGCTCTCAGGTGCTAGATCGTCCGAGGAAGCGATAGTCGTGCCTCATCCCAAGGAACCAAAAATCTGGAGTCGATGCCTTGAGCCGTATCGAGACTGCTTTGAGTTGCTTTTATATAGAGGGATATAATGTATGGAACGGTGTCATCATAATCGAGAGATAGAGTGCTTGAGCGAATTGTAACCTCGGCCCAGCGCCGCTTGTAACACTTCTGATTATCAATAAAAGAGCTTATTTTCTTATGCCATTGTGTTCTTTACTTTTTTGCAAAATATATGTGCCGCTGCTTCAGAATTGAATAGCTTACTTGCCCTTATATCAAAGCTTTGGCCTTGTGCAAGCGCATTTTAGGCTTGCACGATATCACGCCCATGCGAGGATGATCGGTTTTGTAGGGACCAAAGCGAGGACGAACGGCCCTGCGAGACCGGGGTATGAAATAGTGGTATCAGAGCGACTCAATTCTTTGCCCATTCCGTTGCCTCCGACTCTGAGATGTGCCTGATGTAAGATACAATGAACGTTCCATACAATGAGTCCGTAAATATTCTCAAAGTTGCCGGCAAATTTTTTTTGGATTTGTTTTATTGCTTGAGATGTGATTTATGATTTTGTTGGCTAGAGTTTTATTGAGTTTTTGATTGCTAGAGTTTTCATTGGAGATGGTGAGGGATGAGGACTATCGCTGCTTCGGATTCTTGTATGAGTTTCTCCTTGAGTTTCGAGGACAAAACTGTTTGTTGGTGGGCAAGTATGTAGTGCGCTGCTTCGCGTAGGCACTATGTACAAGTGATATCGCCTTGCTTGCTCGTACGGAAGTCTTCTCGAATAGTTCCTGACCGATTGATCAATGTGAGTGGGCATAACTGTATTTTCTGATTCTTACAGGACTTAATAATGAATCTTAGTTTTTGAATGCTTGTTTTCTTAAGAAAATTATTTCATAAGAAGAATGAAAAAACTGACTCAGTATGCTTAATAAGAGAACTCACATAGCTTGTCTTTGAAATAAATATGCTTGCTTGTCTAACTAGAGAACTAGGAATGCTTGTCTGAATGAGAATAGAACCTTGCCATACTAGTCCTGAGTATGAGAATTATTGCATGCTTAGTTACACGACACCATTATCGAACGAACCGCTGCTATGCTAATAAGAAAGAGTAAAAGATTTGCTTGCACTTATTCTTAATATCGCATGCTTAAACTGGAATACTTGAATGCTTGTCCTAAGAGAGAGAATTGCATGCTAGATTTATAGAACTATTCTTGCTTATTACTTGGTTAATGAGTCAGCTTTGCTTGAACATGTTTCTTGATTACTTGTAAAGATAAGGAACTACTGGACTTGCTTGAACTTGTGTGATCTAGACTAATAGTCTGCCCTGAGGCCTAAAAACCTTACTTACGGGAGGGTGTGACTATTAGGCAAAGAGTATTGAGAGCTTCGGCACTATCACTTGATTGATGTGCTTGCTTGCGTGCTTGTTCAATATTCATTAGTTGCATGATAGCATATTTATTTGATAGGAGCTAGCATTCATGCATATGGTCAGGACAACTTGTGCACAATGTCATCTCTCGAAGGTTTCCTAGGGTACTGGGATCGTTCGACCTAGGAGAGATCAAGATACCCTGAGGCTTAAAACACCTTACTTACAGGAGGGTAGACCCGTCTATTAGTGAGATGGGCTTGTACATCCCAACTGCTAATCCCGTAGAGGGGACCATTATATAGTTAGGGCGCATGCTAGGCTAGCCTTCTTGCATACCTAACTGTTTGATGCAGAGACGGACAGGAAACTAGAGAACTGTATACATATTGTTTATGCAAATTGTTGCTAACTTGTATGTCTGCTGCAGGGATAACCGTTCGGCAAGGGGTAAGAATCATAAAGAGTTATACATATAAGACCGCTTGTTCATTGATATGTACATCGTAGAGTTATCTGTTAGTGTATCATTCATTTGCATCGGTCAGACAATGACTATTAGTACAGAGCTGAACTTCGGTCATAGTTGCTAATAGCATCGGAATATGAGTAATTGGTTAGCTGGATTACCGCTACCGATCCTGAGTTTCTCGGGGACCAACCTCTGATTGATAGTTCAACTTGTGTGCTTGATTGAATAATATTTCTTAAATGCTGCTTGTCCCTAAGGGTTAGAACATAGTGCACAATACATGCTGCACACTACACGATAGAACATTGCCTCTATAGCTTGCTTGTGTGTATTGAATATGCAAAACTGTTTCAAAGTTATGTTTTCAAAAGATGAAATCTGACTATAAACCTGAGCTGTATGAAATAAACTTAGATAAAAGTAGCAAGATCACTAGTAATGCAATATTTTGCCACCTGATTACTTAGTGTGGGTTTCAGGGGGTGTAGCTTCTGTTTAGTTGTTTTATCTCACCAGTACTTCTAAAAGTGCTGACCCACCAACAGTTTGCTTGCTCTCAGGTGCTGGATCGTCCGAAAAAGCGTTAGCCGTGCCTCATCCCAAGGAACCAGAAATCTGGAGTCGATGCCTTGAGCCGTATCGAGACTGCTTTGAGTTGCTTTTATATAGAGGGACATAATGTATGAAACGATGTCATTGTAATCAAGAGATAGAGTGATTGAGCAAATTGTAACCTCGGCCAAGCGCCGCTTGTAACACTTCTGATTATCAATAAACGGGCATATTTTCTTATGCCATTGTGTTCTTTATTTTCTGTAAAATATATTTGCCGCTGTTTCAGAATTGAATAGCTTACGTGCCCTTGTATCAAAGCTTTGGCCTTGTGCAAGATCATTTTTGGCTTGCATGGCATCATGCCCGTGCGAGGACGATCGGTTTTGTAGGGACCAAAGCGAGGACAAACGGTCTTACGGGATCGGGGCGTGACATAGTGGTATCAGAGCGACTCGATTATTTTTTTATTTCGTTGCCTCCGACTCTGAGATGTGCCTGATGCGAGATACAATGAACGTTCCATACAATAAGTCCGTAAATATTCTCAAAGTTGCCAGCAAAAGTTTTTTGGATTTGTTTTATTGCTTGAGATGTAATTTGTGATTTTGTTGGCTAAAGTTTTATTGAGTTTGGATTGCTAGAGTTTTGATTGGGGATGGCTAGGGATGAGGGCTATCGCTGCTCAGGATTCTTGTGCGAGTTTCTCCTTGAGTTTCGAGGACGAAACTCTTTGTTGGTGGGTAAGTATGTAGTGCCCTGCTCCGCATAGGCACTATGTACAAGTGATATCGTCTTGCTTGCTTGAACGAAAGTCTTATCGGAGATTTTCTGACCGATTTATCAATATGAGTGGGCAGAACTGCACTCTGATTCTTGCACGACTTAATAATGAATCTGAGTTTTTGAATACTTGTTTGCTTAAGAAGATTGTTTCATAAGAAGAATGATAGAACCGACTCAGTATGCTTAATAAGAGAACTCACATAGCTTGTCTTTAAAATAAATCTGCTTGCTTGTCTAACTAGAGAACTGGGAATGCTTGTCTGAATGAGATAGAACCTTGCCATGCTAGTCCTGAGTATGAGAATTATTGCATGCTTAGTTACATGACACCGCTATCGAAAGAACCGCTGCCATGCTAATAAGAAAGAGTCAAAGATTTGCTTGCACTTATTCTTGATATCGCATGCTTAAACTGGAATACTTGAATGCTTGTACTATGAGATAGAATTGCATGCTAGATTTATAAAACTGGTCTTGCTTATTACTTGGTTAATGAGTCAGCTTTGCTTGAACATGTTTCTTAATTGCTTATAAAGAGATGGAACTACTGGACTTGCTTGAACTTGTGTGATCTAGACTAATAGTCCGCCCTGAGGCCTAAAAACCATACTTACGGGAGGGTGTGACTATTAGGCAAAGAGTATTGAGAGCTTCGGCCCTATCGCTTGATTAATGTACTTGCTTGCGTGCTTGTTCAGTGTTCATTAGTTGTATGATAGCATATTTATCTAATAGGAGCTTGCATTCATGCATATGGTCAGGACAACTTGTGCACAATGTCATCTCTCGAACATTTCCTGGGGTACTGGGATCATTCAGCCTAGGAGAGATCTAGATACCCTAAGGCTTAAAATACCTTTCTTACTGGAGGGTAGACCCGTCTATTAGTGAGATGGGCTTGTACGTCCCAACTGTTAATCCCGTGGAGGGGACCATCATATAGCTAGGGCGCATGCTAGGCTAGCCTTCTTGCATATCTAACTGTTTGATGCAGAGACGGATAAGAAACTAGAGAACTGTATACGTATTGTTTATGCAAAATATTACTAACTTGTATGTCTGCTGCAGGGATAACCATTCGGCAAGGGGTAAGAATCATAAAGAGTTATACATATAAGCCTGCTTGTTCATTGATATGTGCATCGTAGAGTTATCTGTTAGTGCATCATTCATTCGCATCGGTCAGACAATGACTATTAGTGCAGAGCTAAACCTTGGTCACAGCTGCTAATAGCATCAGAATTTGAGTCATTGGTTAGCTGGATTACCGCTACCGATCCTGAGTTTTAAGGGGACCGACCTTTGATTGATAGTTCAACTTGTGTGCTTGATTGAATGATAGTTCCTAAATGCTGCTTGTCCCTAAGGGTTAGAACATAGTACACAATACATGATGCGCACTACACGATAGAACATTGCCTCTATAGCTTTCTTGTGTGTATTGAATATGCAAAACTGTTTCAAAGTTATATTTTCAAAAGATAAAATCTGACTATAAACCTGAGCTGCATGAAATGAACTTAGATAAAAGTAGCAAGATCACTAGTAATGCAATATTTTGCCACATGATTACTTAGTGTGGGTTTTAGGGGGTGTAGCTTATGTTCAGTTGTTTTATCTCACCAGTACTTATAAAAGTGCTGACCCACCAACAGTTTGCTTGCTCTCAGGTGCTAGATCGTCCGAGAAAGCGATAGCCGTGCCTCATCCCAAGAAACCAGAAATATGGAGTCGATGCCTTGAGCCATATCGAGACTGCTTTGAGTTGCTTTTATATAGAGGGACATAATGTTTGGAACGATGTCATTATAATCGAGAGATAGAGTGCTTGAGCGAATTGTAACCTCGGCCAAGTGCCGCTTGTAACACTTCTAATTATCAATAAAAGAACTTGTTTTCTTATACCATTGTGTTCTTTACTTTTCTGCAAAATATATGTGTCGTTGCTTCCGAATTGAATAGCTTACTTGCCCTTGTATCAAAGCTTTGGCCTTGTGCAAGCGCATTTTAGGCTTGGACGGCATCACGCCCGTGCGAGGACGATCAGTTTCGTAGGGACCAAAGCAAGGACGAACGGCCCTGCGGGACCGGGGTGTGACAATACACAACGTGATACGAGAACATCATATTAAGGAATATTCATGTTTTCCTTAAAAAAAGTGATTAACTTTACTTTCAAGAAAACTTTATAAAAGAATACTCTCATATTACAATAACTTACTATGTAAATACATTTATAGAATAATTCTACAATATTTGTGAGTTCTTAGGAGAATGTGATGGTAGGCATAAGTCTTGCTAGACTTGTATTAGATTTATTACTTGTTAGTGTTATACTAGACGTGTCATGGATTCGACTCGATAGTGTCATGGGGATGAGAATGACAGTAACTAGGTATATGGGCTAGCCAAATTGGTGAACCATAGTATCCTGAGGATGGGAGTGATGACCCTTATTTACAGATCGCCTTTGATGTTCGTCGAACATTTTGCAAGTTTATAAATGACTAGTTGACAGTATATGTACATATACCGCCTCGAGCTACATGGATTCCTATTTTAGCCTGGATCTCACCCATACGTGTGAACATTGTCCTTAAGTTACATATCACGTAGTTTGGTTACAATTGTTGTTCATGAGTTATCTGTTGGTTCTTGCATGATATTTATTGTTTATTGTTATGACATATATATTATGTATCTTGCTACGTCCTTCTGAGGACCTGGTTTCCTTCAGGTATACTTAGCCGATATCTTTTGTATTATTTTTTGCAGTCATTTTTAGTGTGGATGTAATTTTTATATATTTATGGTTATTTGATCTGATTTTGGACATCATATACTTATTCGAGTTGGGTTGCAGTCCACTTAATGCGTAGTTGGCCATTGTCGTATCCTAGTCTTACGTATTTTGAGACTGGACATGACATAATATGTTGGTAGGATCTTGCTTAGTACTACTTCTCTCTGTTGACGGTCAGATATTGACTTGTGCTTCTACAACACAAACTTTATGGTTCCCACATATATATGATATCTCGGGAATTATATGTTTGTAGGTAAATCTTCTTCTCTAGTGGTAGATCTACTAAAGCTTGCACAGACGTAGTAGATCCTGGAAGGGCACCTTAAAGGTTGAGTATCTTGGAAGAGAGGTACGCTCTTACTCACATGGTACTCTCAAAGCTCTTGATATTGTGAACTTGCCAACATCCCTTCAACCTAAGAGGTTATTATCTATTTATAGGCCAAAAAAGGGAATCCTCACCTTTCTAAGGGCCTATATGACCCACATGGTTCAAATGCTTTAGCTGGCTACTATTAGCAATGATCCTATGTGTTGATAATTAGCACGAGGCTTGAGAAATCTTTATGTTGTGACTTGCTATATTGATGTCTTAACCAATCAAGTGATTTGTCAGATAGATCGGCCATTCAAGTACTATGTTAAAGGATTCAGTACTTGTCACTCCTCATTCCCGATATAGGTATTTGGAACATATTATTTCCCTGCTTATATTATTTCTTGCTTGCATGCTAATTATGTTGCATGGAGACTAGACCCATTCTTTGGTTTAATATAGTTCATGGTTTATTTGTTTGGGTTGGTTTGGTCATGAGTTGACCCCATGGTCTAAACCTAAAGCCCTAGCTATATAAGCTAACTTCTTTCTCTCTTTTCCCTCATTATCTTATTTCTCCTACTCATTTTATTTTTGGCAATTACACCTTGCATGATATGGAGAAACCCTTAGATTTTAATTTGTGCTCTTTTCTTGCATTTTATTAGTCTAATATGTGTACATTATGATTCTAAGAACTTTTAATACTTAGAGTTTTTGGTTATGATTCTAAGAACTTTAAGGGGTTTCATGGGTTCCATGAGATTTTTTTGGTTTTGATATATTAAAACATGGTATTTTAGAAAACTAATTTTTTCTAGGTGATAGAGCATTCTATTTTAGGCATTTTGGCTTTTGGTTCACTTGATTTGGATTTAAATAAATTTTTATGAAGAAAACAAGTTTTTGGATTTTTGAGCTTTTTTCCATGGAGTTCGTGTTGTCTTGGGACAAAGGTTCTATGCGGCATCCTTTAGCATGTGCCTATCTTGATTGGGCACATGACTGCCTGGCTCATGAATTTCTAAGACACATGCAAAGAGCCATTGAATGCATAAAATTTCTCAAAGTCCCAAAGTTCATGTATCTAAGTGTGTATGCGTCCAAAGGTTTATGCATCCAAGGGTCTATGCGGCACTTGGGCATGCGGCTTAAAAATGTATCTCTTTTATGTATGTCTTGTCGTGCACATCTTTTCAAGATTTTGTCTTTTCTTAGTGACACTTTTTGTCTTTTTACATCAGTCACTTCTTTGACTTGCACTTATTGCCAGTCACTCTGCACTTGTCCCGATGAGTGGACTTTGCCTCTGACCCTATGCATCCCTGATCCCATGCGCCTCTGACCCTATACGTCCCTGATCCCTATGTTCCATAACCCTTTATGCGGCCCTATGTACACATATTATTGATTTTCTTAGTTAGGATGTTTTATTGGATTTTGTGATTCCATGTTTAAATGATTGTAAG
Organism: Iris macrosiphon; assembly: GCA_036927795.1. NCBI lineage: Eukaryota > Viridiplantae > Streptophyta > Magnoliopsida > Asparagales > Iridaceae > Iris > Iris macrosiphon. The sequence continues at coordinate 52,139,911 of JAYESA010000007.1, forward strand.
TGTATAAGAACTGAATGACTATGTGTTGGATCTGACTATTCGTCTGACCCGACTATGTGTAGAAATAAACCATGCACCAAGTGACTATGACTACCTATGTGCCTGACATGACCTATGTGTTGCAATGTGCTAGAACTCATGTGAATGACCAATGATTTGTAACTTGACTCGGCTATTGGTATCCGTGCTTATATACTTACTACGTGCTATGTGTTCCTATGTGCTAAGTGTTTCTACGTAATTATGTTACATATTGTACACTAAGGTGTACCTATGCGCTATGCGACATATGATATAATATAATTTCCTCCAGCATGGACATAATAGTTGGTTAATAACCAAGTATGGCTAGGAATCGTTTGATTGTTGCATCACACTGGTGAATCCAAATTGAACTAAGTGACAAAGTGGATTCGTATCTAGCGTGCCCATACTACGGTATGACATATAGGATGAATGAACGTATGACCATGCCATGTACTTTTAACTAACCGTAGGGTTAACTAAGTAACTAAAACTTGTAGAATATTGGGAGGGACGAAATCCGGAGATCATGCTTATCTAGCCACCCTCAAACAATTATCTGGGGAGTGAAGGCTACTGCCCATGGATATTGTTTAAATCCTCATTAATAGATGTCAATATCCAACTTTTATATTGTACTATATGTTCTATGTAGTCTTAGCACGGTGGCCTTATGAGGGACCAATGTATAATACTATTTGTTATACGATAATTTATGGCTCGGCTAGCCCTGCTAGTACTTGGCTCGATCTGGTTATTACTATTATATACATATATCTCTGGGATAACCCAGACTCCACCTAGCAAGCCATACAAGTGATTGCCCGATTTTGTAACTGAACTTGTTTGTGCTTGTATCTTCTGTTAAATAGTTAGGAACATAGACTATCATGGTTCCGAGATTGTCACATGTAGTGATTATCGTTTGGTCTAATAGATCTATATGACATATGATTGCTTGTTTGTGACTAGTATCGTGTCCACAATTGGGTACGTATAGGCCATATCTTGTCAATTTGATAAAACAGGTTAATTTTTGGGAGTTTTTCTCTGACACGGGACCTTGTGTATATCACATTATGACATGAACACATAGTTAATCTAATTACTATACGCATTGCTCATATATAGTGTATTAGACTTACTCGTATCCTCCGAGATGCATTTGGTTGTGTGTTGGAGCCGTATCGCAAGCGTATCATAGAATTAGTGTGATACGGGTGCGGTTCACTCGACATGTTTGATATTTTGTCCTCTTTCCTATACGTACATGTGTACTTATATATATATGTGATATTCTATATAATATATGTATGTATGATTAGTGTATTTAAGTGTATATGTGTGTAACTGTATATATATATATATATATATATATATATATATATATATATATATATATATATATATACAATCACATATTATATATCTATACATATAGATCTATATATATAACCATATACACTATTACACATAAACACAAACACAAACACAAACACACATAGATATATGTATATGTGTGTTTGTGTTTATGTGTAATAGTGTATATGGTTATATATAGATCTATATGTATAGATATATAATATGTGATTATATATATATATATATATATATATATATATATATATATATATATATATATATATATATATATATATATATATATACTCACCAATATATATATATACTATATTCACCAATATAGTGTATATATATATATATATATATATATATATATATATATATATATATATATATATATATATATATATATATATATATATAATCACATATTATATATCTATACATATAGATCTATATATAACCATATACACTATTACACATAAACACAAACACACATAGATATATGTATATGTGTGTTTGTGTTTATGTGTAATAGTGTATATGGTTATATATAGATCTATATGTATAGATATATAATATGTGATTGTATATATATATATATATATATACTCACCAATATATATAATATATATATATATATATATATATATATATATATATATATATATATATATATATATATATACTCACCAATATATATATATATATATATATATATATATATATATATATATATATATATATATTGGTGAATATATATATTGGTGAGTATATATATATATATATATATATATATATATATATATATATATATATATATATATATATATTGGTGAGTATATATATATATATATATATATATATATATATATATATATATATATATATATATATATATATATATATATATATATATAGAGGGTTATATGTGTAAGTGTTTGAGTGTAGTGTGTGGTTGCATGTGTGTGAGTGGTGTGGCTGTGAGTGTGTGCCAGTGGTGAGGAAAGACTCAGTTTTCAGTAGCAACTAAGGGGGGGGGTGGCATCGTGCAGCAGACTACTGTGTAGTTGTACATTGATCAGACCACTGTGCAGCACAACAACTCATGGAAGAGGAGAGCACAAGGCTCGGCATCCAGTGGCAAGAAGGAGGGGGACTCGGGGAGTATCTAGTTCAACACTGTGTATAGCAGGGAGTTCACAGTATCACAACAAGTATTGGAGTAGACACCATCAGCAGAGTCCAGTGCAGTCAACAACAGGTATCAGTTTTCAGATATACACTGTGCAGTATCCTATTTCAGATACAACTGCGCAGATTCCTACTGCATAGCACCAACAAATAGGGGAGCAGTACTTGTTCAGCAAGGCATCATGCAGTCCCCAGTTTCCAGTATGCATCCAACTGCACAGTGCTCAGCAAAGAGAAGAGCCCGAGCACTGTGTTCAGCAAGTATCAATGGATTCAGTCTAGTTAGTATCAGTTTCAGTTCAGGTATGGTTGTTTTGGGTAGTTAGCTTATTTGGTTAGCATTTTATAATGTTAGAGTTAGTTAATGAGATAGGTATTTTAGTATTAGTATCAGTTTCAGTTATGTGTTATTGGTATGCATATTGTTAGTAGTTTATATCTATATCTATATCTATATCCTTATATATATATATATATATATATATATATATATATATATATATATATATATATATTTGATTATATAACTAGTTAGTTATGTACTTAGTGTATAGTTTAGCTATATGTATATTGTATTAGTTAGTGTGGTATTGTATTGATTAGATAGTTAGTCTTAAGCATTATATTATAGTTAGTTTCCTATATATATATATATATATATATATATATATATATATATATATATATATATATATATATATTAGTGTTTGTTATAATTAATATATTAGTTTGGGATTTATATTGTGTATTAGCTATATGTTAGAGTTTTGGATTACCTCGGGATACCAAGGTATTACCAAGGTATTGGGTCGATAGCCAAGGTATTGAGTTTGGGTATCATGATAGGTGTGATACGCATTGGTGCAAGGCCAAGGTATCATATTTTTATTATTTTGGTATAGTATTAAGTATATTGACTTATATATATATATATATATATATATATATTTAAAATACTATTTTTATATACGGGAACTTGCGTATCTTAGGATACGACTTTTTGAGTGCCTTTTTGTATCCTAGTTTAGCTTGTATGGTTTAGTTTCATAGTGCATTGACTTAATAACTTAGTATTAGACTCTTGCAACCTAGATTTCATTGGTTTGACCTAGAAATAGCTTATTGACATAGAATTGCATCAACTTAATTAATTTTCATTCTTGAACCTTGTATTGATGCAACATACCATATATAGGTCCGTGTGACACCAGCTTGGGCATCGAGAGGCACACCTTGCTCAGGACTTCATGCGAGTATATTTCTCTGATAGTTTTTCAATTCATAATATTGTATATATGCATGTTTTAGAATTGTATACTTGATCCCGACACAATAATTTCACAGACTAGTACTATATGGATCCCGTCAGAAGATATTTTTCCCTCCCGTGTTCAACGGGTACTCGTGTACATGTATCACATCGTATATATTGGGTATTGATTATATTTCTTGTTCACATACTGCTCGTATCAGTGTGCTTATTTGTGTACACCTATCGCTCGTGTTCGGTGGTTATGATATTCGTGTACACCCACTGCTCGTGTTCAGTGGTTATATTTTGTGTTCGTAGCGTGTCGTGATTGGATCCATCGATATTAGTTGGGGGTGGGAGAGTAGGAGTTGATTATGTGATCAAAGTCCCATTATTACATCGTGTATATTCTGGTTACATACCTCACTTGTAATTGTGTTACCTGATCATGTTCACCCAACCCGATCACATAATGAACTTGTATTCTGAGACACATTAGTTTAGATTGCAGTAACTTCATCATATTGTTGATATTCATATGTTTGTTCTATATTCTTGTATATTACCTGTATATCTATTGTTCATCATTCATATGTTTAATGATCTTGTATTTCATTTCTATATCTGTTTATATGCTCGATTATGCTATTGAAACTGCTTTCAGAGGTATGTACTTCGCTCCAATCCTGACTGGGTATTTTTTTCCAGATAACTGGCTTATAGAGCAGTGTCCCATATTCTATGGGCCACAGGATGGCGTACCTATAGAGGATATTCCTATAGACTAGGAGGACTTAGTTGCAGAGCCCGAGGAGGTCTAGTTTATTTGTGTTGGATTATATTTGACTATTATTTTGGTGGATTCACAACTTGTATATTATTTCAGATTGTGGATTGTATCTTATTCTTTCCTTCGCTATTCCATTCGTGTATTATTCTTCCTTAGTTTGTTTTGTGATTGAGATTAGGTATACTTGTGAGATACCATATTGTTCCTCCGTTTAGAGTTGAGATGATTGACAAGTATCATATTATATTGTTGATAGTTAGAAACGATCCAGATAGCGTTCTACCGTCGATGCTGCGGCGTAGGCTGGGCGTAACCATGTACTCGTGCCTGAATATCTGGGTGCGGGTCGTAACACATTTTTAGTGGTGGCCCATACAGGTCTAGATTCTTATGTAGTTGTGCTCGTCTAGAGTACTGCTATGAGCCTGCTTTAGGAAATAGGATTTAGGCAGAGAGTTTACTCAATCACACCTAGAAAAATTCCAAAATCTATTTTGCAAATCCTTATCTATTAAATATTTTTTTACATTGAATAAAGTTTTATCCTTCTTTGATGATATCGTATCATATTCAATATTGATTCCGTATTTCAATCTATCTCCAGGATGCCGCCGAAGAGGAGTTCCCAACGCTTAGGTGCCACGACAGTACGATCAGTCACTTCATCACCCATGAGGGCAGCACCCTCAGACGATGGTCCAGCACCTACATTCAGGAGGCCAGCTTCACCGGTCAAGGTGGGCGTATCGGCAGCAGCTTTCGGAGGTGCTCCACCTCTAGTGCCGAGGACAGGAAGACAGCTTCAGAGGATCTTCCACCTCCACTATATGCAGTTGATCAGACGTAGATATTAGCGCTCTTCCAGCAGATGATGGAGGCACATCAGCGACAGCTAGAGGTCCTGCGATAGAGCGTGGAGAATGCTTACAAGATCGCACTTGCAGCAGTTGAGAGAGCTACTATAGTCCAGCCACAGATGACACAACCTCAGTTTATTCCTCAGCAGCCGAGGTCGGGTACCATCATAGACTTCAAGAGGATGGGCCCGAAGGACTTCAGAGGCACAGAGGGGATCCTTTATGTGGATAATTGGATCGAGGACATCGAGCGAAACCTGTTGCTGGCGTAGATTCCAGAGATGCTACAAATAGAGGCAGCGGGGTGTATAATGTTTGATATTGCATTGATATGGTTCTAGACAGACCCCAAGATTGCAGTATTGGGACTCACTTGGGAATCATTCAAAGAAATTTTTAAGGAGAAGTTCTTCCCAGACGTAGCTCTTAAATCTTTGGAGAGTCAGTTTCAGTATCGTGTCTAGGGAGGTATATCAGTGGACGAGTATACGACGGAGTATTACCGACTAGGTTACTTCATGGAGGGTCAGAACCCTAAAGGCAGAGCCAGGAAGTTCAGGAAGGGCCTGAACTGGGAGGTCAAACCCCACACCAATGGAGATCCTACTGCCACCTTCGAGGAGATTCTTAGGCAGGCGCAGAGAGTGGAGGATGACTTAGAGCTTGGCTCTAAGAGGCCGAGGGACACCGGAGGATCCGATACCAACATGGGTCCAGCGAAGAGGACTCACTTCCAACAACAGCACCAGAGGCCTTACCAGCACCAGAGGCAGCAGTATCACAGGCCAGCTAGAGCGCCGGCTCAGCAGATACATCAGATCCAGAGGGCAGTAGTTCCTTTCACTTTCTGTAAGAAGCAAGGACACAGATGGGACACATGCAGTATGAGGCTAGGACAATATTTATTATGTGGATCGGGAGATCATCAGTTGCGGGCTTGTCCTAAAGTCCTAACTCGTCCAGTTCAGGATGGAGGACAAGAACAGAGGGCACCCGCTAGACCACCAGCGGGATAGCAGCAAAGAGGACCTCTTCCACCGCAGCAGCAACAGTTTGCCCAATATCAGTAGCAGAGAGGAGTGCAGCGACAGGGGCAAGCTTTTGCCTTGACTGTCGAGGAGTTGGAGTCGGTTGGCGATGTTATCTCAGGTTCAGTTTATCTCGATTCCTTTCTAGCTCATATTTTGTTTAATTCCAGTGCTTCTCATAGCTTTGTATCTGTATCTTTTTCTTTGAGGCATCATCTTGAGTCTGAACCATTGGCGAGGACTTATAAGATCACGATCGGGGGTGGCATTATCCTGGTCAGTGATGTTTGCAAGAACTAGAGAGTTTATTTGGGAGGCCGAGAGTTGAGCGTATGTTTACTTGTAATACCACTTCCAAGTTACGATATAGTACTCGGGATTGATTGGTTGTGTAGACATCACGCTAGTATCGATTGTCATGGAGGTAGAGTTTTTTTCATACGCGAGAAGAACTAGAGTTCGAGTTCGTCCGAGGAGTAGAGCAGAGCGAAGGCAATTTCTGTGGAGCTTTGGTAGAAGAGCAGGAGCTGCCACATCTGTTGATTACAGATTTCATGGATATCTTTTCAGAGGAGTTGTCGGGGTTGCCGCCGGACAGAGATGTGAAATTTTTTATAGATTTGGTGCAAGGTGCAGAGCCGATATCTCAGCACATCTATAAAGTAAACAGCAACGAACTGGCAGAGTTGAAGAAGCAGGTGGGTGAGTTGCAAGACATGGGCTTTATCCATTCCAGTTCATTACCATAGTGTGCTCTAGTACTTTGTATACCAAAGAAGGATGGATCGGTACATAATGGATCGGTACATATGTGTATCGACTATTGGGCACTTAACAACCTCATTATCAAGAACAAATACCCGTTGTCGCAGATTGATGACTTATTTGACCAGTTGAGCGGAGCGAAGGTATTCTCAAATATAGACTTGAGGTCAGGGTACCACCAGGTGAAAGTGAAGAGGAAAAACATCCCGAAGATAACTTTCAGGACTCGCTATGGGTCGTTCAAGTTCTTAGTGATGCCGTTTGGGTTGACCAATGCACCGACAGTGTTCATAAACCTAATGAACAAGGTGTTTCATCAGTACCTAGACTAGTTTGTTGTAGTCATCATAGATGATATTCTGATATATTCAAAGACCCCAGAGGAGCATGAGCAACACTTGAGGATAGTTCTGGAGACCCTTAGGAAGGAGAAGCTGTATGACAAGTTATCAAAGTATGAATTCTTCCTTGATAATGTTGAATTCTTTGGGATTGTTATTACAAGAGATGGAATCTCGGTAGACCCGAAGAAGGTTTTAGCAGTTGAATCGTGGTCTACCCCAAGTTCAGTAGCAGAGATCAGGAGTTTTCTTGGATTGGCAGGCTACTATAGGAGGTTTATTCAGGACTTTTCCAAACTTGCAAAGCCGATGACTAGACTAACCAGGAAGGACGTAGAATTCATATGGACTGAGGATTATCAGTCAACATTTGAGGAGCTGAAGAGGATATTGACTACAACTCCCATCTTGATATTGCCATCAGGAGCAGGAGGATTTTCCATTTATAATGATGCACCAGGAAAGGTTTTGGGTTGTGTGTTGCAGCAGCACGGGAAAGTGATTGCCTATGCTTTCAAGAAATTACGACCGCATGAGAAGAACTATCCTACCCATGACTTGGAGTTGGCAACGATTATCTTTGATCTCAAATTGTGGAAATACTACTTGTATGGAGAGAGAGAGAGAGTAGAGATCTTCACAGACTATAAGAGCTTGAAGTATGCGTTTACACAAAAAGAGCTCAACATGAGGCAACATCGATGGTTGGAGCTGATGAAAGACTTCAACATATCTTTATAGTACCATCCAGGGAAGGCCAACATAGTTGCAGATGCTTTGAGCAGGTATCCCGTGGCTATGTGCTTGACTAGATACATACATTTTTTGGCAGATCTTGACAGTTTGGGCATTGGTACTAGTTCATGGAGTTACAACACAAATATGGGGACTTCAGGTACAGTTAGAGCTGATGGACCAATCAGAGCCGGATAGTATAAGGATGAGTCTCTGAGGAGCATCAGAGCACAAGTTCAGATGCACTGTGGACTTTATCGTCGCAGATGATGGATCATTGTGACACGGTACCAGGTTATGTGTACTATCACTACCACATTTTCTAGGAAAGGGTATTTTAGTCTTTTCCTATTTAATTAAAATATTGTGCATGGTAAATAATTATTTGTTGTATTATTTAATTATTGTTAGATATTATTTAATTATTTTGGACTTGTATTAGTGGACCCAACTAGTTTAGTTTGGACCCATAGACCAACATGAATTAATTAGTTAGACTTAGCCCATTTAGAAAGCCCATTATTAAGGAGATGGATTAAATTAATTAAATTATTAGACTAGAAGCTTCCTTCCTTAATTATTTCTTCATGAGAGGCCCCAAGGGGTATATTGGACATTACATAATTGCTTGAGGAAGGGTTAGGGGCCGGCCTATTAAAAGAGGGGGGAAAATTCTCTCTCCTCTCATTTTTATTCCAAATCTAGATCTAGAATTTTCCACTACCAAATTCCTTTCATTCCCATTCCATTTCCCTACCAAATTTATTCTAATTCCTTTCTAATTAACCATTAGAAAGTTGAGAAGCAAGGATCTAGAAGGAGGAAGTAAGGATCTACAAAGAGGAGCAAGGATCTACAATTTGGAAGCAAATTCATCTTAATTGGAGGTTTCATTGGGAATCCATCACCCAATAGGTATAATTCAGTTTTTTCCCTTAAAATAGCTTCTAAATCTGAGATTTAATCATTTAAAATCAATCCATATGTATGTACTACCCATAGGACTTGGTTTTGTGTTCATAGGAGACCCATGGAGAAAGTTATGGTGCTTTTTGTGTCAATTTTGGGGGAATTTCGAATTGACATTTTGTTGTGTGTGTCAATTGATCCTATAGATCAATTGGGCATGTGCTTATGTGTTTGGGGCTAGTGTCGTGTCCACAATTGGGTACGTGTAGGTCGTATTCCAATAATTTGGTGATACGTATTATTTTGGAGATTTTTCCTCCGACACGGGACTTTGTACATGTCGTATTTTGACACGGACACATAGATCTACATTTGACACTTTGATTTGTTCATAAATAATATTTGTGACTTGTTTGTGTCCTTCGGGGTGCAATTGGTTGTGTGTTGGACTCGTGTCGCATGCGTATCCTAGATCTAGTGGGATACAGTGTGATACTCTCCATTTTTGTGTGTTTATGGGTAGATATAATTATTTGTGCTTTAATTCTTGAATTATAATTAAGTATATATATATATAGATGTTACATATTTATTATGGTGTATTTATTATGGTATTTATTGTAGCATAGATCTATGTATTATATGAGTACTAATATAATGTATAAATATATATGTAGCTTTCTTTTACATGCATTTATATATGTTACAAATTATGTTAGTAATATAAATTATATGAAAATGTTTTATAAAATATATATAAGTAATTATATTATTTATAATTATTATATGATTATTTATATATATAAATGGATGTATTTTTATTAAATATATATATATGTATGTGTACTTTTAACCATGTTGAAATATGTACATTAGTACATAGGATGTGTATTATAGCTATTAGTATTTATATTATATAGATGTATATAATATATATGTGTTGGATTATATATATATAGAAGTATATATTTATTTAATTGATTTATATATATATATATATTGAGATATATATAAGTTATATATATTATTATTCTTTTGGCGACATCGGCATTTAATGACAGTTTCTGTCATTAAATTCCAGCAGCAGCAGCAGCAGCCGCTGTAGGTTTAATGGGGCATTTAATGACAGTTCTGTCATTAATTACAGCGGGCGAGAATTATTAAACAGCAGCGGCGACAGTTGGTTTAGTGACAGTTGAGAACTGTCACCAATAGGGTGGCAGCAGTGCTTTTACACAACAGTAATGGTGACGGCATTTCAGTGACAGTTTGAACTGTCACTGAAGGTCTGTTTACTGAAAAATCAGTGTTTTCCTCACTGTTTTCAGTGACAGTTAGGCAGTTTTAATATATAGTTTATATATTATATTTATATATATATATATATGTATATATATAAGTATTTATTGTGAGATATAATACTAGTATTGTTATATTCTTAATTGTATAATATTAGTTTATATATATTATATTATGTATAAGGGTAAATACTATATCAAGGTATCTTGAGCATTACCTTGTGGAAACCAAGGTAAGTGGGATATTCAAGATACGGGGTTGGGTATCGAGTTTGTGACTTTGTGTGGATACCAAGTTGGTTCAAAACCATGGTTCCTAATTGTTGTAATTAATATTCTATATTATTGTACTTTATTGTTGATATATAGGTATTGTGCGGTTTATCTTGGATTCACGTATCCGAAGATACGGTATCATAATATTTTAGGTTGTGGTTCCTATGACTTAGATTTTAGTATTTTGATCCAAGATTTTGGTGCTAGACTTGTACAACCTAGAAATAGATAGTTGACCTTGGTTTGACCATAGTTGACCATAGTCGACTTTAGTTGACTTTAGAGTTGACCATAGTTGACTTTTGACTTAGAATTGACTTATTGACCTAGAAGTTGACTAGTTTAACTTATTCTCTTTTCGGGACCTTGTATTGATGTTGTATTCCATATCTAGGTCTTCGAGGCACCGAGTCAGACATCTGTGAGACTGTCTATTGGACTTCAGGCGAGTACATTCTCTGATAGTTTTTTATTTATGATATCCTCTATGTTCATTGTATCTAGTGTAGATATCCATGTTCTCTCGACACTATGGTTACACAGATTGGTATATTCGGATCTCGTCATGATGTTATTCCTTGGTATATGGTGTATATGGTACAAGTATTATTTTATTGGTTATCTTGTACATGTATAGACACCGATTCTCAGGAAGAGTCGCTATCTTCTTGGAGAATCTTGCGCCATAACATACCGTGGTTGGATCTATTATACCAGTCAGGATGGGGAGTATTAGTATAGATATGTGATCAATATCCCTATTGAATAAAGTACTGATTACTGAATAGTGTTGATCATGCACCGCACGTATGATTAGCCAGGCCGCATTGTATCTTGCCCAAGCCGATCACATGTTAAGCTAGTACTCACACACTTAGTCATTAGTATTATTGTTACATTGGCATATTGTTCATTATTGTATTTATTTCCAGTATTTCCTTATTGTATATATATCTCTTATATCTATTGTGCATCTTGTTTATCCACAACTATTTACTATTACATAGTTTTTATCATTGATTAGAACTGTTGTTAGAGATGTACTCTGCTCCTTTTCTGACTGGATATATTTTTTCAGATGACACTGAGGAGTGGTACCCTACCTATTATGGACCCCAGGATGTTGTGGGTTTAGATTCTGAGACCCTGGCTCAAGATGGACTTATTCTAACCGAGACAGCTGACCTTGGAGTTGTAGCCTCGTAGTATTCTTTTGTACTGGATTTGTCTCCAGCTTATTTTTGTATTTCTTCAGACTCATTGATGTATTATTTTAGACTCATGAGTTGTATTGTGACTATTCTATTCTTTATCTGATTCATGCTCATTTCTATCTTAGTTATGTGATTGAGTATACTATCATTATTGGTAGTTTATTATATTATTAGATAGATTATCTAGACTTCGTTCTACTGCCGATTCTGCGGCGTAGGCTGGGCGTTGTTTTCGACTAGTACCCTTACACCGGGTGCGGGTCGTGACATGTATCGAGAGGAGGATTGCACGAGAAGATTATGCAAGAGGTGCATCATTCTCATACTCTATGCATCCAGGGACCAACAAGATGTATAGAGACATGAGAAACATATATGGTGGTATGGCATAAAGCGGGAGGTAGCTAGCTTTGTGTCCAGATGCTTAGTTTGCAGAAGGTAAAGGCGGAGAGACAAAGGCCAAGTGGATTATTTCAGCCTATTCCAGAATAGAAATGGGAATATGTGACTATGTATTTTGTATCGGAACTTCCGTATTCTCCAAGAGGCAAGGATACGATTTGGGTCATCATGGACAGGTTGACCAAATCAGCCCACTTTCTGCCATTTAAAGTGGGTACATCTAAGGAGAAGCTTACGAAGATGTATGTGCGCCATATTGTCAGATTGCGCGGTGTTCCAATAAGCATAGTCTCGGATCAGGATAGTCGCTTCATGTCCCACTTCTAGAGGAGTTTGCAGGCTAGCTTGGGCACTCATCTCAAGTTCAGTACCACATATCACCCTCAGACTGACTGACAGTCGGAGAGGACTATTCAGACTCTCGAGGACATACTACGCACCTGTGTTTTGGATCTTGGAGGTTCTTGGAAGGATCACCTTCACTTAGTAGAGTTTTTATAGAACAACAGCTACCAAGTTAGCATTGAGATGTCACTATTCGAGGTATTATATAGACGGAGATGTCGTACTCCGTTGTCCTGGGATAATATTAGTGATAGAGCTTTATTGGGACAAGAGATGGTAGTGGATGCAGCCGAGAAGGTGAATCTTATCAGGGACAAACGTCGAGTGGCACATGACAGGAAGCGACATTGGACCAATATCCACCGAAGACCTTTAGAGTTTGAGGTATAACTTTAGTTTTATTTTGCTTATGTTTGATTATTGTTTGTTAGAGTGCTAAGGTTCTGTTTCGTGCTAGGTTGGCTGTCTATTTTTTTTGAGGATTTCTTTGACACGTGGCACGATTCATTTCAGTAGAGGCGGCAAGCTTAGTCGATAATTTATCAGACCTTTCAGTATCCTTGAGAGGGTCGGTGCAGTCGCTTACAGACTAGACTTACCACCTGCATTGGAGGGAATGAACAACGTTTTTCATGTGTCGCAGCTGAGACGGTATATGGCAGATCCTAGGCTTGTGTTGGATCACTCGAAGATAGAGGTGGGCCCTACTCTTAGCTATTTAGAGAATCTAGTGGAGATTTTGGATCAGAGAGAGAAGGTGTTGAAGAACCAGATGATTCCTTTGGTGTGCGTCGCGTGGAGGCATCACTCGCCAGGAGAGAGTACCTGGGAGCGAGAGATATCCATATCTGTTCGAGATATGAGGTATAATTATTTCTTGCTTTATATTGTTGCTTTTGGTAGTTAGATTCTTCCTTAATTTTGAGGACAAAATATTTCTAAGGTGGGTAGGATTGTCACCCTCATATTTTTTACTCAAGGGTAGTTTGGTAATTAACATGGGTAATTTTAATTTTTAGGATTATTATATTTAAATATTTGTGCATGCATGATTAATTAATTATTGTATTGTTTATTGATTGCTAGTTGTAGATTTTTTTAGACTTGTGTAGTGGATCTAACCCATTTATTAGTTGCATGAACCCAACTTTTTAGATTGGTTTAGTTTGAGCCCATGAATTAGGCTCATGGATTAGGAGGTTGGATTAATTAGTAAAATCATTAGACTAGAACCTTTTCTTCCTAATTAATTTTTGCATGAGAGTCCCCAAGGGGTAATTAGGACATTTTATACTAGCATAGAGAGGGTTATATGGCCGGCCATGCTTGGAGGAGAGAGAAACTATTTTACTTTACAATTCCTAATTTTTTTCATCTATATTCTTCCCTCTTTCAATTTCCTTCATTCCCTCATCATTCCTCCACCAATTTTTCAAAAATTTCCTTTCCTATTCTTCATTAGAGGCTTCTACATCAAGGGTCTACAAGAAGAAAGCAAGGAGCAAGTAGGAGGAGGCCAAGATCTACAAGAAAGGAAGCTACTTTACATTTGGGAACTTTTTATTGGGAATCCATCTCCCAATAGGTACATTTTAGTTTTCACCTTCTAGAATAGACTCTAGATCTAAGATTTTACCAAGAGAAACCAACCCACAAGCATAGGCTACCCATAAAAATTATTTTTAGGTTCATCGGAGACCTACGGTGAAAGTTATGTGCAATTTGGTGTCAATTTTAGGGGAATTCCAAGATTGGCACATGTAGTGGTTGTCATTTGGTCTAATTAATTTATATAACATATGATTGCTTGTTTGTGACTAGTGTCGTATCCACAATTGGGTACATATAGGCCGTATCTCGTCAATTTGACAAAACAGGTTGATTTTTGGGGGTTTTCCTCTGACACGGGGCCTTGTGCATATCATATTATGACACAGACACGTAGTTAATCTAATTACTATATGTATTGCTCATATTTAGTGTATTAGACATTCTCGTATCCTCCGGGATGTGTTTGGTTGTGGATTGGAGCCGTATCGCAAGCGTATCATAGAATTAGTGTGATATGGGTGCGGTGCACTCCACATGTTTGATATTTTATCCTCTTTCCTATACGTACATGTGTATTTATATATATATATATATATATATACACTTACACACATATACACTTAAATACACTATATATATGTGTGCGTGTGATTTTCTACATATTATATTTATGATTAGTGTATTTAAGTGTATATGTGTGTAAGTGTATATAGTAATATATATATATATATATATATGTATATATATATATATATATATACATATATATATATATATATATATATATATATATATATATATATATGTACTTGTATATATGTATATGTTGTTTGTGTTTATGTGTAATAGTGTATATGGTTATATACAGATCTATATGTATAGATATATAATATGTGATTGTATATATATATATATATATATATATATATATATATATATATATATATATATATATTGTGAGTGTAGTATGGTTGTGAGTGTGTGCAAGTGGTGAGGAGAGACTCAGTTTTCAGTAGCAACTAAGGGGGGGGTGGCATCGTGTAGCAGACTACTGTGCAGCTGCACATTGATCAGACTACTGTGCAGCACAACATCTCATGGAAGAAGAGAGCACAAGGCTCAGCATCCAGTGGCAAGAAGGAGGGGGACTCAGGGAGTATCTAGTTTAGCACTGTGTTCAGCAGGGAGTTCACAATATCACAACAAGTATTAGAGCAGACACCATCAGCAGAGTCCAGTGTAGTCAATAGCAGGTATCGGGTTTCAGATATACACTATGCAGTATCCTATTTCAGATACAACTGCGCAGATTCCTACTGCACAGCACCAGCAAGTAGGGGAGCAGTACCTGTTCAGCAAGGCATTGTACAGTCCCCAGTTTCCAGTGTGCATCTAACTGCATAGTGCTCAGCAAAGAGAAGAGCCCAAGCATTGGGTTCAACAAGCATCAGTGGATTCAGTCCAGTTAGTATCGATTTTAGTTCAGGTATGGTTGTTTTGGGTAGTTAGCTTATTTGGTTAGCATTTTATAGTGTTAGAGTTAGTTAGTGAGATAGGTATTTTAGTGTTAGTATCAATTTCAGTTATGAGGTATTGGTATGTATAATGTTAGTAGTTTAGTATATATATATATATATATATATATTTGATTATGTAACTAGTTAGTTATATACTTAGTGTATAGTTTAGCTATATGTATATTGTATTGATTAGATGGTTAGTCTTGAGTATTATATTATAGTTAGTTTCCTATGTTTTGATATATATATATATATATATATATATATATATATTTATATATATATATATATTATAGTATTAGTTATAGTTAGTATATTATTTTAGGATTTATATTGTGTATTAGCTATATGTTAGAGTTTTGGATTACCTCAGGATACCAAGGTATTACCAAGGTATTGGGGCGATACCCAAGGGAATGAGTTTGGGTATCGTGATAGGTGTGATACGCATTGGTGCAAGGCCAAGGTATCGTATTTTTATTATTTTGGTATAGTATTAAGTATATTGACTTGTATATATATCTAAAATACTATTTTTATATACGGAAACTTGCGTATCTTAGGACACGGCTTTTTGAGTGCTTTTTTGTATCCTAGTTTAGCTTGTATGGTTTAGTTTTATAGTGCATCGACTTAGTGACTTAGTATTAGACTCTTGCAACCTAAATTTTATTGGTTTCACCTAGAAATGGCTTATTGACCTAGAATTGCATCAACTTAATTAATTTTCATTCTTGAACCTTGTATTGATGCAATATACCATATATAGGTCTGTGTGTCTCCAGCTTGGGCATCGAGAGACACACCTTGCTCAGTACTACAATCGAGTACATTTCTCTGATAGTTTTCAATTCATAGTATTGTATATATGCATGTTCTAGAATTGTATACTTGATCCCGACACAGTGATTTCACGGACTGGTACTGTATGGATCCAGTCAGGAGATGTTATCCCCTACCATGTTCAGCGGGTACTCGTGTACATGTATCTTATCGTATATATTGGGTATTGATTATATTTCGTGTTCACACACTGCTCGTGTTCAGTGTGCTTATTCTTGTACACCCACCGCTCGTGTTTTATGGTTATGATATTCGTGAACACCCACTGCTCGTGTTCAGTGGTTATATTTCGTGTTTGTAGCATGTCGTGATTGGATCCATCAGTATTAGTTGGGGGTGGGAGAGTAGGAGTTAATTATGTGATCAAAGCCCCATTATTACATCGTGTACATTCTGGTTACATACCTCACTTGTAATCGTTTTACCTGATCATGTTCACCCAACCCGATCACATAATGAACCTGTATTCTGAGGCATATTAGTTTAGATTGTAGTTACTTTATCATATTATTGATATTCATATTGTTGTTCTATATTCTCGTACATTACCTGTATATCTATTGTTCATCATTCGTATATTTAGTAATCTTGTATTTCATTTCTATATCTATTTATATGCTCGATTATGCTATTGAAACTGCTTTCAGAGGTATGTACTTCGCTCCAATCCTGACTGGATATATTTTTCCAGATGACTGGCTTATAGAGCAGTATCCCATATTCTACGGACCTCAGGACGACATACATATAGAGGATATTCCTATAGACTAGGAGGACTTAGTTGCAGAGCCCGAAGAGGTATAGTTTATTTGTGTTGGATTGTATTAGACTATTATTTTGGTGGATTCACAACTTGTATATTATTTCAGATTGTTGATTGTATCTTATTCTTTCCTTTTCTATTCCATTCGTGCATTATTCTTCCTTAGTTTGTTTTGTGATTGAGATTAGTTATACTTGTGAGATACCATATTGCTCCTCCGTTTGGAGTTGAGATGATTGACAGGTACCATATTATATTGTTGAGATATTAGATTATTAGAAATAACCCAGGCAGCTTTCTACCGCCGATGCTGCTACGTAGGCTGGGCATAATCACGTACTCATGTCCGAATATCCCGGTGCATATTGTGACAAACCTGATCGCCTCACGACATTTTATACCTTATATGGGGTAGCTGGCCTTATCCGTCTTCGTATTCTGGTACTTGGGCATGACAAGGTTTTAGTGGTGGCTAATGCAAGTCTGTGTTTTTAGAATTTTTGGTTGTTATGATCACACGAGTCTCAATAAAATATGTCCCCTTTGATATCTTGCTTCATTTTCCTCAGTTTGGATGCTCGAACTGTCAAAACTACTTGCCTACTTGATCCTTTTCGTCCCGTTCTTGATGTTGATTGTCCTTTATTTAAGGCTTCATTAGTTGCTGGAGTAGCATACTTGGCACACCATGGTTCCCCTGGACAACAACGAGAGGTAGCACCTGCTCAGAGTCAGATTCGGATAGAGCCAGTAGTTGAGACAGTTGGCACAGTGGAACCGGAAGTTGTATAAGTTGAGAAAACAGCCCTTGAAATCCCCGTACCCTAATAGTACAAGCAGTACCAGTGATACTTGACACCCCATCATTATTAGAGATCCTCCAAAGAATGATGGCTACACAGCAACATCAGATGGAAGTGCAACAATATCAGTAGTTTCAATAACAAGAGCAGAATATCTTGTTGATTCAGGGTTTACAGACGGCTCTGGAGAGAGGCTAGAAGACTAATTCAAGGGTTTTAGTTAGATTTTTCTGACTTAACTTGAGGTACTTCGATGGCACGAAGGACGCCATCACAGCAGCCGCATGGTTACAAGACATCGAGGTTATTCTGGCAGCAACGAAGGTTCCGACTGATGAACAAGTTGACCATGTCTGATTATAGTTTCAAGACCTTGCCTGTGACTGGTAGGTGTTAATGGAGATTCTCTTGAGGCATCATATATCTTGGGACAGTTTTTGGACTTAGTTTTGTGCCAAGTATTTTACAGTCGTCGCGTAGTATGAGCTCCAGCAGAGTTTTATCGATCTCAAGCAGGCCGGTAGGACTGTAGATGGATATGCAGCCGAGTTTTATAGGCTGAGTAGATTCTCTCCGTCTATGTTAGCTACGAAGTCGGATAGAGTGATGAGATTCCCGCAAGGACTTCATCTAAAAAATTTACAACTGGTAGCGGGGCACGACTACTAGACTTTTGAGGGAGTATTGATTGCAGCGAGGAGGCACGAGCTTACCATACATAGGCTATCAGCGAGGACATGAGGCCATAATAGGTCTCATGATCAGAGTGGAGAAGGAGGTAGAGGAGTATCTCGAATATCAGTACCATCACCTGACATTCATATCCTTGATTCAGCGCTACGGTGGACGGCAGTTTCGACAGTGACAATACCAGCTCGGCAGCAGCCGAGGCAGCAACAACAAAAATAATGACAGAGAGCACCGGTGGGTTGTACCTATTATGGCAAGGGAGGTCACACTAGAGATATATGCAGGGCGGCCAATGGATTGTGTATGAGGTATGGTAGTCCAGATCCTTGGATTATCAATTCTCCAATAATGCAAAGGCCATGAGGGCCAGTCCACCAGTTATCAGCACTACCAACACCAGGGGAAGTTCAGCACAGAGGGCCAATAGTAGAAGTATGACCATTAGCTTAATGTCTGTTACCGATGTAAGCTCAGATATACCAACAATAATATAATCAACAACAGGGCCAGTAGAGGCCACATCAGCGCTTCCAAGGGAGGCAACAACGAGGTATGGAACAAAGCTTGGGACAATCTTTTACTTTGTCTCTGGAGGAGGCTTTGGCCTCAGGCATCGTGGTAGCAGGTAATATCTCTATTGTTTGATAATAAACAGAAGAAATAAAACTAGGTTTATACAAAACCCTTTCTTAGGTTTACAAACAAGAAGTACAATTAATCCTATTCGAGGATGTTAAGTAGAATTTTTAATCTGGGTAAATATTGCTATAGGAGTCTGATCTGTAGTCGATCACTTTGTCCCTTGGACCACATGACGAGGAAGAAGTGCTGTACAAGAAGGAGATGCTTCAAGGATTGCAAGAGGGAGTGGATGCTCGATGCCAAAATCTTCGATCGCTACTCTCTGTCTGAACTCTTCTCTCTCTGTTCTTCGATTTCTTCGACTTCTCTTAATCTCTGCCCTTGGAATTTTTTGACCTTCGACCATGGACCTCTGTCAATAGAGGTCTATATTTATAGGGTTTTAGTGACAGTAACCATCCAGTCGGCGTAGAAACCGTAGAGTGGAGAGTATGGCCCTTTTTATGCGGCGATTATAATAACTGCCACCCATGTTTAGATAATCTTCTGAATAAGTGTGTGACGCGTGTCCCATCATGAGATAATGCGTATAACTGCTGCGAAGATCACGACATGCGAGCCACGTAGGTAACTGCCCCTTGCGTAGAAAAGGTTGGCGTAGAAGCCAATAACTGTCACCATAGCGTAGAAGCCAAATAGTCGTCAGGTTGGCGTAAAAGTCAAATGGTTGTCAAATTGGCGTAGAAGCCAAGTAGGCATAGAAGCCTTGTAGGTGTAGAAGCCTGATGCTGTATGGATAGGTAGCTAGCGTAAAAGATAGCCGATCCTCCTTCTTTGACTGAGGCCTTGAGCGTATTCTGGACCGAATAGCCTTATCACGCACAAATATAAATATAGCCTGAGTTGGCGTATTCCGAGGAGATAGCATACGGTGTACTCCTTATAGCTGAAAATAGCCCTGTGGTGTATTTCAAGGAGATAGCGTACAACTTGCTTCTATAGTTGAGAATAGCCTGATGGCGTAATGTACAAAGGTGATGATGTAGACGTATTAGCCGTAATTATGGCTCGCCCAGTCTTTTAAGTATAGAACTAAATCTTGTACATTTAATGTAGAGATCTCCCACCATTCTGAGCATTAAATGCAGAGACGTGCCTTCATTCTGTGCATTAAATGCAGAGACGTGCCTCGAGCTTTGTACGAAGAGCAGCTTTTAACGTGACAGTCTGTTTTGTCTTCTGCGGAGCGTAAAAGCTCGCATCTGCCTGTGTAAAACTAGGCAGCATATTCCCTTTGTATGCGTAAAAGCAGTTTATGCTAGGGAAATATCACTAGACGATGGTTTGGGTCTCTATGTCACACCATCATTACAGCTGTCGTCTGGATAGTCGTGCAGTACTCTCTGTTAGGAGTCAAATTCACTACATGATTTGACAGGTTCATTCGAGGAATATGAAGCATTCCTCGTACACCTTCCTACCACATTAAAAGTGGATGGGTTTTACGCCATAAAGGCGAGATAACAACCATTTTACGCCTAAGCAGTCTGAAAATACTGCATTATGCGGACTGCTCTGGAGCTATATTTTACGCTGTACTAGCGATGAAGCCCTGTTTGTACGCTGATGGTTCTGAAGACATGTTCTACGCCACGTAGCACTGAGATACTGCGTATAGATCTATAGCATATTTTTTATGCTTCTACAAGACCCCCTTCAAAGTTTTCAAATTCCTCGTAATTTGAAATACTTTGAATGAAGCATGAAACGGTCAAGTCTGACTCGTTCCTCGAGGCTAATTTCTTGGCAGATTTTTGGAGATTTGTTGGGATTCGGTGTGTTCTCTTTTGCCTATAAAAAGGCTGATGAGTTAACCTATTCTTCCCATATTTCCATCACCACACAAAGATGATTGCCGGAGTTCGTCGGGTCTACTTGAGGAAGAAGAAGATCATGCTCTTCCAGCATGTAAGGAGCCAAAATAGAAGGCGTCTTCGAGCAAATGTCCTCTGCAACGATGGATCATGGAAGGATATCATAGCTTCCTTTGCTCGGGATAATCAGCAACTTCATATGGCGATTCATCCAGGAGAGAGGAAGGGTCACATTCGACCACACAACTTGCAAGCTGTATTTTCTCCTATCGTTCGTGGACGAGGGCAGACAAACTAGCCCTGTCTTCCTATATTGAGTTGGGTCTAATACCTCAACTCAATCTGTCATGGCGTATGGAGGATGGGCTCTTTATACAGGCCCAGTTCTGTATCCTCCCGCCATTAATTATTTTCTTGTTCATCGACTGTTGAAGTCGATGAACTGCTGTAGAAGACGGATAAAGATCTCCACCAATGCGAGAACCTGGCAGAACAAACTCTCGGTGTGATCCTAAACGAAAATGAGAAATCCTTTGTAGACGGGATTTCCTTCATATGTAATCATGAAGATGAAAAATCCTTTGTAGACTGGATTTCCCTCATATGTAATCATGATTAATAAAATCGTCTTCTTTTATGCATATGATGATTTTGCCATATTCTTTGTTGTGATGAAGTCTGAATATATGTGTAGCTTCGCCACGTCTGAATAACTTTACGCTGACTCTGATAGAAAGAGTATTTGGTCCCGTCCTGTCTTCTACGCGTAACTGAGGACGCGTAGAAAACTGCTTAGCATTTAAGTCAAATATTCGAATTGTTATG
Source organism: Iris macrosiphon (assembly GCA_036927795.1). Lineage (NCBI taxonomy): Eukaryota > Viridiplantae > Streptophyta > Magnoliopsida > Asparagales > Iridaceae > Iris > Iris macrosiphon. The sequence continues at coordinate 52,162,154 of JAYESA010000007.1, forward strand.
CTGTTTCGAACGAGGAATTACATAGAGTTCTGAACTGCCACTTCTATGATAAGAAGAATTCTTTGTTCATACCATCATCTTCAAGAATATTTTCTCGAAAATCCCTTGAACTAGGGCAAGAAGTGGCTGTCGAAACTGAGTCGCCATTTTGAACTGTAGAGAAAATATTCTGACTGGATTTTGGATAAACTTCCAATCGACCCAAGAAGAAGAGTCATTTTCCATGCTGAACTCTGTATACTTTGGACACTTGGGATATTTTGAGGCCAAGAAGGAGTATCTCCTGTGTGAACCCTCGCAATTGGCCGTCTTGAGATTTGTTCAGATATACGCATAATCTGGCCTGTGTATTTTGAGATATGCGAAAAGTCATAGATCCTATTGTAGATGAGCATAAAATCGTAAGTTTGTAGCCTCTCGAGCGTAAAAGCTGCTGAGCATAAGAGCATCCGGGCGTAGAACTGTAGATTTATAGCCTCTAAAAAGAAAACTTCCGAGCGTGAAGTCGTAGATTTGTCGCCTCTGAGCGTAGAAAAGCTTCTGAGCATGAAATCATAGATTTGTAGCTTCTGAGCGTGAAGTCGTAGGTTTGTAGCCTCTCGAGCGTAAAAGCTACCGAGTATAAAAGCATCCAGGCGTAAAACCATAAACTTATAGCCTCTGAGCGTAAAACCATTGATTTGTAGCTTCCCGAGCATAAAAAGCTCCTTGGCGTAAAATCACGAATTTGCTCTACGTGAAACTTTTTGAATTCGCTGACTGTCCGCCTTCCCCGAGTAATAGGCTGACGTAGTCCCCAATCATAACCGAATATTAAATATCGGATTTGGTTAGGGATTTGAGGAGTTTATCTGAACTCTATAAATATCCCAAGGCTTCCAGAGAGAAGACTCTTCACCTGTCTTTCGCAAAAGAAAGATTTCGTCTCTTTGAGTATTCTCCTTCGTTTCTTCCCTGAGCATTCTGAATTTTTAGCAATGGCGCCAAAACCAATCTCCTCCTCTAAGGGAAAGAAGGTTGCTTATTCTTCTCGCTCCTCTGCCCAAGCAAGAGCAACTCCCATCGGTCAGGGCTAGCCCCGCTGTGAATGAAGTGTTCCACCGACGAGCTATGCATCGGGCGTTGTAGGTAAAGCTTTTGGATGACAAAAACGAAGAAAACCCTTCGTACACCTTATATGTGAACACGCTAGGTTATCTTCTGTGCTGATAGCCTCTTCGAGGAAGATGATGCATATAGATGTTTTATCTTTTACGCCCACATTTCTAATGTTTCAGCGTAAAAAATCTATATTTTCCCAGTCTGGCGTAAAAGCTTTGACTGCCAAAATTTGGCGTATACTACAAACTTTGAATATTACGCTCTGGATGAGAATTCTGGCGTAATAACTTAAACTTTGGCAATCTGGCGTAAAACACAGACTGTCCGATTTTTGGGTATATTGTCAATCTTGAATTTTACGCCTTGGAATAAGATTCCAGCGTAAAAAGTCAAGTTTTTACAGTCTTGGCGTAAAAGCACAGACTGTTGCTCTTTGGCATAAGCTGCAAGATTATGAGGTTAAGTATAAAAACTGACGTGTTTTTCTTGTACTTTGTAGTTAACTTGCATGTATCTCCGTTGGCTGAGGTGATGGGTTCTGCTGCTGGGATGCTGCACTCCAATTACCTGGAAGATTTGTCCCATGTGACATTTCCTATCTCTGGACCCCAATATCCTGAAGGGAGGGGAATCCTGCTATCGTCTCAAGGGGAGCGAATGCTGTTGAGTATGATCAACGGAGAGCCCCTGGCGTATATAGACGGGGCACAATACGTAAAACTGGCTTTCCTCTTCGGGGATATGATTGACAAACAATCCCAAATGAAGCCCAAAAAAAAAATTAGATTTTTCCTACCGGGGGCTTGGTCCTGTATCTGTCCAAGATGCTGAGAGATTACCCTATCTCGACATTCTTCCATGCCACGCATCCTAGGAGGATGTCGTGGACCTTGACTCCCAATCTTCACGGCCAGCCGGGGAAGATATTTTTCCAGAAAGGGTCTGACCAAGGGTCATTTGTAAGCCGTCCTTCCGGCCCAGTCATGCCGTTCAGGAGATTGTATCCGGGCAGTGTCCCGAGTGAGGATACTTCACTGCTCCAACCAGTCCAATTGCCGACTTTCTGCAATGACTTCATAGGGCATGGAGGAGTATACCCCAAGGTTAATCCTCGGACCAATGGGTGGGTTACCCCTGCAAAGCTTCGATGGGCTCGTTTAGCTGCCTGGCCCCTGAAGCATTTTCAGACTGAGCTGGAGGGCATTGGTCTGTACGCGGCTGTGAGTGCTTCCAGTGTTGGGTTACCTCTCAACCCTAACCTGTTTCTGGCTCTAATGGAGCGATACATCTCGCTTACTGGGACTTTTGCCACTCCTCTGGGGGAGTTGGGATTGGCCCTCTATGAAATGGCAAAGATTTCAAGACTGCCGATGGGGGATACTCCTTATGAGGAGTATGTTCCTACTAACAGGGAGCTGGGGGATACAGACCCTCGGGTAGTGGCAGTGTACCAAGAGCTGATGAGCCACTACCTTGCTTGTACTGCCTTTATAATGAGCCCTCTAATTTGGCTCATACCAATAAATGGGCGTCATACCTCTTCTTTCACCGGGCCAGGGCTGCTAAGCCAGACAAAGTCGTGGATAGCAGGGATCAGCCTCTGAGTTTTCTGAGCGTGCTTAGTGCTCAAGTAGTCGACGATCTTATTGAAGATTCTAGGGCTTAAGATCAAATTCTCGACGAAGGGATAGGGAAATATCCTGCAGGCACTAAAGCCTACAGTTATTTGAGGCATTGCCGCAGGCCTCTGTCAAGGGAAGCTCAACTGGCTGGCTTCCTCTCTGTATGGCTACGCCGAGTGGTAGTACCCGGTATTACATCTTCGGATCTTATTCACCGCAACATCTTATGGCCTGCAGTGTATTTGGTATTTGGGGCAAGACTGGGCCTGCTCCCTGTCATTATATGCCGCATACAAGCTGGCTTGAGGGCTATTATTGATGGGCTGCTTGCCGATGAAACTCGGCGTGATAGCTTTCCCAGGGTAGAATTACCGTTCATGTACTTGATGGGATGGTTAATTCTCTATAATCCCAAGGTAATGTCTCCCGGCTCTGGCAGTAGTTCAGAGAATAATTTCTTGTTGAATTACAAGAATTCCACCTGGAACGTGACCACAGTTTTAGACTGTCGGCTAACGTTATACTTTGTTCATAGCTGGAAGCTCTTCTGCACCGTCTCCTCTGTACATCTCAATCAACAGGGGAGCAGGCTTCAGGACTCAGGTGAAGGGCAAAACATTCTTTCTCCTGACACTTTTAATTGGTTGGTCTGCATTAGACCTTCCTATTTATTGTACAGAAGTGAAGACCAATGCTTCTTGGAGCCCTACCTGCCTAGTCGGTTCACCAGACAGTTTGGGTATGACCAATTGCACGTGGGCAATGCCGTCACCAGCTTCAAGTCCAGGGGTGGGCTTATTGATGGAGCGAGAGGATAGCGGTACTTCATAATGGGTTGCACTGAAGCATCTTTTACTGTACCTGCGACTTCACTCTCCATGGAGTTGCGCATCCTCCACTCGTATGTCCAGTTTTATGTGGCAACCAATACCTTCCATCGCGATTTTGATATGTATGGAAGTTTTATGATGCCTCTTTTAAGTCCTCGGGGAGAGAGAGGATGTCCCATCAGTTTTATCTGATGAAGAAGAAGACTCTGTCAATCTAGACGAGCCTTTATTGGTAGTACCGAGAGGCAAAATACCTCAGCCTGTAGAGCCTCTGGTTATCTTTGGTAAGCGAAGGGCTCCTGTTCTGAAGGAGACTTCCCCTCGCAAGAAAGAGAAGACTGTTAGAAGTTCTATCAGGATTTCCAGTCATGAGACTCCTAGAAGTGAGCTTGTTGTTTCCCCTGTTGGGGACGATCCTTTGATTAGAGGTTCCTCGCCTTTTAGAGAGGGAACCTCTATAGTTCCGGCTGGGAGTACTGGAGGATCTTTGCTCGAGGCTGCTATCGCTGCCACCGCTTCAGGTAGTGGTACGAGATCGCCTTTGGGTCCCAGCAAAATAAGAATATCTCTGTCCAGACCAGCAATGGGAGAAACCCCTGTCGCGTCTGTAAGTATACCTAGCGAGATTCCACCCATTGAGCCTTGAGTGGATCTCGGTGAAGACCTGGATGAATATCTGCCAGTGTCAGTTAGCGCACTCCCTTCTCCAGGTATGACAACTCGCTTAGCATCATTAAGAAATGATTTAGCTGTACTGGCTGCCGACGCGACATATATACCATCGACTATGGGTAAATGTCGTCTTTATGCCTCTTTTAGAAAAATTAACATCATGCTGATATTAACTTTCTCTTGTCTTCTTTCCAGGGAAGACATCTACGGGGAGGACAACGTCGACGAAACTTTCGGCTTTGTTTCCGCTTCTGTCCATGACACGGTGGTGCCTGACTTTGAAGAGGAAATATTTTCGGGTGTCGGTTCGCCTGAAACTATTCCGATATCTCGAGAGGAGAATGAGCCTGTCATTACGACAATGCCTCCTTTGAGTATGCCGGCCACTTCGTCCATTGTTGGCACTTCTTCTTTTGTCGCACCATCTATTGAGGCGACGACTGTAGCAACATCGTCTGCAGTCATTCCTGTAGGGGGATTCGCCGATGTTATAGCCAATCCTAGCGTCTATTCGGATCTCGCCATGCTAATTGAGCAGTATACTAGTATTTTCTCAACCACCTTGAAAACGCTGATATCAATGGTGCTGGAGAAGAATCTAGGCTTCAAGGCTCTGAGGAGGTCCTCCCAGTTTGCGATAGCGCCGATCAGAGATTTCAACAACGCTGGGAGAGCTGATATACTGGAGCAGATAGTTAATGGTTTGGAACAACCCATTAACGATTATTTGCAGCTATCTCGAGGCAACATTGACGGTCTCGTTCAAGCTAGGTATGACTCCTTAACTGCAGAGCTTGCCGGGCAAATAGAATCTCTGAACAAATCCGTCCAGGAACAATAGCAGGAGATGGATCGTGAGCGTGCCGAATTGGAGTATGTCATTTCCCAGCTGACTCAATGCGAGGCCGAATATGAGGAAGAGGCAGCGAGGGTCCGCAGGTTGAAGGATGAACTCGCTCAAGCAGAGGAGAAGGCTCTCTCTTTGTCGGCATCTCTAGGTGTGTTAAAGAATCGAATGGAGACGGCTCAGCAGAACCTGACACATGTGGGTGTCATCCACGCAGATTTTGTGCATACTCGGTCTGAGCTGTCTGCTTTGAACAAAGATGCGGCAAGGTTAGAGCGGGCTCGTGCCGACGTCTTGAACTCGAGGGAAAAGAGAATGGTTACTCTGGCGCAGCAGATTCGCAACTTAACTGCTCCCCCCAAATGATGTACCTTTTGCTTTTATATGTAATTTGCTCTTTCTGGAGATAATAAAGAGGCTTTATCTGACTTTGTGGACCCATTATTTTGGAATATAAATGACAAGCTAGGGTGAAAGTGATATCAGAGGTAATATGGATGTGATATACTTTCGGTAAACTTCAGCTGGACATATCTATTCAGAGGTTATATGGACATGATAGAATATGCTCAAACTAAAATTTGTACACAAAACACTATCAGAGGTAATATGGATGTGATAGGTCTTGAAGTTTCCAAATTAGTTAAATATATCTATTCAGAGGTTATATGGACATGATAGAATATGATCCAACTAGTTTTTTTTGGAAGTAGTATTGTCAGAATGAGATCTTTACTATACTCTGTTGAGCAACGAAGATTAAGCATAGTACCTCTTCAGGAATTTGTCGTTGATAGGAGCCATTAACAGGTCTCCATTAGGCTTGGCTAACCTGTAAGTGTCGTTCGAGAACGTCATCTCGATCACATATGGGCCTTCCCATTTGGGTTAGAATTTACCCTGACACTTGTGAGTAATGATCATTGGCCTTCTTACGACTAGAACTAGCTCGCCAATTTTGAACACTCTTTCCTTTACTTTTTGATTAAGAGCTCTGGAAATGCATGCCTGGTAGAACGCGATGCGCTGTTGGGCTTGAAGGCATTTTTTATCTAATCTTTCTAGCTCTTGAAGCCTTAATAGGTCATTCTTTTTCTGTGTCAACTCATTAGCCACTGCTATCCTGAGTGACGGAATTTGAATTTCAATGGGAAGAACTGCTTCACTCCCGTAAACCAGTGAGAATGGGGTACAACCCGTCGGTGTTCGTACCGTTGTGTGGTATGCCCAGAGACATTCTCCTAGCTTTTCATTCCAATCTCTTTTGTTCGAAGAGACGAACTTCTTTAAGAGTTTGATAATGGTTTTGTTGAAAGCTTCCGCCAAACCATTAGCAGCATGATTGTATGCCGTAGAGGCTATATTTTGTATCCGATTTTATCGCAAAATTGGTGAAACGCTTGGCTGATAAATTGCGGCCGGTTGTCATAAATTATCCTTCGAGGAATCCCAAAGCGATAAATGACATGATGCTTGATGAAGCTGATCATGTTAGATGTCTTCACCTCAACAAGTGGGACTGCCTCTGTCCATTTGGAGAAATAATCCGTGATGGCTAATATGAACCGATGACCTCTGGAAGAAGACGGGTGAATATGACCAATGATATCCATAACCCATGCTTCGAAAGGCCATGAAGCAACCGTAGGATATAGATGTTCAGAAGGTTGATGTATAAAATCTACATGAACTTGGCAGGCTTTGCATTGTCTTACATATTTTATTGCATCTGTGATCATAGTAGGCCAGTAATAGCCCATCCTCCTGATACGATCCTGTAGCTTAGGACTGGGTTGATGTGCTCCGCATACGCCGTCGTGAGCTTCACGAATAATCCGCTGTGCTTCATCACCAGAGAGACATTGTAACAATAGTCCGTCATAAGTCCGACGATATAGATATTGTGAAGACGCATCGAAATAGAAGAGTAATGATCATCTTTTGACGGATACTGCTTCTTTAGGGTCTTCCGGCAAGATTCTGTATGCTATAAAATTTATAAAGGGACTTCTTCAGTCTCTCTTAGGAAGATCTATGTTCACAGCGTAGCTGCGTTCTATGTAAATATTGTTTTCACACAGAATAAATCTCTGTTAAGAAGAATTTTGCCTTCTTATAGGAATATCTAAATCTGTAGCTAGATTGGCCAGGGCATCAGCTTCCAAATTGTGAGATCGTGGCATATGCTCTAGGTAGAACCCTTTGAAAGTCATGGCTATCTCGACGGTTGCTTGGTGATAAGGGATGAGGTCTAGATTTTGGACTTCATATATTCCTCTGACTTGATTGATGATCAGCAGAGAATCACAGAAAGCTTCTAGGTATTCGACGTCCAATTCTTTAGCGACTTGGAGCCCGATGAGTAGGGCGTTATATTCTTCCATATTATTAGAGCAGGGCTCGCTAAGAGAATATGCTCGATAGATGACGAGTTTATCAGGAGTGACCAGGACGATTCTGACTCCTGAAACCATGTTTCCCCTGGGACCAGTCTTGGAGGCACCATCGAAGAATAGTTGCCATCCATCACTTTCCATTACAGAATTACACTCTGCAACCTCGTCGGGAATGTACTCATATAGTTTAGAGGTTTCTAGAATTGGATGAGCAGCTAGGAAGTCAGCCAATGCTTGGACTTTGATGGACTTCTGAGGGACGTATACCATATCATATGGTGCTAATAACATCGCCCAAGTCGTGAGTCAGGAATTAAGAACGCTTGGCTTGTTCATCAATATCCGAAGAGGATTAATCCTGGAGATGATATGAATAGTTTGGCCTGTGACATAGTGTCGGATTTTCTGAATGGCCAACATTAGGGCCAAATATTCTTTTTCCACCGGATTGTACCAGTGTTCAGCTCCGACCATCATCCTGCTTAAGTAGTAGATAGCCTGTTCATGACCTTTATCGTTCTTCTGTGCGAGGAGAGCTCCCAATGAATGATCCATTGCTCGTACATATATCAAAAATGGTCTTCATATGACGGGAGGTACTAGAACTGGAGGATTAGTGAGGTAGCATTTGATATCATTAAACGCTTGCTGACAGGCTTCGTCCCATATGAAGGATACACCTTTCTTTATGAGACGAGAAAAAGGCTGGCATCTTCCAGAGAGATTGGATATGAATCTCCTGATATAAGCCAGACGACCTTGAAATCCCCTGAGTTCTCTCAGATTACGGGGTGGTCGTATTTGTAAGATGGCCTTGACCTTATCAGGGTCTACTTGAATGCCTTTGGCGGTTATGACAAATCCCAAGAATTTGCCACTGGATACACCCAGAAAGGACTTTGTAGGATTCATTTTAAGTTGATGTTGGCGCATCAACTCGAATACTGTCTTCAGGTCTTGGATATGATTATCCTTGTGGCAACTTTTGACAGCTATATCATCCACGTAACATTCTGCTGTTTTGCGTAGGTGTTCATGGAATATGTTACTCATAGCTCATTGGTTCATAGCTTCGGCATTTTTCAGTCCGAAGGGCATGACCGTATAGCAATATACCCCCAATGGTGTTCGGAAGGCAGTATGCTTCTCGTCTTCAGGATGCATCTTGATTTGATTGTATTCTAAAAATCCATCCATGAAAGACATGCGTTCAAAACTGCACGTATTATCGATCATGACGTCTGTGATGGGAAGAGGGAATTCATCCTTGGGGCAGGCTGCGTTCAGATCTCGATAATCGATATAGACCCGTACTTTCCTATTTTTCTTCATGACCGGGACAACATTGGCGACCCAGTCGGGATATTGTTCTTCCCTGATGAAGCCACAGGCTATCAACTTCTTGATTTCAGCTTCAATGGCGTCCATCATGTCTGGACGGAACCGGCGTTGATGTTGCTTCACAGGCTTCGAATTGGGCAATATATTGAGCTTATGAGTGGCCACTTTTGGATCAAGACCTGGCATATTCTTATAATTCCACACAAAGATGTCGATATATTCTCTTATCAACTGGATTATTTCTTTCCTTTCTTCTTCGAAAAGATTGTTACTGATAAATATCAGCTTTGGTGAAAGTTTATTCCCAACGTCGATTTGGATAACTTTATCTTCAGTGGGAGGTTCTTTCTGCTCGAACCGGAGTTCCCATTGTGTATCCATTTGCTGAGCCCAAGAGTCATTCTCAAATGGTTCAGATTCTTGTTCGTCTGCTTCGAAAGAATCTATCAATACCATGTTTACAGATAATGCTCTTTCGAAATCCTCAGATAAGCCGGAGGACGATGAGCCATCTTGAGAAGAGGAAGAGATTTCCTCATTTGACTCAAAAATTGCAAGAGAGGTGGTATACCCTAACCCAAAACGAGTTCGTTGATAGTAGGGATCACCGTGCAACGGTATTCGCCTGCCTTTCCCGTAATTGAGGCCTGGTTCCAGCTTCAAGTCATAATCCATACTTTGTATAATCTTCAAAGCTTGCGGGCTATATCTGTGAACCTGTATTTTGCCAGCATCGTCATCGGGAGAATCTTCTTGTACAGTCGGTTCATTGCATACGCGACTGAAGACTATTGAACGCTGACCGCTGCGAGTAGGCGGGACAATAAAGATAGAATCCTCATGTGGCCTATATGTCGTGATGACATTAGATGGTGACGCTACTTCCCACATATACGGATGATAGGAATCTATAGCTTTCAAGAATTTTTGTGCTATAGGTTCTATATCGTTATGGGGGGAGGATTCCTGATCAGGAATTTGAGCGTCAATGTACTGGAAAAGAGGATCTTTATTATCATCAGAAACCACGTTCCTGGCTGTATTTACATCAATCGGCTTGTTGCGTCGAAGGTTGATGACCAAGGGTGGAGGCTTCTGGTTCAAAGTGATCACTAGAGGATCACCTCTGTTTTCTGACTTGGTTTTGTTCAGGTGGATAGCCAGGGGTTCCATGACTTTCGGACGAGTAGTTCACCCTTTCACCTTGATTGACAGAGGTTGTTCGGTAGAGGGTTCTTCTGGCTCCCGGTGGGATTCCTCCTCTGTCTTGTTTGACACCTCTTTTATGTAGTCTTGGGTGTACAACATAGAATCGGAGTAGTAGGATTCTACTCCTTTAAACGGGTTAAGATCAGCAAACTCCGTTTGTCCTATTCCTTGGGCATCTATATATTTAAAGCATTGATGTAGAGTCGAAGGCACGATGTTGTGGTCATGGATCCAAGGTCTGCCCAGCAGAATATTGTAGGACACCTCTGAATCAATGACATAACATGTAACCACTGATCTAAGGTCGCCAATCTGGATCCTCAGACGAATCTTCCCCAATGGCTTACTTTTTCGTGCATTGAAACCCACGATTGTAGTGGTAGTATAAGCCAATTCGCTGGTAGGAATCCTCAGTGATCTGAGCAGACTATGAAGAATGATGCTGATCGATGATCCCGGATCTATATGAATCCGGTCAACCTCCATGGAACCGATATATCCGGTGTAATAGAGGGGTCTGTCATGCTTGTTATATTTCAACAACATGTCATCTTGAGTGAAAGTGATATTCGGGACCACCTCCATCACACTATGGCATTAGAGACATGCCACAGGTTCTTCATCAGGGGACTTGAGCTGGGTCAAGTATGTCTCCGCTTGCATTAATGCTTCACACAGGGCTTGAGGAGTGTCTTTAGAGAGCTTGAATAGCTCGAAGATAGACAACCTGGCTGGTGTATTAGCCAATTGGGCCTGGATGTCGAAGTTGTATGGCTTCTCTAAACCTTTGTTTTGAATGTCTTCAAAGGTTTATCAAAGCGCACTTCCTTTTGTTTGCCCTTGTCTGCCGAAATTGGTCTCGAAGGACCTGCCTCTGGTACGACGGATTCAGGTTCTGAAGGCTTGGCAGCTGATGCGTCTGCCGATGCATCTTCCTGACTTCCTCCATGGTCTTTGAGGTAGGCTTTCCCTGAAATGGTTCCAGTAGCCAAACCCTCTCCTTCTGATGTCGAGGATACCGCAACCATATGACATGGTTTACGCTTTGAGTTCTTCTTGGACTTAGCCTTAGCAGCTTGAGTCTCTTCCTCGATCTCTGACACCAGATCTGGATGAACCCACATAATCTCGCCCCACTGGGTGGTTAGGGTTACCAGGTCATGATTTTCACCCCTGGCTGGAGGGAGATTAACGATGTTCATCGTTGTCCGAGAAATAGGTATAACACCATCCGAGACTTCTTGGGGAGGCAGATTGCCAAATTGCAGAGAGATCATATTGGCTGTGACCGTCTTATCGCTGTTACACAGAGTGGGGGCCTTAGCATCGATCAACTCCTGGATCTTCCTCTTTAGTACATAATACGCCTTTGTGGGGTGATGTATGTACCTATGGAAGATGCAGTACTTGGGGTTATTTGTACTGCCAACTTTATTAGGCCGCTTTACCTCAGGGAGGATAATCTTGCCGCTTTTGACGAGACACTTGAATATGCTCGGAATATCGTCGTCGTCAAAAGAGTACACTTCAATGGGCCTGGAACTCCCAGGTTTCGTCTGTGTGGTCGCCGTAGTCTTTTGCCTGGACGTATTGATCGCCAGAGCTTCTTTTCCTTTGGAACCACGGGGATGGTCGCTGTTGGAGGATGACCTCTTGCCTCTATCAGAGGCAGATATCATAATTCCATTATCACGCGCCTTCCGACTATTGTCTTCAACGGCTACCGCTGAGATGATGAACGAGGGCCAATCATGGAACTGATATGGTCCTGTGAACACCGAGATCACTGGAAGAAGATTCTTCCTGTAAATGTCCACCAATGCCGAGCCTGGAACTCCGGGAGGCATTTGCAAAGTGGCTTGACGAAAACGTTCGATGAAAGTGCAAATGTTCTCCTTTTCCTTCTGCTTCACTTCGATGAGAGAAGACATAGACATGTCCATCCCTCCTTCGTAGAATTGCGCAAAGAATAAAGTCTTGAAATCTTTAAAGGAAGTAATGAAGTTGTCCGTAAAACTACGGTACCACTGATAAGCCACTCCCGAGAGACAGCCTTTGAACACTCGAGTGAGAAGGGCGTCATTCCCTTGCAATAGCACCGTCATCATGCTAAAGTAGTTTATGTACTGGCTCGGTGATGTCTTTCCCTCAAACAAAGTCATAGTCTGTGGTTTATATTTAGGAGGGAAAGGGACTTCATCCCAGATAGCTGGGTAAGGCTGGTTGATTCCCAATTTCTTGAGCTAATCTTTGTGCTTCAAGGCATAAAATTGGGCTTTCAACTCCCGCACTGCCTGCATCGGATCTTCAGCCGGTAGAAGGATCGCAGCGTGATGAGAGGTCGATTGTATCGTAACCCCAACCGGAGGCAATACATTATCTGAATTAGGAAGTAGAGGGGCTGCTGACTCCTGGTCTAGAGCAGGCTCCTGATTTGCATTGGATGGTGGTAAGTCCACCCCCACGCATATCTGAGTCGGAGGGACCGATGCTTGAGCTATAGCAGTTGTGTGTTGAGTGAGCATCATCTGGTGCATATTATGTATCATGGATTGTATCTCTTTCAGAGACGTCTCCAACACAGCGATGCGTTGTGTTACTACCACATTCTGAAAACAGGGGTATTTTTGACTTTTTATAATTATTAGTATTTTGGTATTTATATTAAATGATTTCTCCATATTGAATTTAAATTAAATAATTGCATGAGGTATATTTAAAATATATACTGTGTTCTCAACATCTGAGCTGGTAGACTTGACCTAGAGGCCACTAGACGAACACCTGATCGAATAATGGGGATTATGTATTTAATTGTTTTATTTTAGAATTAATTTATTGGAGGTTGTATTTAATTACAGTAATTTATTTAATTGTTGCGCGCTGCCGTTGCTTCGATATTTGGAGCATTACCTGACTTTTGCCTTCCAACAAATTTCACAACCTTACCCTAGATGTGCCTGCCTTCCATTCTGCTATTTTTGCAACTCATAATTATGATCTCTGTACCTTCATTTTAGCCGCACAAAAATTGTCGCGGACGTTTATTTTAATTTCTGAATAAATTCCTATTTTGTATCGTTGTGCGTTCCAATCAAAATTGGAGGCAATCTTGACCTATTTTTCGTGCGGCCCAAATTAGGGTAATATTTTGTTCTGAGTCTTCTTCATTATTGGTATTGATGACCTGACCTAATTTTGGCCCCATGTACTCCTAATTAATTTTAGAACACAACTTGCATTTATTCCTAATTAATTTGAGGATACCATTTTAACCAATTCCGAAAATCCCGTTTAATTCCAGTACCCCGCTATTTAAGCCCGTACCAAACATACAGTGCCCCCTGACCCTACAAAACACCGAACACCAAATTGCCCACCTAATTTTTATCATTTCATGTGTCTGTGCAAATACCCAAATTTAAGGGGGCTAATTTGCAAATTCGTATTTTGGTGTCAACACCTCATTGGTTCACCCAAATGAAGAAAACAACCCCCTCATTTTTTTCCATATGAAATCCTGGCCACCCATTAAAAATGGGGGCTCATCACACCACACATTTCCCATCACTTCTCCTATAAAATGTCTCCTTCTCCCCATTTCCCAATGCAGCCCTAATTTCAAGGAGCATTAGAAACATCACACTCTCTCTCTCTTCCCCTCTCCCTACACACCAGCCAACCATTTTTCCTTTCTTCTTCTTCTTCTTTCTTCTTCTTCTCCTTCTTCTTCCCTTTGGGTTTTTCAAACTAAAGAAAAAAAAGGGGGAAAATCAAAGTTCCATCACCACCACCATTTTTCCAGCCACTCAACCGGCCTTTCCCGGCGGCCAGCAACTCCCACTCCGGCGGCCAAGCAACCCGAAGCTCCACCCATCTCCTCCCCACTGCGACCACCTCAGTCGAGCACCTTCTTCGCTGGGACACTGCTGGACAACAACTCCGGCCATCCAGCTCTCATCCATCTCCACCCGGTCGACTTCCATCTCCACACTACGAGCTCGACTCTGGCCCGGCGGCCAACCCGATACTCCACCACCTCGCCATCATCATTTACTCACCGACCCCCTCGCCGGAAAGCCATCCTGCCGCCGACCCCGCTCCGACTGAACTCCGGCCGCTGTACTCCATCTCCACCATCTTCATCATACACAACCACCACACATCCCTCCACCATAATCACCATCTCCCCTCGCTGCGGTTTCTTTTGGCTCAACTCCGGCCATCTCCGGCGCTGTCCCTGCGTCGAGCCTGGACCCCCTCAACTCTGCCACAGCTCGTCACCATCCCCGCTGTAGTACTCTGGCGACATCAAGCCAGCACCACTAGCATCATCATACTCACACCATCACCACCTTCCTCCCCTTCTCTTTTGACTCCCCTACGGTCCGGTCGACTCCCTGCATCCCCGGCCGCTCCCCAACTTCAGCCGACCCGAGACCCCACCGTGAGTTCCCCGCGGTCCGGCTATCCTCCTCCGGCCACTCACAGCACCACTGTGAGCTTCCTCATCTCCCTCTTCCTTCTTCCTATTTATATATATGTATATATATATATATATAAATACGTATTGGTATGATATGTATAATACGTATACGTATATATATATATATATATATCTCATGTATTTCTCTATATGTATTAAGAGTATATCTATATATATATATATATATTATTATCTGTACACATATATGATATATATGTATTTTTGGTATATAAAATGTAATAGTATACGTACTATTTTGGTATAAATATATATATACATATATATATATGTATTGTATTGGTATACATATATGTATTTAATTGGTATATGTATATTTATGCATTTTGTATATACTTAGTATATTTTAATTTAATTAGTATATGATTATATATATACTTCGTATATGTTTAGTATATTCTGAAAATCTATTTGTTTGTATATGTATACAAGTATATAGTATATTTTATTGGTACGAATATATATATACGTTTTTCTTAAACTAATAGATATATATTAAATATGTTTTGGCATACATATGATGTAAGTATAAATATATATATATATATCTTTATTGTTCAATTGGTATAGTATAATATGTACATATGTCTAGTATGAGTACATCATTTAATGTGATGTATATATATATGTATTTATTGTACAACTATATATATATTATGTATGTATTGAGTATTGATAATTATGATAATATATATATATTTTTAGTCTACCTACTAGATGACACGAGTATAAATACGGACACCCCGTAACTATACCTGACCCGTGACTCTGTGAAATGTTAGTTGGCTGCCACGCGTACACTGACGTACTGACAAGACCGTACCATTTTTTTGGTCGTCTGTCTTGCCCAGCAATCGCAGACGCGATGCCGTACAATTTGACGCACACTAACCCTAGATTGACCAGTGCCATACCTGGCATAGCCCATGAGTTAGTATTTTCTTGTGTGTTTGGTATAGCTTCTGATGCAAATGTTTTATTGTTTATTATATGTCTTTAGGACTGTTGGTTCCTCCAAACGATACTCTGGAACAGGATCTCGGTATTCACCAGCTAAGGACCCAAGGCGAGTACATTCTCTGAGTAGTTTCTTATTTATGATATCCCCTATGTACACTGTATCTAGTGTAGACATCCATGCTCTTGACACGCTGGTTACACGGATTGGTATACACGGATCTCGTCAAGAGATGTTATTCCTCATTCATGGTGTAGCTTGTACAAGACTTGTTTCCTTGTTATCTTGTGCATGTACAGACACTGAGTCCCGGGGAGATTTGCTACCTCCCTAGGGAATCCCGTGCCATGGCGTACCATGATTGGATCTACTATACCAGTCGGGGGTTGGGGAGTATTTTAGTGTAGATATGTGATCATACCCAACTTTACATGCATTATAGCTCACCCAGGCCTCACGTCGGTGCAGCCTTACCATTTACATGCCTCATCACTGTTATATTGGTTAGCCCTACTACCCAATATAATGATTTTACTAGTCCCAAGCCGATCACATGTTAAAGCTAGTACTCACACACTTAGTCATAGGTTTCTTGCTCATTGACATATTGATTCTTTTCCTGCATTTACTTACAGTTTTTCCAGTATTTCTTTATTGTACATTTCTCGTACCTATACATGCATCTCGTATATTCCATATAGAACTGCTACATAGTTTATATCATTAATATAGAACTGCTATTTAGAGATGTACTTTGCTCCTTCCTGACTGGAAAACATTTTTCAGACTATGCCTAGAGGAATGGTATCAGACACTGGTGGACCACAGGGTGAGTAACTGAGACTTGGTTTTAGTAGTGTAGTCGTTATTCTGGAAGGTCTAGCCGGAATCACTAGAGATTTAGTTAGTTTCTTTCAGTAGTTTATTTGGTACCGGATTTGTCTCCGGCATTTTGTTGAGTTAGATTATTTACAGTTTAGACTTGTGTTGTATCTTTATTTCTTTTCTTCGATTTCTTATCGTGTTGTAGTTTGTGATTGAGTATGTTGTTCATTTATTTTTTGTTATCCGTGTCTCCTTATGGAGTTGGATACTAGTGTGAGATTGATTAGATAATATTTGACCTAGACAGCGTTCTACCGCCGATGCTGCGGCGTAGGCTGGACGTACCCACGCTCTCGTGCCCCTAAATCGGGTGCTGGTCGTGACACGTTTTTAGTGGTGGCCCATGCAGGTCAGACTTCGCTAGTTGTGCGATGTCATAGTAGTGCGACATCATAGTTGTACTACTACATACCTGCTATAGAATATAGGACATAGGATACTAGGATGAGAGAGGATACTCAATCACAAATTCTTGAGAGATTCCTGGGACGACCCCTTGAGAATCTTATTAAATTTCTAATTTTAAATCCTTCGCCTTGTTTCCGTCTGTCCTCACTCGTTGATATTAAATTTGATTTTTGTTGATCAATTATTAAAATTTGGATCTTGGTTTCATTGTAGAGGTTGATTTTATACCGGGATGAATTTTTACGGACTAAATTTTACGATATCATCTGATGACATATATTGATGAGAACAGTACGGAAGGTGAAACGCCTGTTTCGATTATGGAACCTAGAGTTTATCGTAGCCGTACCGGTTGGCGTGGCGAACATTCTAGATGACATGACTATAGGGTTGCGTACTTTAGTTACGGAACCTGTCGTTTACCGCACCTATGCTTACTGGCATGGCGAGGATTCTCAGCGTCATGATTTTTGACCGACGTGTATGATTATCAGGTTGTGTCTTAAAATTTGTTCTTAAAGTATCATCTCAACACTTATCTATTTCTGTTATACGGGATTTTTTTTCCTATCGTTCTTTTGTTGCTAGCAGTAGAAACACTTTCAGTCCTCAACCCAGTTCCTTTGGAGCTTATATCCTTTGAGGATTCCATGATTAAGTATGATAATTAATGACTTATAATTATGGCTGTGTCTTGAGTATTAGTATTGACTGTGTTGCTAGTGAGTTGTAAGTGTTTCCTAGTTGGACATGTGAGCAGTAGGCCTTAACCTAGAGTTAACCCATAGCATAGTACCTTGTAACAATGGTTCTAAGAGAAGTGTCATTAGAGACTGAGAGTAAAGGAGAGTATAGAGTATCAGTGATAGTTCCCAGAGTTAGTATCAGAGCCGGTATACCCGTCCTGAAAAAATTGTGATTATGTAATTGAGTGATCTATGTGAACAATTGAGTATCCAGGAATTGTGTTAAGGATTAATGGAGCATGATGTTCAAATTTGATGATTGATATCGGGTGTGTGAAAGTTAAAGAAATTTATATGCATGAGGAGTTATAATGAGCTGTCATGAGTAGAGAAATATCAGAAATTGGTAATGGTGAGGCGTATCACAGATTAGTTAACAGGCTGTAGAAGGTTAAAGGGAATACCTATACATTAATCGAGATGAACCATATACATGCCCATGAGAGTAAAGAAACATGAGTATTATAGAAGGTACAGGTAAACATGAGTTCTAATGAGCTTGATGAGATGATTCATTAATGAAGCTAGTAATATAATACCAAGAGTGCTAATGATTCTATACCGAGGATTAGTCGAGAATGACGTTAATAACAGTAAGCACTCTGTGTGATGATAATTAGATGATATACCAGTTGACATAAATTGAAAAATCATGAAAGAAAATACAGGTGATGATAACTTTGATCATTTGGAGGTAATAGTACAAGTGATTCGGACAGTACAATTTTAGTACACAGTTGTAGACAATAGATATTTTGAGTGCACCTCGAGAATTAGAGACCGTGCGCACTGATATGTATATTGTGGATTATAAATTAAAAAGTGGAAAAAAAATTATTTTAAGAATAATTGAGGAGTTGAGATTATGTCATTAAATTCTTGAGGATTTCAAATATTGATTCAATAAACATGGTCAAGGCTACAAAGATTTTTGAAGTGATTACAATTTTATTTCAATGTTGAGTATTTGACTTTGAGGAGGTATATGCAATTTATTTTTGTTGATCGAGAAGTTAAACCTTGACGATTATTTTGAGGATTAATTTTATGGTAGACGAGAAATATAAATATTAATATATGGGTAGACGATATACATGTGTAAGGATTTGTTGACTTGGGCATGGTTGAGATGGCACCGCAGACTGACTTGGGTGTCCATCTAAAGTTGTATTGGAAAGAGCAGTACTTAGTATGGTGTTGCACTTGACGTGTATTTGAGTGATAAGAACGACTAGTATGAACAATTGTAGTAGGAACGGGAACTGACAGAGGATATGGTACTAAAGAGGTAGAGGTATCAAACTTAGATGCATTATTGAACCATGGTTATATTAGAGAATCTTGGTATCAGGTTTAAGTATTAATAAGCAGGTGTATGCAATGAGGATATAATCATGGATGTTGTGGACTAAAGGTTAGTTGATAAGGATATCAGTGTACAGGAATAGGAATTAGTTAGTGAATATGCTAGAGTTAAGTGTATGTTAGAGATAAGGGATACTGCAGGAAATATGTTAACAGGTTCTTTCTTTTCTTTCCTAATGTTCTTTTTCGTCTTTTGACTGAATTTTCCCTAGTACTGTAGTTCATATACATGATTTTTTCTTGTTATGATATAGTTAGTAGTACACCCTGACAAAGAATGCAATACCATGATAAGACAAACCATAACCATGCATGTTTCCTCTAAGTTGTTTGTTGTATGACTGTAGGTAAAATTTTTTTAAACCACGATCGTTGGGGTTTTGACCATAACAAAGATTTATGAAAAGGTTATGACTTGACAAGGGACAAGAAAAAAAAAATTCAAGGATAAGCATTCATTTAAATAAAGAGTTAATGAGTTAATATAACAGAATTGATGGATCATTGATTTTACGAAGATCGAGGTATGATTGAAATTTGAGGATAAACATTAAATTAAATAAAGGATTAAAATTTAACATGGCAAAAATTGATGATTATTAATTTCAGGAAGGTTGATTATGATATAATTTATCATTGAAAATTTGAGGAGATTTGGAAAATTTTCATTATATATATTTGATTGCAATATAGTAAAAAATTTTAAAATTTTATATTGTAGACGTTGCAATGTCACACTGTTGAGTATTTTGAGGAAAAAGGAAACTGAAGAATCAGATCATTGATGGATTATTGTTTGGATTCAGACTTTTTGGGACGAGATTCAATATATTGATTGAAATTAAATTTAAGGAACAGATATCAAATTCCGAGTATAAAATTTTTCTAATTTAAATTCGTGGGAATTGTGAGGAAATGGAAACTGATTTTTATTTTGAGGATATTTCAGGAATATAGTAAATTCAGAAATTTTTGAAAATTACGAAACGACAAGGTGGATTATTTCAGGATTATGTAGGTTGTTGAATTTCACTATTTATGTAAAAAAAGAATGTGTATGAGTAAATACTACTATTGAGGATTTTAAATTTTGAGGACAAAATTCTTTTAAGGAGGGTAGACTTGTCACTACCACATTCTAAAAACAGGGGTATTTTCGACTTTTTATAATTATTAGTATTTTGGTATTTATATTAAATGATTTCTCAATATTGAATTTAAATTAAATAATTGCATGAGGTGTATTTAAAATATATACTGTGTTCTCAACATCTGAGCTGGTAGACTTGACCTAGAGGCCACTAGACGAACACCTGATCGAATAATGGGGATTATGTATTTAATTGTTTTATTTTAGAATTAATTTATTGGAGGTTGTATTTAATTACAGTAATTTATTTAATTGTTGCGCGCTGCCGTTGCTTCGATATTTGGAGCATTACCTGACTTTTGCCTTGCAACAAATTTCACAACCTTGCCCTAGACGTGCCTGCCTTCTATTCTGCTATTTTTGTAACTTATAATTATGATCTCTGTACCTTCATTTTAGCCGCACAAAAATCGTCGCGGACGTTTATTTTAATTTCTGAATAAATTCCTATTTTGTATCGTTGTGCGTTCCAATCGAAATTGGAGGCAATCTTGATCTATTTTTCGTGCGGCCCAAATTAGGGTAATATTCTGTTCTGAGTCTTCTTCATTATTGGTATTGATGACCTGACCTGATTTTGGCCCCATGTACTCCTAATTAATTTTAGAACACAACTTGCATTTATTCTAATTAATTTGAGGATACCATTTTAACCAATTCCGAAAATCCCGTTTAATTCCAGTACCCCGCTATTTAAGCCCGTACCAAACATACAACGCCCCCTGACCCTACAAAACACCGAACACCAAATCGCCCGCCCCATTTTCATCATTTCATGTGTCTGTGCAAATACCCAAATTTAAGGGGGGCTAATTTGCAAATTCGTATTTTGGTGTCAACACCTCATTGGTTCACCCAAATGAAGAAAACAACCCCCTCATTTTTCTCCATATGAAATCCTGGCCACCCATTAAAAATGGGGGCTCATCATCACCACACATCTCCCATCACTTCTCCTATAAAATGTCTCCTTCTCCCTATTTCCCAATGCATCCCTAATTTCAAGGAGCATTGGAAACATCACACTCTCTCTCTCTTCCCCTCTCCCTACACACCAGCCAACCATTTTTCCTTTCTTCTTCTTCTTTCTTCTTCTTCTCCTTCTTCTTACCTTTGGGTTTTTCAAACTAAAGAAAAAAAGGGGGAAAATCAAAGTTCCATCACCACCACCATTTTTCCAGCCACTCAACCGGCCTTTCCCGGCGGCCAGCAACTCCCACTCCGGCGGCCAAGCAACCCAAAGCTCCACCCATCTCATCCCTACTGCGACCACCTCAGTCGAGCACCTTCTTCGCCGGGACACTGCTGCACAGCAACTCCGGCCATCCAGCTCTCATCCATCTCTACCCGGTCGACTTCCATCTCCACACTGCGAGCTCGACTCCGGCCCGGCGGCCAACCCGATACTCCACCACCTTGCCATCATCATTTACTCACCGACCCCCTCGCCGGAAAGCCATCCTGCCGCCGACCCCGCTCCGACTGAACTCCGGCCGCTGTACTCCATCTCCACCATCTTCATCATACACAACCACCACACATCCCTCCACCATCATCATTATCTCCCCTCGCTGCGGTTTCTTCCGGCTCAACTCCGGCCATCTCCGGCGCTGTCCCTGCGTCGAGCCCGGACCCCTTCAACTCCGGCACAGCTCGTCACCATCCCCGCTGCAGTACTCCGACGACATCAAGCCAGCACCACCAGCATCATCATACTTACACCATCACCACCTTCCTCCCCTTCTCTTTCGACTCCCCTCCGGTCCGGCTGACTCCCTGCATCCCCGGCCGCTCCCCAACTTCAGCCGACCCGAGACCCCACCGTGAGTTCCCCGCGGTCCGGCTATCCTCCTCCGGCCACTCACAGCACCACTGTGAGCTTCCTCATCTCCCTCTTCCTTCTTCCTATTTATATATATGTATATATATATATATATATATATATAAATATGTATTGGTATGATATGTATAATACGTATACGTATATGTATATATATATATCTCTCTCATGTATTTCTCTATATGTATTAAGAGTATATCTATATATATATATATATATTATTATCTGTACATATATATGATATATATGTATTTTTGGTATATAAAATGTAATAGTATACGTACTATTTTGGTATAAATATATATATACATATATATATATATATGTATTGTATTGGTATACATGTATGTATTTAATTGGTATATGTATATTTATGCATTTTGTATATACTTAGTATATTTTAATTTAATTGGTATATGATTATATATATACTTCGTATATGTTTAGTATATTCTGAAAATCTATTAGTATGTATATGTATACAAGTATATAGTATATTTTATTGGTACGAATATATATATACGTTTTTCTTAAACTAATAGATATATATTAAATATGTTTTGGCATACATATGATGTAAGTATAAATATATATATATCTTTATTGTTCAATTAGTTTAGTATAATATGTACATATGTCTAGTATGAGTACATCATTTAATGTGATGTATATATATATGTATTTATTGTACAACTATATATATATATTATGTATGTATTGAGTATTGATAATTATGATAATATATATATATATATATTTAGTCTACCTACTAGATGACCCGAGTATAAATACGGACACCCCGTAACTATACCTGACCCGTGACTCTGTGAAATGTTAGTTGGCTGCCACGCGTACACTGACGTACTGACGAGACCGTACCATTTTTTTGGTCGTCTGTCTTGCCCAGCAATCGCAGACGCGACGCCGTACAATTTGACGCACACTAACCCTAGATTGACCAGTGCCATACCTGGCATAGCCCATGAGTTAGTATTTTCTTGTGTGTTTGGTATAGCTTCTGATACAAATGTTTTATTGTTTATTATATGTCCTTAGGGCTGTTGGTTCCTCCAGACGATACTCTGGAATAGGATCTCGGTATTCACCAGCTAAGGATCCAAGGCGAGTACATTCTCTGAGTAGTTTCTTATTTATGATATCCCCTATGTTCACTGTATCTAGTATAGACATCCATGCTCTTGACACGCTGGTTACACGAATTGGTATACACGGATCTCGTCATGAGATATTATTCCTCATTCATGGTGTAGCTTGTACAAGACTTATTTCCTTGTTATCTTGTGCATGTACAGACACTGAGTCCCGGGGAGATTTGCTACCTCCCTAGGGAATCCCGTGCCATGGCGTACCATGATTGGATCTACTATACCAGTCGGGGGTTGGGGAGTATTTTAGTGTAGATATGTGATCATACCCAACTTTACATGCATCATAGCTCACCCACGCCTCACGTCGGTGCAGCCTTACCATTTACATGCCTCATCACTGTTACATTGGTTAGCCCTACTACCCAATGTAATGAGTTTACTAGTCCTAAGCCGATCACATGTTAAAGCTAGTATTCACACACTTAGTCATAGGTTTCTTGCTCATTGACATATTGATTCTTTTTCTGCATTTACTTACAGTATTTCCAGTATTTCTTTATTGTACATTTCTCGTACCTATACATGCATCTCGTATATTCCATCTAGAACTACTACATAGTTTATATCATTAATATAGAACTGCTATTTAGAGATGTACTTTGCTCCTTCCTGACTGGAAAACATTTTCCAGACTATGCCTAGAGGACTGGTATCAGACACTGGTGGACCACAGGGTGAGTAGCTGAGACTTGGTTTTAGTAGTGTAGTCGTGATTCCGGGAGGTCTAGCCGGAATCACTAGAGATTTAGTTAGTTTCTTTCAGTAGTTTATTTGGTACCGGATTTGTCTCCGGCATTTTGTTGAGTTAGATTATTTACAGTTTAGACTTGTGTTGTATCTTCATTTCTTTTCTTCGATTTCTTATCGTGCTGTAGTTTGTGATTGAGTATGTTGTTCATTTATTTTTTGTTATCCGTGTCTCCTTATGGACTTGGATACTAGTGTGAGATTGATTAGATAACATTTGACCTAGACAGCGTTCTACCGTCGATGCTGCGGCGTAGCCTGGACGTACCCACGCTCTCGTGCCCCTAAATCGGGTGCGGGTCGTGACACGTTGCTCAGTACTTCCTAACGAGGAAGCTTTTTCATGTTCGTCTTCAATGGCATAGAATCCCATTTCTCTGGATGTCATTGAAGGGCTAGTATAGGTCTCTGTAGAGAATGACTCTATACTTTCATCATCTAATTCAGGAAACTGGAGACCCCTAGTGTCGGAATCAGAAGAATACGAAGCCGGTTGTTGTGACCTCGAACGAGTATTTCGGAACACTCCAGCTTCAATGTTCTCAAGGAGTTTGTTGAATCTCCTTTGGCTTGGAGTTCTAGATGGATGACGTCTTGAATTCGACCTTCCTCTAGGAACGTGTGAAGCCATATTCACTAATGCATGTGCAGGCTCTTCTTCCTGGAAAGACAAAGAGTAGTTCAACCGGTCGAAAACTGACCGTTTTGCTTCAGAACAACAATAATTAACTACAATCCTATGACTATTACAATAGTGCTCCCTAGGAGATGTAATAGACATGTTGAAAGATCCCTTATCCTTGCATTTCGGGATCAGATATTCACGCAAGTCAGGAGGATTGACTGAAGAGAAAGAGGGAGATGACTTGTTCCTCTTATTTACATCAATCGACATGCGGATATTGGGAACCATAGCTTTTCCCCTGCCATCCGTATATTACAGGTTAGACATCTGAGTAGCAGATAACCCCCAAGGAGTGTGTCTCTCCGCAAACTGGGCTTTCTTTACGCTGAGGGTCTCAACCAGGCATAATTTGGAACTCTGCTCAGGCTGGCATAAAATTGAGGAGGCTCTCAATTGGCCGTCCGCTTCTCGCGTAATCTGAAAAACGGGCATATTCTTCTGTTGCTGGCGTAATGGCCGAGAATTTGAATAGTCCGCCACTCGTTTTCCCTTGCGTAGATTACAGGGATCATCTGCTTTACCGCGGAGGGCAAATGCATTATTACGCAAAGATTGCGTTTGGAATTTCTGATTTGGCGCTGAGGCATTATCAGAAATCTTGTCTGCCACATCACAGACGGAAGACTGAATTTTACGCGCAGAGCACGAAGTAGACTTCTCCATTAGCACTGAGGCATTGCCAGAAGTTGTGTCTATTCCGTCAGTGACGGGAGACATAGTTTTACGCGCAGAGCACGGAGTAGACTTCTGGATTAGCACTAAGGCATTGCCAGAAGTTCTGTCTATTCCGTCAGTGACGGGAGACAGAGTTCCACGCGCAGAGCGCGGAGGTTGCGAAGTTACAACCTTGCTGGTCGGAGAAGCCAGAGAGTCGGCAGGAATGGTAGAGGATGTCTGGGGCATCCACACCTTACACAATTTCCTATTATCTTGGACAGAGAGAGAGTGAGAGCTACCCCCTGCTCGAAGCATATCTTCATAGGCAGATTGGTCGAACTGAACGACCAAGGTCTTCTTCGTTGATCCTACTAATACCGTATCGTGTTGAGCAATTGCTTTCTCGTCAGATGAGAAAGAGGTCCCCAGTAGAGTCGCCATCTTGTGTTTGATAATAAACGGAAGAAATAAAACTAGGTTTATACAAAACCCTTTCTTAGGTTTACAAACAAGAAGTACTATTAAGCTTATTCGAGGATGTTAAGTACAATTTTTAATCTGGATAAATGTTGCTATAGGAGTCTGATCTACAGTCGATCACTTTGTCCCTTGGACCACACGATGAGGAAGAAGTACTGTAGAAGAAGGAGACACTTCAAGGATTGCAAGAGGGAGTGGATACTCGATGCCAAAATCGTCGATTGCTACTCTATGTCTGAACTCTTCTCTCTCTGTTCTTCGATTTCTTCAACTTCTCTTAATCTATGCCCTTAGAATTTTTCGACTTTCGACCATGGACCTCTGTCAATAGAGGTCTATATTTATAGGGTTTTAGTGACAACAACCATCCAGTCGGCGTAGAAACTGGAGAGTGGAGAGTATGGCCTTTTTTGCGCGGCAGTTATAATAACTGCCACCCACGTATAGATGATCTTCTGAATAAGCGTGTGACGCGTGTCCCATCATGAGATAATGCATATAACTGCTGTAAAGATCACGGCATACGAGCCACGTAGGTAACTGCCCCTTGCGTAGAAAAGGTTGGCGTAGAAGCCAATAACTGTCACCATGACGTAGAAGCCAAATAGTCGTCAGGTTGGCGTAGAAGCCAAATGGTTGTCGAATTAGCGTAAAAACCAATTAGGCGTAGAAGCCTTGTAGACGTAGAAGCCTGATGCTGTATAGATAGGTAGCTAGCGTAAAAGATAGCCGATCCTCCTTCTTTGACTGAGGCCTTGAGCGTATTCTGGACCGAATAGCCTTATCATGCACAAATACAAATATAGCTTGAGTTGGCATATTCCGAGGAGATAGCATACGACGTACTCCTTATAGCTAAAAATAGCTCGGTGGCGTATTTCAAGAAGATAGCGTACAACGTGCTCCTATAGCTGAGAATAGCCTGATGGCGTAATGTGCAAAGGTGATGATGTAGACGTATTAGCCGTAATTATGGCTCGCCTAGTCTTTTAAGAATAGAACCAAATCACGTGCATTTAATGTAGAGATCTGCCACCATTCTGAGCATTAAATGCAGAGACGTAATGCAGAGACGTGCCTCCGTTCTGTGCATTAAATACAGAGACGTGCCTCGAGCTCTGTACGAAGAGCAGCTTTTGACGTGGTAGTCTGTTTTTTCTTTTGCGGAGCGTAAAAGCTCGCATCTGCCTGTGTAAAACTAGGCAGCATATTCCTTTTGTATGCGTAAAAGCAGTTTATGCCAGGAAAATATCACTAGACGAAGGTTTGGGTCTCTGTGCCGCACCATCATTACAGCCGTCGTCTGGATAGTCGTGCAGTACTCTTTGTCAGGAGTCAGATTTACTGCATGATTTGACATGTTCGTTCGAGGAATATGAAGCATTCCTCGTACACCTTCCCACCGCATTAAAAGTGGATAGGTTTTACGCCATAAATGCGAGATAACAACCTTTTTACGCCGAAGTAGTCTAAAAATACTGCATTATGCGGACTGCTCTGGAGCTATATTTTACGATGTACTAGCGATGAAGCCCTGTTTGTACGCCGATGGCTCTGAAGACATGTTCTACGCCATGCAGCACTGAGGTACTGCGTATAGATCTGTACCGTATTTTTTATGCTTCTACATCTATCACATCTTATCATGCAGTAGCATTATTTGATTCAAGTGTATCTCATTCATTTATATTTGTACGATTTGTGGTACATATTAGATTAGAGTTTGAGGCATTGCCATAGAGTTGAATATACTCACTGCTAATAGACTCGTAGGAGTTAGTAGAGTGTGTATAGCATGTTTAGTCGTAGTATACATGCATTCATTACCTGGACGGTTGATCGAGTTCCCTATGGGTAACTTTGACATTATCTTAGATATAGACTGGCTGAGAGACAATCATGCTATGATAGATTGCCATAAGGGTAGGGTATTTTTTAGTATCCCGGGAACAGAAGACTCCGTCTTTAATAGATATGTGGAAGAACATCATGAAAAGAGGATCTCAGCAGCAGTGATAGCAGAGGAACAACTTCCCGAGATAGTTAATGAGTTCCCAGATGTCTTCCCAGAAGAACTTTTAGGGTTTCCACCAGTGGGAGATATGGAGTTTTGCATATAGTGGATTCCCCAAACATGACCAATATCTTGTAAGGTTCACCAAATGGCACCATCAAAACTAGACAAGCTGTACGAACACATAAAAGAGTTGAAGGCAAAGAAGTTAATCCGAACCAATGGATCACCTTAGGGAGAACCAATAGTTCTATTGAAGAAGAAAGATGGGTCAACGAGGTTGTGCATTGACTACAGGTAGCTGAATGCAGTGGTAGTAAAGAATAAGTACCCATTACCAATATTCAATGATTTATTTGATCAGTTGAGCAGGGTCAAGGTTTTCTCTAAGATCGATCTTCGATCAAGATATCATCAAGTAAGAGTTCGGGAGAAGACATACCCAAGACAACATTTAGGTCATGATATGGGCAATAAAAATTCTTAGTTATGCCATTCAGACTGACTAATACTCCAATAGTATTTATGGATTTGATGAACTGCATCTTCATGATGTATCTAGATCAGTTCATGGTAGTTTTTATAGATGAAATTTTTGTCTATTCCAGTAGTGAAGAGGAGCATAAAGAGCATCTTCAGAAGGTCTTACATATTTTTAGGGAACACCAGTTGTATGCAAAGCTTAGCAAGTACGAGTTTTAGTTGGATCACGTCTCATTCTTGGCTCACATTATCTCTAGAGTAGGAGTAGTAGTAGATCCAAAGAAGGTTGAGTTCGTAGAAAGTTGGCCAGTTCCTAAGACAGTAGCAGAGGTACATAGTTTTTTGGGCTTGTCAGGATATTACAGGAGGTTCGTGGCAGACTTTGCAAGGATTTTATCACCATTGAACCATTTGATGCACAAGGAGGCTAAGTTTGATTGGTCAGTAGAGTGTCAGACAACCTTCGAGGAGTTGAACAAGAAGTTGATTTTTGTACCGATTCTTAAGCTTCCAATAGGATCCAAAGGGTTTACCGTGTATTGTGACGCGTCTGACAAGGGACTTGGGTGTGTTTTGATGCAACATGAAAGAGTGATAGCTTATGCATCTCGGTAGGTTCGAGATCATGAGAAGAACTACCCGACTCACGATTTAGAGTTGAAGGCGGTAGTATTTGCACTTGAGATATGGAGGCATTACTTATATAGTGATCGGGTGGAGATATTTACATATCATAAGAGCCTAAAGTATGTATTCACCCAGAAGGACCTGAACATGAGGCAGAGGAGGTGGCTAGAATTATTGAAGGATTATGACATGGAACTTCAGTACCATCCAGGCAAGACGAATATAATAGTAGATCCTCTTAGCAGGAGAGGTAGTACATATATGTTGATATCACATCGACAAATCTTAGAGGATATTCAAGAGATGGTTATGAGATGGTACTTTTACATGACGCACAAATTTTGGCTAGCCTGCAAATATAGTCTAGTTCGGTTGAGAGGATTAAGGCAGATCAGGTAGAGAATCCGAAAGTTTAGAAGTTTCGGGCAGAATACGAGTCTGGTCTCAGGAAGGAGTTAAAGATTAACGTTGATGGAATACTTAGATTTAGAGATCATCTCTGTGTACCGAGTGGGGATATCCGACAAGAAGTAATGCCCGAGGCACACAATTCCTAGTATTCAATTCATTAATGAGGTACCAAGATGTATCAAGATATCAAACAATATTTCTTGTAGAACTGGATGAAGTAGGAGATAACACGATTCATCTCTCGGTGTTTAGTGTGTCAACAAGTGAAGGTCGACCAACAGAGACCAACATGATTACTGTAGACGTTGTTGGCCCATTGGTCATGGTCGAACCTGATTTTGATAATCGTCTAAACTTGGACTTGATATAACCTACGAGAACTAACAATACGGACGTACTACTGCTACAGCTACAGTTTAAGAGAATGGGAATGCGACTTATTTTCAGTTTTGAGTCAATGTAAATTTTCTATTTATTGAGTATAGGAAAATATATAAATCGAGTCGCACTTGGCATTTAGAGGCTACCCAAAATATTTTCTAACCCAGATTATTTTTAGTCAAAATATTTTCGAGTTTCAAAAATAACCTAACCTATTTTTCTAAAACCAAGTTAGCCCAAACTAACCCAATCCATTCTTATTCTGACTGGATTTTTGGAAAATAAACTCGGTACGAACTCGGATGCGAGTTTGGTGCAATTTTGGCAAGAACTCGGTTCCCAGACCCAGTAAGCCCTTGCAACCAGTTCTTCCTGCAGACTTGGCGCCAACGTTCAAAAATCTGAACGTTTGGCATCCGAATTCGTCCCGTACCCCGTTTGCAAAAATACTATAAATAGAGAAAATTTTCATCATTCTTATTCACTCAATTCACTTTTATTTCTCTTTTCTATTTTCTCAGTGCAAGAGCCTTTACACTTTTCAATCCCAAGCTTTCTACAACTCCTAAGCCTTAAGTGTTAGTGCGATCTTGGTTAGAAGTTTTCAAGAGTTATAAAAAGAGCTTGTCTAGAAGTTAAATACTTCGAGAAGTATTTGTGCCCTTCGGATCAAAGCTCGTGTCTATACGAAGTTACAAGCCTTCAGATCAAAGCTTGTGTTTCACTTGATAGTGGATTTCAACTCTGAGCTAGAGTTCTCGGGACTGGACTAGTCCTCTCAGTGGAAAACCAGTATACATCGTTGTGTTTGCAACTGCTGATCTCTCTCTCTCTCTCTCTCTCTCTCTCTCTCTATTTACTTACTATCATTTTATATTTAGATTGTTAGCTAACTGTGTTAATTTTTATTAGATAATTTTTTATTTCATTGCATATACACTCACTCTATTCACCCTCTTCTAGAGGTGTTTATTCTATCCTACAATTGGTATCAGAGGAGGTTATATTAATTGTGCTTAGACTATACACTCTAGAATACACATGGCTAACACAGTCTAACTTCACTGGAGAGGGTCAATCCACAAATATACCCCCACTATTTGATGGAACCAATTACACTTATTGGAAGACATATATGAGCTTTTACTTAAAATCACCTGATTTTGATTTATGGAAAATTGTTACTGATGGCTACAAAAATCCACAAAGAATTATTGTTGATGGTGTATTTGTAGATAAGCCACATGACAAGTATACTGATCACGAGAAAAAGTAAGCTAGTTTAGATGTTCGTGCTATTAATGCTCTATTTTGTGTTGTAGATAGGACAAAAATCAACAGGGTATCAACTTGCACGATATCACATGGAGTATGAAAGCTACTTGAAGTCACACATGAATGGACTTCAAAACTTAAAGAATCAAAGATTCGTTGGCTTACACAAGAGTATGAAGCCTTCAAGATAAAGCACAGAGAGACCATTGCGCAAATGTTCACTCATTTTTGGATATTGTAAATCTTTTTTCATCTTTTGGCAAAGAACACAACAACCACGGGAAGATTCACAAAGTTCTTCGGGGACTTACCAAGAACTGGAACCCCAAGACTACAATGATCATCGAAGGAAATGATCTCACCAAAATGTCACTAAAGACACTTATGGACAAACTGATAACGCATGAGCTAGACCTCCAAGACCTCGAAGAGTCAATACCCAAGGAGAAGATGATTACACTTAAAGCGTAACCCAAGAAGATCGTCAATAAAGACTCCAAAGATGATGACTCTGACAGTGAAGAACAAGCTCTCATGGTTAGAAAATTTAAAAAGTTCTTGAAGTTCAACAAAAGAAGCAAAGACTACAACAATGATGACGGAGAGAAATTATGTTATGGATGCAAGAAGAAATGACACATCAAGAAATAGTGTCCGTCAGAAAAGAAGGAAAACAGATATAAAAAATCCATAAAATGACCATCCTCCTGAAAGTACGCTAACACAAGCATTTGCCACAAAAGCGAAGCCAGCGACTCAGACGATGATAAATCACAAGATGCTGCCAATGTTTGTCTAATGTCTTTCGATAAGGTATCTGACAACCCCCTTTATGACGATTTTACTTTTGATGAATTGGGTGATGCTTTTAGTGATCTTCTTAGTGACCACAAGACAATTTTAGATAAATACAAGGACACTAAGAAGGAACTCAAAGCACACCAAGCTGGAGATTAATAGATTATCTATACTTTTAGATGATATTAGAGACGCACAATCATCTAGCGACACAAATGAATTGCCTGCTATTAGATTATACTTAGCTTTACTGAATATTGAACAGAAGGAGAGGAATATACCAAGCTCATAGAAGAATTTTTGATAGAGAAGAAGAAAAATAGTTATGCACTTATTAGATTAGATGCCTTGACTACTAAATACACTGAACTGTATGAGACATCCAAAAAGTTGGAAATTAGATTAGGAAAACAACTGTCACTCCCCAGTACCATAATACGGAGACAGACATGGTGAGCTCCCCCGTACAAGGTATAAAACGTTGTACGAAGGTCACGGCTATAACTAGTCAAGGGGGTGCATATTATAAGCAAGTCACTTATGATCACACTTTACTTCTATTATCTCAATCAGTCAAGTAAGAACAGTAAACATAGAACATATATGACAAGAAAGTAAGGTATCCCAAATGTCCTGCCACAAAATTTAGGAAACCAGCTGTGCAAAAATAAGAAAGCTGGCAGAGTAGCAAAATTAGATGACCATGATCAGTTGCAGTCTGATTAGTTACAATCATGTAAGAAAACTAAATGACTAGATTTACGGCTAACAATTGCCGGTGGCTAAAGACCCAAAATGAGTAAATATGAAATAACGAGCAGGGAAGAAGAAATCCACTAATTTTCCTCAGTGGCCATCCATCTGGTGCACGCCATGGTTCAGGAAAAAGTATGCTTGATCATCGGGTGTTGGCTCTAAACCTGGCCATACAAAACAAGTAGGGTTAGACCCTAAATAAACAAGTACCACAAATAAGTACGAATAAAAAAATAGAACTAGGTTATATATATATATGTATATATATATATATTATTTTTCTGTCTCTATTCGCCATTAAATTTGAAAGTCTTTAAGAAAGAACTTGATTTAATAAACAAACTAAAGAGAGTACAGAGAGGAGTCCTAGATAGACAGTCTAAGTACAACTTTTGTGTTCTGGGTAGTAACGATGGAGGGTTAGGAGTGTAGCAACGCTCTTTACTCGATGGACGATCCGATTCAGAACCTCTTCTCTCTTGTTCGAGTGTAGATTCGCAGATAGCCAACCAGCCCTATGTTCGGGTATGGTACCCAACAATTTATAGTCATCCTGGGCGCACATATGTTGGGCCGTAAGGATGCTGGAGGATGCCATATGTCCCTTCTTGACAGGGTGCAGTTGTAACCGTGAGCATATCGAGCGACCACGTAGGTGTTTGTTAGAATTTTTCGTTGCTAAAGATCTTGGTGGTTCTCTTCCTTTGCAGGTGTGACTTAGTCAGCTTGAAACATAGTCCATACTTGGTTGGAGAGAATCACTCTTGTTGTAACAACACGATTTGGTCTTCATGGAGTCTGAAACCCATGCGGCTAGAGATGCATGGGACACATGGAGTCTGGGACGCATGGTGTCCAAGACGCATGGATCGCATGGAGTTTGGGATGCGTGGACCACATGGAGTTTGGGACGTATGGGACCAGATATGCATAGGACCGCATAAAGTTTGGGACACATGGGGCCAGAGACGCACAAGACCGTATGGAGTCTGGAACGCATGGGGCCAGAGACGTATGAGACCGCATGAAGTCAGGGACACAAGGGGCCAGAGACGCATGAGACTGCATAGAGTCTGGGACGCATGGGGCCAGAGATACATGTGACCGTATGGAGTCGTACGAGTCCGGTTGTGCTGTACATGCGATGCTGCACATCCCTTAAGGGTAATATTATGTGCTGACGTGAAACTTTTATCGTTTAATGTGTTCACATGATCGTGGGCTGTACGGATGACTTTGCATCAGGAAATTCTTTCATTAGGATTCTGTGTCAGAGATGAACCTGCTGACGGGATGCCCCGTTAGGTCCTTCTGCGACCAAACTGCTTTGGCTGATTGGGGATGCATGGATGTCGTCTTTGTTTGGGTCGCAGGGTGACTCTACGGCCTAATTTGAGCCTCCTTTTGGGGGCGCATAGTTGTTGGCTTGTTGGGCCACATGGAGACTATGCAGCCTGATCTCTTCTGAGTTTTTGTTTTTGGGATACAGGGTCGCATTGATGCATATTTTCCATCCTTTTACAAGACACCCTTCAAAGTTTTCAAACTAATAAGTTTGGAATAATTTGAATAAGAATCATGTAGAAGATATCTTTAGTTGCATGGCTAAAAGGTTGCATGGATGTTGGGTCTGCATGATCGTGGGCTGCACGGATGAGTATTTCCAGGCTATCACATCCTCATTTAATGCAGGATTTGATTCGATCATTGAGGAGATTTCTTTGGATTCTAAGCCATCCCACGATGCGGAGCCCGAGGCGATGGTTCACTTCTGGGTGACTGTTGATCGAGACTTTAAGCACTATTCTTACCCTGGGTTTCTACTTGGATCAAGGAGGTTTGGGCTATAAAAGAGGGGAAGACGGGAAAGAGAGAGACTCTTTTTTAATTTTCTTCCTTCCTTGTTGCAATTATTCTTGTGTTCCTCGATGACGACTGCCATGGCTTCTTAAACTCCTTCTTCCACCGCTGTCAAGGGCAAAGGCCTAGCTACTGAGGCTTCAGCCCCGAGGGACACTGGAAGATGGAAGATTCCCACTGGGGAACTCTTGGTGGACTTATTACTTGTTGCGTACGTTGAGTACAAATAATAAATTTGAAATAATGTCTATTAGAGGTAATGTGGACGTGATAGATTTTGTGGACCCATTATTTGTTGCGCATGTTAGTGTAAGTAATAGGTTTGGAATAAGCCCTGCCAAAGGTGATATGGACGTGATAATTTTTTGTGGACCCATTATTTTTTGTGCTATAGGGTGCAAGTAATAATTTTGAAATAGGCCTTGCCAGAGGTGGTATAGACATGGAAAGTTTGGTGCACTTAACACGGTTGTCGTACTTAAATTTAAGAGCAGGTGATAAGTTGAGATAACGACTGATGATAGTCGTATGAAGAGGTTTTCTCAAAGTTCACTTGGACATAACACACTATCGGGGAGGACGTGAGGACGATAGCTCAGAGGTGATGTAGATGTGAGCTGATCGATAGTCATACTAAGAGGTTATATTTGATCTCGGTATTTTTGTAGAAGAAGAAAGCGCGCCAGATGTAGTATGGACGTGGCTATTTTCTTCCATTATGAAAATCTCGTTGGGGGACTCTTGGTAGACTTATTACTTGTAAAGCACGTTGAATAAAAATAATACGTTCCAAAATAATCCCTATCAGAGGTAATATGAACGTGATAGGTTTTGTGGTCCCATTACTTTTTGTGCATATTTGTGCAAGTAATAGATTTGGAATAAGCCCTGCCAAAGATAATATGAACATGGCAGTTTTTGTGGACTTAACACCGCTGGTGTACTTAAATTTAAGCACGGGTGATAAGTTAAGATGACGAATGATGATAGTCATAGGGAGAGGTTTGCTCAGAGGTCACATGGATATAGCAAACTCTTGGGGAAAGACGTGAGGATGATAGCTCAGGGGTGACATAGACGTGAGCTGATTGGTAGTCATACCGAGAGGTTAGGTACAATCCCGATATTTTTATAGAAGGAGAAAGAAGCGCGCCAGAGGTAGTATGGACGTGGCTGTTTGCTTCCATTGAAAAAATCCCACTGGGGGACTCTTGGTGGACTTATTATTTATTGCGCACGTTGAGTGCAAATAATAAATTTAAAAATAATCCCTATCAGAAGTCATATGGACGTGATAGATTTTGTGGACCCATTACTTTTTGTATATGTTTGTACAAGTAATAGATTTGGAAAAAGTCCAGCCAGAGATAATATGGATATGGCAATTTTTGTGGACTTAAAACCTCTGGTGTACCTTGGGGAGTACGGGTGATAAGTGGGGATAATAATCGATATCAGAGGTAATATGGACGTAATGATCGATAGCAAAGACCCGAAAAGTTTGCTCAGAGGTAATATGGCAAACTCAGCTGGGAAGAAATATTAGGATGATAGTTCAGAGGTAATATGGATATGAACCAATGTACAAAAAATTCACAGAGAAGTGATTTGTTGAGTGTGGTCTATTCGAACCTGAAGATAGACTTGAGGATTGGTCTGCTGGAGAGATTGGTGGGACGATAGCTCAGAGGCAATATGAACATGGCAAGCGTCTAACGAGATTAGTTTTTGAATGGTCATTGCGGGAGTGTGCAAGTAGACCTGAGAATTATTCTACTGGGGAGACTTTGAGGATCCATCATCTGTTGCGTATCCGGGACTCCTAGATACCGATGATGGCTTTTTCAAGAAGTTTGTAAAGAAAGAAAAAATGTTGCACATAGACACTTGTTGGGGATGAAGAACCAAGAGTGTAGAGATGTACATTTAGGTTGTCAGCTGGGGATAAGGGAATTACAAGTTTAGTTTTGACGTAGTACTTTTTCAGGAACTTGCCGTTGATAGGCATCATGAGCAAGC
Source organism: Iris macrosiphon (assembly GCA_036927795.1). Lineage (NCBI taxonomy): Eukaryota > Viridiplantae > Streptophyta > Magnoliopsida > Asparagales > Iridaceae > Iris > Iris macrosiphon. The sequence goes on from JAYESA010000007.1 coordinate 52,198,390, forward strand.
CGCCGTTAGGTTTCACTAGCCGGTAGGTGTCGTTGGAGAATACAGACTCTACGACGAACGAGCCCTCCCATTTAGGCTGGAATTTTTCGACCGTCTTGTGGGTCATAACCATCGGCCTCCTTACGGTCAGGATGAGATCACCCACTTGGTAGATCCTCTTCTTCACCCGTTTGTTGAAGGCACTAGAGAGACATGCTTGGTATAGCTCAATGCGCTGTTGAGTTAAGAGACGTTTCTCGTCGAGTACTTCTAACTTTTGTAGCCATCGATAGTGATTGTCGTCGATGATTAATTGGTTGGAGAGAGCACTCGGAGTGAAAGAATTTGGATTTTGAGCGGGAGGACCGCTTCTCTTTCGTACACTAGAGGAAAGGACGTAATGCCAGTAGCTGTTCGAACTGTTCTACGTTAGGCCCAGAGATATTTACCTAGCTTTTCGTTCCAATCGCGTTTGCTGGAAGACACAAATTTTATGAGAAGCTTTATGATGGTCTTGTTGAAGGCTTCTGCCAGACTATTCACTCCTGGCTTGTAGGCAGTCGACGCTATATTCTGAATTTAATTTTTATCACAGAACCGGTAGAACACATGGCTCAAAAACTCTGGACCATTGTCGTGAATGATCCTTCGTGGCAAGATAAAATGGTATATGACATGAAGCTTGATGAAGTTGATTACGTTGGACGTCTTGACTTTCGCGAGTGGTATGACTTTTGTCCACTTGGAGAATTAGTTGGTGATGGCGAGGATAAATTGATGTCCCTTGGATAAAGCTGGACTAATCGGCCCAATGATATCCATACCCCAGGCTTCAAACGGCCATGACGCAACAGTCGGATGTAAGAACTCTGAGGGTTGGTAGATAAAGTCTACGTAGATCTAGTATATCTGGTATTTCTTTGCGTAATCAACAATATCCGCTACCATCATAGTCCAGTAGTAGTCCATTCTTTGAAGACGATCTTGTAGCTTCGGACCGGGTTGATGGGCACCGAAGACGCCATCATAGGCTTCTCGAAGAACATGTTTGGCTTTTGCGTTCGATAGGCATCGTAGCAGAAGGCCATCGTATGAGCAGCGATACAATATTTTAGTAGCCTTATCATAGTAGAACTGGAGGGAACGTCTCCTGATAGAAGTAACTTTCTTTGGGTTTTCGGGAAGAATTTTATAGACAGCGTAGTCAATGAATTGAAGCCTCCAGTCTTGGACATCAGTGTGTACTTTTGCCACATAGCTCAGACATAGGCAATAGTTATTTTTGAGGTAGACTAGCTCTTGGCCGATCACCGTGATTAGCTGATGACTATCGCTTGGTGCCGCCCAGGAAGAAGTGAGATCGGCTAAGGTGTCAGCCTTAAAGTTTTGCAACCGAGGGACATGCTATATGAAGAATATCTCGAAAGTTGTGACAATGATAAGCGCCGCTTGGTGGTAGGAGATCAAGTCTTCATTTCAGACTCTATACTCGCCCCAGACCTGTTTGACTATTAGTTGAGAATTACTGTAAGCCTCCAGGTATTCTACTCTAACTTGTTTAGCAAGTTGGAGCCTGGTGATTAAGGCATTGTATCTGCCATATTATTAGAGCACGGCTCCGTGAGAGAGTAGGCACGATTGATGACGATGCCGTATGGAAAGATCAATACTATCTCGACCCCAGCGATGCTGCTGCATTTAGGCCCTGCTCTTGCAGTGTTATCAAAGCACATTATCCATACAGTTTCGTGTGAAGTGACAACGGAGTCTGCCGCCTCATTTGGAATCTCCTCATAGAGCTTCGAGGTTTCTGACCCCGGGTGGGCTGCCAAAAAGTTGGCCAGTGCTTGGCCCTTGACGGCCTTTTGTGGACGAACACCATATTATATAGAGATAATAGTATCACCCAGGTAGCCAAGCGGGAACTGAGTGCCCCTGGTTTGGTCATGAGGACCCTGAGGGGGTTGACTCGCGAGATTACATGAATGGTCTATCCAGCCACGTAATGTTGAGTTTTATGAATAGCGAATAATAGAGCAAGGCATTCCTTCTCAACGACGGTGTACCTATGCTCTGGGCCGATCATCATCCGACTAAGGTAGTATATGGCCTGCCCGTGGCCTGCATCATTATTCTGGGCTAGCAGGGTACCGAGAGAGTGCTCTATCGCGCGTATATAGATTAAGAAGGGCTTTTCCATGACCGGGCCACCAGCATAAGAGGGTTTAATAGTTACTTCTTGATATTTTCAAATGTGTATTGCCATTTTTTATCCCAAACAAAGGAGACACCTTTCTTCATGAGCTGGGTGAACGACCGATAACGTCCAGAGAGGTTTGATATGAACCTCCTGATGTATGCCAGTCTTCCTTGAAGTTCGGAGAGTTCCTGGAGGTTCTTTGACGGGCTCATCTCCAGGATGGCCTTGGTCTTGTCGGGATCTATGTGAATACCCTGAAAAGTGATGACGAAACCCAAGAATTTGCCGCTGGAGACTCGTAGAAAGAACTTGATAGGGTTCATCTTGAGGCGGTGTGCGCACATTAAGTTGAACACAGTCCTCAAGTCTTGGAGGTGATCATCTTTAGAGTGACTCTTGACGAAAATGTCATCGACATAGCATTCCATCGTCTTGCGCAAATATTTACGAAAAATAGTTCTCATAGCTCACTGGTATGTAGCACCTGCATTCTTTAGACCTAAAGGCATGACCCTATAGCAGTGTACGCCTATTGGGGTCTGGAACAACGTATGCTTATCATCATCGAAAAATATCTTGATTTGGTTGTAGCCTGAGAAGTCGTACACAAAGGACATGTGCTCGAACCCGCAAGTGTTGTCGATCATTATGTCTGTGATCGGAAGGGGGAATTCGTCTTTAGAACATGCCACATTTAGATCACAAAAGTTGATACAGATTCAAAATCTTCCAATTTTTCTTGGCAATATGCACTATGTTGGCTACCCAGTCGGGATGTTGTTCCTTGCGGATGAAGCCACTAGCTATCAGCTTGTTGACTTCAGCTTTAATGTAATTCATTATGTTCGGCCAAAACCGTCATTTTTGTTGCTTGACCCGTTTGGCGTTCGACAAAATATTAAGTTTATGGACTGCAATTTGAGGATCCAGCCCTGGCATATCTTCATAACTCCAGGTAAAGACATCAATGTATTCCTTGATGAGTTGTAGTAGGGATTTCTGGTCTACTTCGGATAGACTTTTGCTGATAAAGATAGGTTTATGGGAGGATTCGTCTTCCAGATTGACTTGTATGACTTCGTCCTCGGTAGAAGGTTCTCATTATTAGAACCGCATCTTCCACTGTGGATCTAGACGTTGGGCCTACTGTTCTACTTCAAGGAGTTTCTGTGGATCTTCGTCGTATTCCTCAGGGTCTGTTGACACCATGTTGGCAGACAATGTTTGCTTGAGCATCTTCCTGATAATGACGTCGGAGTCCCAAGCGCAAGATTATGAAGAGTGGTAGTGAACCTCATCTTCTATATCTTAACCTTCGGGGGTTATGGGAGGCGTTACGTACCCTAAGCCATGCTTGGTCTTATGGTAGTAGTCCTCGGACTTGCCTACGGGAGCAGGTAGACGCAGGGGCAGCCGTCGGCCCTTGTCTTAGTTTAAACCTTAATTATTTTTATGGTCATAACCCATATTCTGGATGATATTTTTGGCTTGATCGCTGAACTGGTAGAGTTGTATTTTGTCGGTATCAGATTCTGGCTCTTGTTCCTCCAGATCGAAGGACCGAGGGCATTCAACCCTGCCGAAGATGATATATTTGTCTTCCCTCCTCCTTGCTGGAACTGTGAAGTAGGAACCTTGACTATGGAGGATTTGATTTACTGCGTAGGTGGTAGTACCTGTGTTTATAGGTGTAAGCCTAAGTCGTACTCCATAGAGTATAATGTGTTGATATGTGTACGCTCAGAATAATTCAAGGATAACCCTTTATTGATAAAATAAGGTATCTCCTCCGAAGAAATATATTGTCGAGGGAAGGGACGTTGGCCTAAGAGGCCACATATTCTTCCAGTTCGTCATCCTCATGGGCAACCCCTAGTGCGATTACAGGCGTTGGTAGCTTCCTGTGCAGTTTTACTACCAGAGGCTCGGATGCTGCAACCGTGGCTGGGTCATCTTTGGCGGTCTGCGAAGCTAAACGACCATAGGTTCTGAAGGAGCAGATAGTGCAGGATCCTTTTTCTGTGGTCAATTTGGCCTATGGAGGTGAACGACCAGAGGTTTGGAAGGAGCAGATGGTGTGGGGTCCTTCCTCTATGATCGATTTGGCCTATGAAGGTGAACGACCAGAGGTTTGGACATTGTGGAAGGTGCCAGAGATTCTGGTGCCTTCCTATGCAACTTGACGATGAGGGGAGTGGCTGCGTCCAGAGTGCAAGCCTTCGAGACGGATTCTCATGGGCTCCTCTGGTGTTGTCGTAACATCGGCCTAATCATCGATCTCACTACTACCTTTATCTTGGTGGGTTTGTTTGTAGAGGATGGCGTCGGAGTAGTACGTCTCGACTCCCTTAAATGGGTCGATGTCTGCAAAATCTGTTCTAATAATGCCATGATTGTTGACATACTTTAAGCATTAGTGCATGATTGATGGTACGATCATATATTGGTGTATCCAGGGGCATCCGAGTAAGATGTTATATGATACATCTACATCAATGACATAGCAAGTGACCTCTGTTTTTAGGTCACCGATCTGGTACTTCAGGCGAATCTTGTCCAGAGGGTAGCTTCTTTCTAAATTGAAGCCACTAATGGCAGTATTGGTAGCTGCCAGGCGGTGCATCGGGATGCCCAAGGTTTGCAGAAGTCTCCTCTGGATGATGTTGATTGAAGAACCAGGGTCAATGTGCATCCGTTCCACCTTTATAATACCAATATACCCAGTGTAATACAGGGGACGATCTTGCTTGTTATTCTTAAGCAACATGTCTTGTTGCGAGAATATAGTATTGGGTACTACATCCGTAAGGTTGTTGCAGTGGGAGCATGTCGTCGGATCTTCAGCTAGCGGCTTGACCTGCGCCAGATAGTTGTCGACATTTTATAATACCTCATTTAGGGCGGCTCTAGTGTCTCTTGAAAGCCGCAGAAGCTCAAATAAAGACAACTATGCCGGAGTATTAGTGAGTTGAGCCAAGACGTCAAAGTCATAGGGCTTTTCCAATCCCTGAGATATTTTCTTACGTATCGGCTTGTCGAAGTGCCCCTATTTTTGTTTGGACTTGCCCGCTAGTGGGGGTTGAGATGGACCCGGATCAGACTTGACCGATGTATTAGTTGGAGGTGCATTGACATCGGGATCTTAATAATCTTGCTAGTAAGCAAGGCCCGACCTGGTTGCCCCTACCCAGGCCTCCTTAGCGATAGGAGAAACCATGTGGCAGGACTTGGTTTTTTGTATTTTAGGCATGACGGTGAAAGGCACTGCTTGCTGCGTCAAGGGTGGGACCAGATCCAGGTAGAGCCATATTATCTCGCCTCGAGGGGTAGTAAGAGGTGTCAACCCGTCTGCTTGGTCGCGAGCTAGACGAAGATTGACTACCTCCGTTGTTGCCCTTAGGATCGGTGTGACTCCGTCGATGGAAAGTTGCCAAAGTAGAGGAACACCATGTTAGCGGCTACCATTACATCGTCAAAATTCAAGGAGAGATCCTTAGTATTGATCAGCCGTTGGATGTACCATTTCAAGGTGTAGAACTCCTGCGTCGGGTGGTGAACTTACCTGTGGAAGTGATAGTACTTTGGGTTATTTATCTCCTCTGCTTCAGGCTGACATTTGACGTCGGGGAGGCAAATTTTTACCTTCCTGCATCAGCATGTCAAAGATGGTCTTGACATCACCATCTTTGAAAGAATAGATCTCCTTTGATTTTGGAGCCTCTACCTGCTTTTGTTCAGGCTTCTTGGTCACATTAGCGACCATGGCTTGCTTCCCTTTCGTATCGCGGTTGCTGTTACCGCTATTGCTGGGGTGCTTGCCCTTTGCCTCAGTAGTAGGGATATGGATTCCCAAGTGCTGGGCGTCCTTGAGCTTCTTTTCAGCGTTGACAACGCTTATAATGAATACCGTCCATTCTTTGAACTGGCTATCGTGCATCTAGAGGCTGACCTCCGAAAGCATACTTTTTCTAGCACATCTCTATTAGTGTGGCCTCGGGATTGCCAAGGGGCAACCTTAGCGCCGTTTGTCGGAACCACTCGATGTAATTTTGCGTCAGTTCCCTTTCTCCCTGGGCGACATCTATCATAGAGGACATCACCATATCATTTACCGCTTCATAGAATCTGTTGAGGAACAGACGCTTAAGGTCATCGAATGATGAGATACAATTATCTTCGAGACTACAGAACCAGTCAAAATCTACCCCCAATAATGTCCCAACGAAGAGTCTAGTAAGGATAGCATCGCTGCAGGGTAGGTATCCCGTTATAATCTCGAAGTAACTCATGAACCAACGAGGGGAGAACTTGCCGTCAAATGTGTTTATGTTGAAGGGATTGTATCTGGGAAGATACGATATATTCTTCCATTTTATCGGGTATGGTTGACGTACCCCGAGATTGTGAAGTGAGTCCTGATTGCCCATGGAGTCTAGGCGAGCCCGGAGTTCCCGGACCTCCTTCATTGCTTCCTTAGCCTCATCTACAGCAAAGGGTACAACGGGCCAGGCAGGTTAGGATTACTACCCACAGGTGGGGCAATTGTGTCTGAATCCCCGTTGGTTCCTGGGTCCAAGTTTGCTTGCTCAGGGGTTTTTGCTGGTTGAGAAGCCATATTTCCTTAAATTTCTAGCATTGTCTGGGTTAAGACTTGCATTGATGCACCCATCTTCTGCATCATGGCCTCAAGGGTCTCGAGGTGATAGAGGTCGCTGGGGCCATCATGGTCATCCCCGGCCATGTATAACGTCCTCACGTAGGAAGAGATGGACGGGGTAGTGGATGTCACACTTTTCGTCTCAGACCCCTGGCAAGAGTAGTCATCAGGAAAAGCTGGCAGTACCGTCTCCTCCTTGGACTCGGAAGGAATACTACCCCCAGCGTAGGAGGCTACATCAACTTGGCGAGGGGAACTACCCCCAGGGATCTCATAGTCTATTCCTTGGAAATCACTGTCTCCTCGGAATGCTGGGTTGTTGCGTAAGTCAAGAAAAATACTACCCTCAGCTTGGGCCACCCCTAGGGGTTCTGGGGAAGAACTGCCCCCAGTAGCTGACAGTTTCTTTTTGGAGTGGGTACCATGGAAAATGCCTTGTGCAGGTCCCGTTGTTAACCCTCCTGGTAGTCGCCTTCGCAACGCACTGGCAGAGAGCGACGGTGTCACGACCCACACCCGCTTTTCGGATACGAGTATGTGGCCAAGCCCAGCCTATGCCGCAGCATCGACGGTAGTACGCTGTCTATGATAACAATGGTCCATCAATCCAAATAGATAATATTTAATCACAAATTCAAATTTATTGATCATTCATAACATTTACATAGTTTTGCAAGATTCTTAATTTATAATTAAATTATAACTCGGGAACAAACCCGCTAAATATCAAATCCAAAGAAGTTGCTAAACTATCTAAATTCTAAAATTGGCCTCCAAAAGCATCTATATCTCCAACAAAATCCAATGAGCAAGATAGCAAGTCACTTAAAAATGTTTACCCAGTCAGGATGGAACGAGTACGACCCAATAGCAGTTCCAATTAATTGACAAGTACTATGAATAGTAAATAGTTATGAAATACTTGATGAGCATATAATAGTAGAATATGGTACATCATAGATGAACAGTTAAATAAAAAAATAATAAAAGACAAGAAAAAAGAACAAAGAAGCATGTATAGACAGACAGATATGTGAACTAGGAAACCTGTCATGCAAGTGTACAATCAACAAGTATAGATTAAATCAGAATGAATGCATCTAACTAGTGTTTTGAAATACCAAGTTGACATGTGAACTGCTAGGGGTAATATCCGGCAAACCACATGTGTCGTGTGTGACTGCTATTATTCTAGAAAGACCATGGGATGAAAAGGATAGTTCACACATCTCCGACGTATTTCTCCGTCCGACTAGTACTCATGGATCCAAGTCCAGACACGAATAATATTAATAGTCCAGAAGATGCCAATAGGCCAGAAAATACATTAGTCCAGTAATTCATTAGTCTAGAAAAAAGTCAATAGGCTTGAAAATACGTGTCTCACGAAAATGAATTCATACAATACCAATCCGTGTATCCATCGTGTCAGAAATCTGGTAAAACAATACTATAAACATGCATTATAGAAAATATCAAATAATGGAAACTATCAGAGAATGTACTCGCCTGTGGTCCTTAGCTGGTACGAGTCGGAATCTAAGTCACAGTCCAAATAGCCTATGTATTATAAATTTACCATGTTAAAAGATAAGTTATTTTAATTTATTTAATTCTAGAATAATTACTCTAAAATTCTATTTTAATTTTATTATTCTGATTTTTAGGTTAATTCCTAAATTTTGTCTAAAGGAACTAAATTTTATTAACTCAAGACTCATGACACACAAATCGAGGCAATCCGTTGACCGAAAAGTCAACCGATGCAAACTCGACTTTCATGCATGGTTTTCTGTAGATTTCAGTATCACAATCATACTGAAATTTATGGCTCATCCAGATTCAAGTTCGTTTGGAAATTATTGCACATACAAAATCATATTATGCAATAGTGGTAGATTGTTAACCTAGAAGTTCTACAGAATTAAAAGCACCGAAATATTTCGAATTAAATTTTGGAAAAAACATATGTCAATGATCTCGATATTAGCTTTCTGAAACTTCAAACGGTTCATGATTCTGATTCTTATTCTCCCGAAATCGCAAAAACACCGAGACGCATCTATTTTCGGACATGCTGTGCTCTATGAATTATCCAGAATTTAATATTCAGAATTTTGTGAAACAATTTACATATTCAGAAAACTAACCTCAATACAGTTATAACGTAATAAATTGGGCCCCATTTGGAGTACGGAGCTATGAGTTGGCTTCTGGAAGATGAAGAAAATCCTAGATGACAATTCTCCAAAATCTCTCTCTCTAAAATAATAGAATAATTAAGGTTATTATAATATATATATATATATATATATATATATATATATATATATATATATGTGTGTGTGTGTGTGTGTGTGTGTGTGGCTGAATCAAAAGTGATAGGCTGACACATGTCAAAATCTGGTTGGATGATTTTGTTTATATTATTTATTTTTGATTTGTCTTTATCAAAATATTATTTAAGTCATTTTAATTCTAAATAACTCAAAATAAACATTAAAAATAATCATAAAAATCTAAAAAAAAAATTTTGATCCAAAAATCCTAAAAAAATACTTGGGACAATTTTAGGTTCATAGGTTTCCTACTATAATTAGGAGAAGCTCTAAAAATTAGTTTTACCTATTTAACTAAAAATAAATATTTAAAATATTCCAAAAATTATGAAATAATTCCAGAAAATATATAATAATATTATAAACACTAAAAAATTATATGGGTCCATTCTATATTTCTGGGCTTGCACAATAAATTCTAGAAATCCTAAATAATTAGTTATTATCCTAAATAACGACCAATAAATACTAAAAATACTCAAAAAATTCTCAAAATTTTTTAGAAAATATATTTGAATATTTAGAACCTAAAATAAAAGTTTGAGATATTTTTAATTATATTTGTCAAAAAAATAAATTCTTGAAAGTTCTAGAAAATTACTGTTACTAGTTTTTAATTAACAAAAAATTGTGAAAATATTTCAATAGTCCCAAATTAACCTAATAATAAAATTTAAGCAAGAATTTTAGGATACAGAGGTTACAAGTCTACCCACCTTAAAAAAAATTGTCCTCAAAATTTAAAATCCTCAATAATATTTTTTTTGACTATCAAAATTTAAATTCAACAAACCATATAATCATGAAGTAAATCCATATAGTTATTTCACAAAAAATTTAAAAATTCTATAAATATCATACTCCCAAAAATCTTCAAAATTTAAAATCAAATTCCATTCTTATCGCAATCTCCTCCAAAATTTTAAGTTAATAACTAAATACTCAAAAAATTAATTATCCAATCCTCTAATTGAAATCCAATCAATGCATATTTATAAAATTTAAAATCTCATCCCAAAAAAATTGAATTCAAACATTAATCCATTAATGATCTTACTCCTCTAATTTAAATCCAATCAATGTATATTTATAAAATTTAAAATTTTATTACAAAAATTTGAATTCAAACACTAATCCATTAATGATTTTACTCCTCGATTCTTTTTTCACATCTACTCAAACAATATAAAACTTACAAAATCTTCAAATGCAACATTCAAAATATAAATTTTAAATTTATATCTTGTAGTCAAATAAATATAATAATAATCTTCTTAAATTCCTCAAAATTTAATGACAAATACAATCATATCATAATCTTCATAAAAATCTGTAATTTAACAAAATCGTCAATTCTGCAATATTAAATTCTCAACTCTTTATTTAAATTAATTTTTATCCTCGAAATTTAAAATCCTTAATAATATTTTTCTTCCACCATCAAAATTTAAGCAATATAATCATGAAGTCAAACCACTACTATAATCATGAAATCAAACCACTATTGTTATTTAACAAAGTCTTTAAAAATTAATTTCATCCTCATAACTTTAAATTTTAACGTAAATCTTCAAATTTTGAATTTATCATCAAAATTTAAAATTTAATAGAATTTTTCTCTTAAACCAGATTCAGAAGTCATAACACTTAAATACAATCTAACATTATTTCCTTAAAATTTAAATCTCATTTGTAATTGTCTTCAAAATTTTAATAATTAAATCCTTCAAATTTAATATCGTATCCAAACTTAAAAATTAAATCAAATCTTGAAGTTTAAAGAAAAATTTAATTCCATCATTAAAAATTTAGAATCTTATATTGTAGTCATTTCTCAAAATAATTTGATTTGTCCCCATTGCCATAATTTGTTTTGTCCTTACTACTATTATGTATACGAATTCTTGGTATTTAAATTAATGACCATCCTTAGAACTTCGATTAATGATTCAATCCTAAAAATTTAAAGTTAAATCAAATCTTTAAATTAAATCCTACTAATATATATTTCATGAATAAATTTTAAAAAAATTCAAAGTCTCATCCTCAATATTTGATTCCAAATCTACTCCATCAATCATATTTCTCAAAAAAAAAATTATATTTTGAATTCAAATTTAGTGCTTAAAAGTCGAATTCAACAAGTTATAAAATCAATCTTTGTATTACTATTTTTTTGTTCTAACTCAACCCATAAACCAAATCTTAATATTATATTGAACTCCTAATACTCAAATTCTCAACATTATCCTTGAATTCCTCGAATTATATCTCAAAACTTTCAAAATTATCCTAAATTTCAAAAATTTTAAACATTATCCTCAAAAAAATTTTGTGTCAATAATCAAATATGATAAGTTCTACCCACCTCATAATTTTATTCTTAAAATAAAATCCTCAAAATTTAACTTCTCGAACAATTAAAATAAAATGTATATACTTTCCTCAAAAGTCAAATATTTAAATATTGAAATAAAATTTTAATCACTTACAATTTTTTTATACCTTTGACTATGTTTATTGAATTGAATTTGAATCTTCAAAAATTTTAAATACATAAAATCTCAACTCCGCAAAAATTCTCAAAACTTGAAATCTATTTCCAATCTTCAAAATTTAAATTTAGATCCACATCTTCTAGTCCAATAGCTATAATGTTAATCATTTGTAATTCCCCAATATCATAAATTAAATAACCAATACTCTAAAATTTTAAATCAAATCTTCAAAATTTAAGATCTTCAAACTTATACTTAAATACACTATATCAATCTTCAAAAATCTAAAATTAAATAAATCTCCAACTTTTTATCTTTATCATCATTTATGTTGAACTATTTTTTTCTAAAATAAGAATTTAACCTTATTTTAGAAAAAAATTATAATCATAAAATTAGATAAAAATTTAAATCTCAGAGCATAAAATAATAATAATAATTCTTATCTTCAAGCATTGATGAACCCAAAAAAATAATTTACCAATCGAGAATTCTAGCCCCACCTTTGGTTACTCCTGCTTATCAAAATACCATAATATATAACACTTAGTTTTTTCAAGTTCATCTACTAGAGTTTACCTAAAAGTTCAACATGTATATCTATTTTAATCATGTAGCCTATGTAACACCTTAACTACCCAAGCAATAAAATTAAAATAAGGCCTTCCAGTTGTATACCTTGTCCTAGCGATTCTTCTAAATTTAAATCAATCCTAATTGTGAATGAGCATCTCCTAGTCGCAGGCTCACATCTAGTACTACTAAGTTGAAGTACTAACCATGGCATCGCACTTAATACGAAGACGAACCTGCATGGGCCACCACTAAAAACTTGTCACGATCTGCACCCACTTTTCGGATATGAGTACGTGGCCAAGCCCAGCCTACGTCGCAACATCGGCGGTAGTACGTTGTCTATGATAACAATGGTCCATCAATCCAAATAGATACTATTTAATCACAAATTTAAATCTATTGCTCATTCATAACATTTACATAGTTTTGTAAAATTCTCAATTCATAATTAAATCATAACTCGGGAACAAACCCGTTAAACATCAAATCCAAAGAAGTTGCTAAACTATATAAATTCTAATATTGGCCTCCAAAAGCATCTCGATCTCCAAATCCAATGAGCAAGATAGCAAGTAACCTAAAAATGTTTACCCAGTCAGGATGGAACGAGTTCGACCCAATAGTAGTTCCAATTAATTGACAAGTACTATGAACAGTAAATAGTTATGAAATACTTGATGAGCATATAATAATGAAATATGGTACATCATAGAGGAATAATTAAATAAAAAATAATGAAAGACAAGAAATATGAACAGAGAAGCATGTATAGACAGACAAATATGTGAACTAGGAAACCTGTCATACAAGTGTACAATCAGCAGGTATAGATTAAATCAGAATGAATGCATCTAACTAGTGTTTTGAAATACCAAGTTGACATATAAACGGCTAGGGGATAATATCCGGCAAACCACACGTGTCGTGTGTGGCTGCTATTATTCTAGAAAGACCATAGGATGGAAAGGGTAGTTGGCACGTCTCCTAGGTATTTCTCCGCCCGACTAGTACTCATGGATCCAAGTCCAGACATGAATAATATCAATAGTCCAGAAGATGTCAACAGGCTAGAAAATATATTAGTCCAGTAATTCATTAGTCCAAAAAAAAGTCAATAGGCCTGAAAATACGTGTCTCACGAAAATAAATTCATATAATACCAATCCGTGTATCCATCGTGTCAGAAATCAGGTAAAATAATACTATAAATATGCATCATAGAAAATATCAAATAATAAAAACTATCGGAGAATGTACTCGCCTGTGGTCCTTAGCTGGTACAAGTCAGAATCCAAGTCACAGTCCAAATAGCCTATGTATTACAAATTTACCATGTCAAAAGATAAGTTATTTTAATTTATTTAATTCTAGAATAATTACTCTAAAATCCTATTTTAATTATATTATTCTAATTTTTAGGTTAATTCCTAAATTTTGTCTAAAGGAACTGAATTTTATCAACTCGAGATTCATGACACACAAATCGAGGCGACCTATTGACCGAAAAGTCAACCAATGCAAACTCGACTTTTATGCATGGTTTTTTTTTATAGATTTCAGTGTCACAATCTTGCTAGAATTTATGGATCATCTAGATTCAAGTTCGTTTAAAAATTATTGCACATACAAAATTGTATTGTGCAATAGTGGTTGATTATTAACCTAGAAGTTCTATAGAATTAAAAGTACCGAAATATTTTGTATTAAATACTGGAAGTCAATGATCTCAACATTAGCTTTCCGAAACTTTAAATAGTTCATGATTCTGATTCCTAGTTCTCCCAAAATCGCAAAAACACCGAGATGCATCTATTATCGGAAATGCTGTGCTCTACGTATTATCCAGAATTTAATATTCAGAATTTGGTAAAAAAATTATATATTCAGAAAACTAACCTCAATACGGTTCTAACGGAAGAAACTGGATCCTATTTGGAGTCCGGAGCTATGAGTAATGGCTTCTGGAAGATGAAGGAAATCCTAGATGACAATTCTCCAAAATCACTCTCTTTTATGTCTCAAACCACTCTATTCCTTTGTTTCTTATGATATTTTTGAAAAATGGAATTAAATTCACTTTTCAAGCAAAAGAGTAAAAGTCTAAATATTTGAAGAATTTTTCTTTTATAAGTTATAAGTTGAAGTTAATTGAATATGAATAATAGAAGAAGTTATATTTTCTCAATGAATTATTTCCCTCTACCCCTCATTTGTTTGTCCACTACTTCTTATGAATCTAAACAAAAGAATTTCTATAGACCCGAAAAAGAAGAAATAGTAATCTTTGATGAACAGGATCAAAATAATTATTATTTTGATACAAGACGACACAAGAAAAGGGTATAAAATCCTTTCTCTTGTGTCGAATAGGAGATTAGGAAGATTGGTAATCCTCCTCTCCTAGAAGTATTTGTTCTTCTTTTCATCTGTCCCGTCCTTGCCTATATCCTTCCTTAATCAAAACTGATAGGCTGACACGTGTCAGAATCTGGTTGAATAATTTTGTTTATATTATTTGTTTTTTATTTGCCTTTATCAAAAACTTATTTAAGTCGTTTTAAATCTAAATAACTCAAAATAAACATTAAAAATAATCATAAAAATATGAAAAAATTATAAAAAATATATTTTGAATCCAAACAACCTAGAAAAATACTTGGGCGCAATTTTATGTTCATAGATTTTTTACTATAATTATGAGAAGCTCTAAAAATTAGTTTTACCTATTTAACTAAAAATAAATATTAAAAATATTCCAAAATTTTTGAAATAATTCCAGAAAAATATAATAATATTATAAACCCTAGAAAATTATGTGGGTCTATTCTATATTTTTGGGCTTGCACAATAAATTCTAGAAATCTTAAATAATTAGTTATTATCCTAAATAATGACCAATAAATACTAAAAATACTCAGAAAATTCTAGAAAATATATTTGATTATTTAGAACCTAAAATAAAAGTTTGGGATATTTTTAATTATATTTGTCAATAAAATAAATCTTAAAAATCCTAAAAAATTACTGTTACTAGTTTTTAATTAACCAAAAATTGTGGAAAATTTCCAATAGTCCCAAATTAACCTAATAACAAAATTTAAGCAAGAATTTCAGGATACAGAGGTTACAGACGGACTGGAGGTACTTGACTTCTGTCCTTCCTTGGAGGCAGGAAGCATTTGAATAGAGTAGCATGAGATAGAGGGAAGCTCCTCCTCCTCTGGTACTTGCACCTAATCTCCAGGTTGTTACCGGATGGGTACTATCTGGTGCAATCGCTAGAAGGCCGACTGCTTGCTTGTGGGTGTTGCCACTTTGTTGCAGCAATAATTAATAATGATCTTGGCATAGTGATGCCCTAGAGAGAATATTTCATCGGCCATAGTTATTTTCCTCCTTTTTGTGGGCCCAAAAGTACCGAACGCACGGGTGCATAGGTGTTGTGTTTGCTCCCTGATCCGGAGTTCGTACAAGAACTTTCCTCTGATCGACAACAGGATACTTTTCAAACCGACGCTGTGCATTTATCGCTGCGGGCTGGACGCATGAGGCGATCTTGTATAGCTTCCCATCTCGGGGCCGTGTAATGGTTAACGGTGCCTGCTGACGGTCAGATAACTAGACAGTTTCTTGAACTTGATGAGCTCGCACTGCCTTAGGCTTCTTTGATTTAGCACTTACATGCGCATAGTACAAAGAGTCCAGGTTTTGGGTTTTCGCCATTCTCAAAGAGCCGTATGGGATCTGTGCCATAGGAGGTATGATCAAAAATATATGTTTTGTTGCTGTTGGGGCCGTATGCGACCGTCTGTCTGTGGTCGTGAGCTGGTGACGCATGGACAGTCTTATGCAGCCTCCCTTTTGGCCGCATAGAAGCTGCCATAGCCCTAGAATGTCTGGCATTATAGTATTTTTCTCTTCTAGAGTCTGGGTGCCGAGCAATTTTTGCATCAAACGGGGTTGCCGCATAGACGTGGACGTCCTAGGTGTTCGCCTGATGACCATTATCAGCAACATAGCGAGAGGCGGGAAGCATGTGTCCCGCAGTTGGGCGAGGTGCAGCGGCCTTTGCTACCCACGTCCTGCTGGTCTTCTTGGGCTTGGCTATCCTTAGCGAAGGACTAGCACTTTCTTCTGAGAGAATTTTCTCGAACGCTTGTTGGTCAAAGCGAACTACTAGCATCTTTTGCATTGAGCCAAGCTTGGCCTCATCGAAGTGCGTTACCAACTTCTCATAAGTTGAGAAGGTAGTCCCAGCAGAGTTGCCATCATGTTCGCCATTAAATTCGAAAGTCTTTAAGAAAGAACTTGATTTAATAAACAAACTAAAGATAATACAAAGAGGAGTCCTAGATAGACAGTCTAAGCACAAATTTTGTGTTATGGGGGTAACGATGGAGGTTTAGGAGTGTAGCAACTCTCTTTACTCTGTGGACGATCAGATACGGAAGCTCTTCTCTCTTGCTCTAGTATAGATTCGCAGATAGCCATCCAGCCCTTTGTTCAGGTGTGGTACCCTAATATTTATAGTTATCCTGGGCGCGCATATATTGGGCCGCATGGATACTGGAGGATGCCACGTGTCCCTTCTTGGCAGGGTGCATCTATAACCGTGAGCAGGTCAACCTACCACGTAGGCATTTGTTAGAGTTTTTCGTTGCTAAAGATCTGGGTGGTTCTCGTCCTTTGTGGGCGTGACTTGGTCAGCTTGACACATAGTTCGCACTTGGTTGGAGAGAATCACTCTTGTCGTAATAGCAACATTTGGTCGTCATAGAGTCTGAAACCCATATGGCTAGAGATGCATGGGACGCATGGAGTCTGGGATGCATGGAGCCAGAGACGCATGGACCGCATGGAGTCTGGGACGCATAGGGCCAGAGACGTATAGGAGTGCATGGAGTCTGGGACACATAGGGCCAGAGACGTACGAGACCGCATAGAGTCTGGGACGCATAGGGCCAGAGACGCAGGGGACTGCATGGAGTCTGGAATGCATGGGGCTAGAGATGTATGAGACTGCATAAAGTCTCATGAGGCCGATTATGCTATACACGTGGCACTGCATATCCTTTGAGAGTGAAGTTATGTGCTAACTTTAGACTTTTTTCATTTAGTGTGATCACATCTTTTGAGGAATTCAAAAAATTCTTTTCGTCAAGATTCTGTGTCAGAGTCGAACCTGCTGACGGAATGCCCTGTTAGGTCCTTCTGAGGCAAAGCTACTTTGGCTAATTGAGGATGCATGGATGTCGCCTTTATTTGGGTCGCAGGGTGACTCTGTGGCCTTATTTGAGCCTCTTTTTGGGGGCGTATGGCTATTGACTTGTTGGGCCACAGGGAGACTCTGTGGCATGATCTCTTCTAAGTTTTTATTTTTGGGACGCAGGGTCGCATGGATGCATATTTTTTATGCTTCTACAATCTCATAGTTTCAGTTCTTAGCCTATCGTGACATAATAATCTAACCCTACAACCAAACAAGGATAAGGGTTAGACCATCACATCATAATTGTCCATGTCCCTAGACTATTTGATAGCAGATACAATACACAAACAAGCTCAGTTATATAATCGGCCAATCACTTGTACGACTTACTAGGTGGAGTCTCAATTATCTCAGAGGTATTATGTATATAATAGAAATCCTCAGATCAAACCATATTCTAGCAGGGGCTAGCCGAGCCATGAATCGCCCCATAGCATATAGTAGTATGCACTGACCCCTCGTAAGGCCACTGTGCTAAGATCTCATAGAATACATAGTTTAATATAATAGTCGGATATTGTCATCCACTAATAAGGATTTAAATAATATCCATAGGGACCAGACTTTACTCCCTATATAATGATTGAGGGTGGCTATTTAAGCAAGATCTCGGGATTCCGTCCCTCCCAATGCTCTAAAAGTTTTAGTTGCCTAGTTAACCATACGTTTAGCTAAAATCACATGGCGTGGTCACATGTTACTCCCATTATATGTCATACCCTAGTACGGGCATGCTAGATATGAATCCACTTTGTCACCTTGTCGTTCAATTTAGATTCACCCCAAAGTGATGCAACAGTCAAACGAATCCTAGTCACACTTGGTTATTGACCAACTATCATGTCCATTCTAGAGGAATTTATTACATCATATATCGTTTAGCACATTGGTACACCTTGGTATAAAATATGTAACATAATTACGTAGAAACACTTAGCACGTAGGAACACATATCACTTAGAAAGTGTATCAGCACAGATACCAATAGTCGAGTCAAGTTACCAATTATTGCTAAATTATATGGGTTCTAGAACATATTCAGGTCTAACACATGTTCACGTAGATCACATACATTAGCAATCATTAAAATCACAGATGGAGTCACAAAAGTTCCGTAAAGCATTAAAACCAAGCAACTCAATAAAAAGTGCACATAAGCCGCATGAGGATCAGGGATGCATAGAGTCAATGACACATAAGAAGTTGGTTGCATATGGGTCGGTCCCGTATGGGAAGTCTCGGCCACATATGGGTCGGTTCTGCATGGGCTCATTGCCGCATGGGAAGTATCGGCTGTAGAAGCATAAAAAATACGTCGGATGGCTATACACAGCATATTGATGCAGAGCAGCGTAAACAGAGGCCTTCAGAGCCATCAAACGTGCAACAGAGCTTTTTTCGCTAAACACAGCGTGAAATATAAGCTCAAACGACCATCCGCGTAAGGCAGTACATCCAAGCCGCTTCAGCATAAACAGGGTACTTCATCGCCTCTTGGGCGTAAAACCCATCCTCTTTCAATGCAGCATTGAAGTGTACGAGAGACGCTTTGTATTCTCTGAAGTGAACCTGTCAGATCCTGCAATGAACCTGTCAGATCCTGCAATGAACCTGACGTCTGGACTTCTGACAAAGGGATACTGCACGGCTACCCCGACGACGGCTATAATGATGGCACAGCACTGCAACCCAGGCCGTCATTTACCGCCATCTCCTTTGCGTAAACTGCTTTTATGTGCACAAAGGGATACGCTGCCTTGTTTTACACAGGCAGACATGAGCTGTTTACGCTCCGCAGTAGATAAACCGCCTGCCACATTAAAAGCTGCACTTCGTACGGGGCTCGAGGCACGTCTCTACGTCTAATGCGCAGAGCGGTGATAGTTTCTTGAGGCACGTCTCTACGTCTAATGCACAGAGCGGTGACAGTTTCTCAAGGCACGTCTATGCGACTGATGCACAGAAGGCCTGCAGACCTTCAAAAACATGCCTCCGTATTTAATGCACAGGATGGTGGCAAATCTCGACATTTAATGCAAGAGATTTGATTATATCTTCAAAAGCCGTAATTCCGGCTAAGATGTCCACATCAGCACTCTGGCACGGTACGCAGCGGCTTCTACGCCCACTCGGCCTCTATGACCACTCGGTTTCTACGCCCACTCGGCTTCTACGCCCACTCGACTTCTACGCCCATTCGGCTTCTACGCCCACCCGGCCTCTATATCCACTCGGCTTCTATGCCTATTCGGCTTCTATGTCTGCTTGGCTTCTACGCCATGGTGACAGACATTGGCTTCTACGCCCACCTCTTCTACACAAGGGATACCTACCTACGTGGCTTCTACGCCGTGATCTTCGTAGCGATTATACGTATTTTGTCCCTTAGTTGGACCCGCGTCACACGCTCATTCAAAGGATCATCTATACTCAGGCATTGGTTATTTTAACCGTTGTGTAAAAGGGTGGTATACTTTTTACTCCTCGGTTTCTACATCGACGGAGTGGTCACTGGCACTAAAACTCTATAAATAGAGACCTCTATCAACAAAGGACAGAGGAGAAAATTGGGCGGAAAAATTGAAGATCAAATGGTCAAAAAATTGATCAAGAAGTCCAATATCAGACCCAAGGTCGACAAAAATTAAAAGAGAGAGAGAAAGAGAAGAATCCGGAGCTCAGGCAAAGAGTAGGGATCGACGACTTTGGCATCGTGCATATACCCTCTTTTGCAACCTTTAAAGCTGCTTCTTGTCTTCTACAGCACTTCTTCATCATTGTGTGGTCCAAGGGCTAAAGTGATCGACTGCAGATCAGACACCTATAGCAATATTTACCCAGATTAAATAAATTGTACTCCCATATCCTCGTATATGATCAAATTGTACAAGTTTGTTTGTAAACCAAAGAAGGCGGGTTTTGTGTAAACCTCGTATTATATACATTTCGTTCTTTCGTTTAATACCACAAACAAGATGGCGACTCTACTGGGGACGTCTTTCTCTTCTGATGAGGAAGTAATTGCTCAACACTATGCAGTATCTGTAGGAACCGTGAAGAAGACACTGGTCGTCCAATTGACCAGTCTGCCTATGAAGACATGCTTCGAACTGGGGGTAGCTCTCACCCTCTCTCCGTCCAAGACAACAGGAAGCTGTGCAAGGTCTGGATGCCCAAGCGTCCTCTACCATTCCTGTGGACTCTCCGATCTCTCCGACCAATAAGGTTGTAACATTGCTTCCTCCGTGCCCCGTACGTAAAATTCAGTCTCCCGCTACGCGCGGTACAGACAAAACTTCGGGCAAAGCCTTAGCGCTAACCCAGAAGTATCCACTGCTCTCTACGCGTAGAAACCAGTCTCCCGCTACGTGCGGTACAGACAAAACTTCGGGCAAAGCCTTAGCGCTAACCCAGAAGTATCCATCGTGCCCTGCGCGTAAAATGCAGTCTCCCGTCACTGGCGGAATAGACAACATTTTTGATAAGGTCTTAGCGCCAAATCAGAAATTCCAAACGCGTTCCGCGCGTAAACATTCATCTGCCTTCCGTGGAAAAGAAGATGACCTCTGCAATCTACGCAAGGGAAAGCAAGCGGCAGAATACTCAACTTCTCGGCCTTTACGCCAGCGAGGGAACAATCTGCCTACCCTCCGGATTACGCGGGAAGCCGATGGCCGACTGAGGACCTCTTCAGCTTTACGTCAGTCTGAGCAAATCTTCAAATTATGCCAGGCGAAGTCCCTCGGCGTAAAGCAAGCTCAGGTTGCGAAAAGACACCCTCCCCGGGGATTATCCGCCACCCAGATGGCCAACCTGTTGTACACAGGTGGCACAGGGAAAACCATGGTGCCCAACCTCCGCATGCCCACTGATGAGAACAGAAGGAACAAGCCGTCTTCTTCTTCTTCTGTAACTTCTCCTGACCTGCGGGATTATCTGATCCAGAAACGCAAAGACAAGAGTCATGAACGGACTTCAGTGCCCCTAACGGTCAAATGCGGGAAGATCTTATGGAAAGATACGTCAACATCTAATGTCGTCATGACAGGTGGACCACATAAAGATTTTATCTTTATTATTCTACCAACTCGCGATAATCAGTGTCGAATAATCTTCGGTCGCAGGCGGAACACCCCGGTCATACAGGAAGACTTTTGCGAGTCTGAAACTGGTAGGATACAAACCCACTGATACAGCCCGCAGGCATTAAAAATTATGCAAAGTATAGGTTATGATTTAAAACTGAAACAAGGCCTCAACTATGGAAAAGGTAGACAAACACCGTTGCAGGGTAATTCTCACCATCAATAAGCTCATTTCGGGTTGGGATATACTGCATCTCTTACAAAACCAAAAACTTCAAAATCTAATCCTATACAACCAGAGGCAGCTCCTGCTGAATCAGTTTCTTTGGCCGGAGGCCACGGCATGTCTAGGGGTAACTCACCTCGACAAAACAAGGCGACATCCGAGACTAGGGGCAGAATGTCCTCAAGATTCGAAGATGATGCAACGACGACAATCTTCCCGGAAGACCGTGAAACTCAGGCATCAGGAGCCCTACGACCAAAAGGGACTTTCTCCTTCAAAGAAGATGACATAATCGAAATCTTCAATATATTAAAGGAGGAACGCAAGCTTCAGCTTCCCAACATCAGATACCCTGAGAGGGCCGGCAGAGTCGATGACCCAGATTATTGCCTCTTGCATCGGTACACCCATCACCCTACAAAGGCCTGCTATGTACTAATAAGGAGAATTCAGGAATTGATCGATGCCAAGGATATCACTTTGCATTTATAAACAAGGGAACGATCAATACAGAAAAATACCAGACGATGAGTCCCTAAAAGGTTTTCCCAGTGGATCCTTAAAAAAAAATCACTCTATAGTAAATTTTCCCAATCAAAAGTTTGTCATGTTCATATTACCTCTGAATAAAACTTTCGGCTATCGACTATCTTCTGATATAGGTTGCCATCTACACTTAACACCCGTACTTAGTCATAAGTACGCCAGTAGTGTTAAGTCCACAAAAAACTGCCATATCCATATTACCTCTGAGCAGACGTGCACCTCCATCTCCAAAGGAGTCACGATCAAAAGTTTGTCATGTTCATATTACCTCTGAATAAAACTTTCGGCTATCGACTATCTTCTGATATAGGTTGCCATCTACACTTAACACCCGTACTTAGTCATAAGTACGCCAGTAGTGTTAAGTCCACAAAAAAACTGCCATGTCCATATTACCTCTGAGCAGACGTGTACCTCCATCTCCAAAGGAGTCACGATCAAAAGTTTGTCATGTTCATATTACCTCTGAATAAAACTTTCGGCTATCGACTATCTTCTGATATAGGTTGCCATCTACACTTAACACCCGTACTTAGTCATAAGTACGCCAGTAGTGTTAAGTCCACAAAAAACTGCCATGTCCATATTACCTCTGAGCAGACGTGTACCTCCATCTCCAAAGGAGTCACGATCAAAAGTTTGTCATGTTCATATTGCCTGTGAATAAAACTTTTAGCTATCGACTATCTTCTGATATAGGTTGCCATCTACACTTAACATCCGTACTTAGTCATAAGTACGCCAGTAGTGTTAAGTCCACAAAAAACTGCCATATCCATATTACCTCTCAGCAGATATAAGCCTCCACCCTTAGTCATCAACCTTTGGCGCAACAGGCAGCCGACTGATGCAAATGCAACCAGGAACGGAGTTCCAGATGATAATAAACATCCTCTTTTCCAGTATATTGACGCTCAAATTCCAAATCAGGAATCCACTCCCCGTGACGAGGTAGAACCCATAGCACAAAAATTCTTGGAAGTTATGAACTTCTACCGTTCGTATGTCTGGGAAGTAGCGTCATCATCCAACATCGTCACGACGTATGGACCACATGAGGATTCTATCTTCATTGTCCCGCCTATCTGCAGCAGTCAGCTTTCAATAGTATTCAGCCGCATACGCAATCAACCGACTGTCCAGGAAGATTCTTTCAATGACAATGCTGGAAAAATGCAAGTTCACCGATACAGCCCGCAAGCATTGAGGATCATGCAAAACATGGGCTACGACTTGAAGCGGAAGCCAGGCCTCAACTACGGAAGAGGCAGACGAACGCCGCTGCGCGGCAACCCCTACTATCAATGAACTCAATTCGGGTTAGGGCATGCCACCTCCTCTAAGTCGGACGAGGATATCTTTTCCTCTTCTCAGAATGGCTCATCGCCCTCTGACTCACCTGATGCTCTCGAACAAATATTATCAGTGAATATGGTAGTGACAGATCCCTTTGAAGCAGATGAACAGGATTCTGAGCCATTTGAGAATGACTCTTGGGACCAATAAATGGATACGCAGTGGAAATTTCACTTCGAGCAAAGAGAACCTCCCACCAAAGATAAAGTTATCTAGGTTGATGTTGGGGGTAAACTTTTGCCAAAGCCGATATTTATCAGTAACAATCTTTCCCCAGCTGAAAGGGAAGAAGTTATCTAGCTAATAAAAGAATATATCGATGTCTTTGCATGAGATTATGAGGACATGCCAGGCCTTGACCCAAGAGTGGCTACTCACAAACTTAACATATTGCCCGATTCAAAGCCTGTGAAGCAGCAGCAACGCCGGTTCCGCCCGGATATGATGGACGCCATCGAAGCTGAAGTCAAGAAGTTGATAGCCTGCGATTTCATCCGGGAAGAACAACATCCCGACTGGGTCGCCAATGTTGTCCCAGTCATAAAGAAAAATAGGAAAATACGTATCTGCATGGATTACCGAGATCTGAATGCAGCCTGCCCCAAGGATGAGTTCCCTCTTCCCATCACGGACATCATGATCGACAACACCTGCAGTTTTGAACACATATCTTTCATGGATGGATTCTCAGGATACAATCAGATCAAGATGCATCCTGAAGACGAGAAGCACACTGCCTTCCGGACCCCGTTTAGGGTATATTGCTATACGGTCATGCCCTTCGGATTGAAGAACGCCGGGGCTACATACCAACGGGCTATGAGTAACATATTCTATGAGCATTTACGCAAAACAGTAGAATGTTACGTAGATGACATAGCCGTCAAGAGCCGCCTCAAAGATGATCACATTCAAGACTTGAGGACGGTATTCGAGTTAATGCACCAACATCAACTCAAGATGAACCCTATAAAGTCCTTTCTGGGTGTATCTAGTGGAAAATTCCTGGGATTTGTCATTACCACCAAAGGCATCTAAGTGGACCCTGACAAAGTCCAGGCCATCATAGAAATACGACCGCCCCGTAATCTGAGGGAACTCCGAGGATTTCAAGGCCGTCTGGCTTATATCCGGAGATTCATATCCAACCTATCGGGGAGATGTCAGCCCTTTTCTCATATCATGAAGAAAGGTGTATCCTTCGTATGGGACGAAACCTGTCAACAAGCGTTCGGAGATATCAAACGCTACCTCACCAGTCCGCCAGTTCTGGTGCCTCCCGTCATGGGAAGACCATTCTTGCTGTACGTTCGAGCGATGGATCATTCGCTAGGAGCACTTATCGCACAGAAGAATGATATGGGTCATGAACAGGCTATCTACTACCTCAGCAGGATGATGGTCGGAGCCGAACACCGGTACAACCAAGTAGAGAAAGAATGCTTGGCTCTGATGTTCGCTATCCAGAAGATGCGGCACTATGTCACCGGCCAGACTATTCATATCATCTCCAGGATCAACCCTCTTCGAGTACTGATGAGCAAGCCAAGTGCCCTTAATTCCCGACTCGCGACTTGGGTGATGCTGTTAACACCATATGACATGGTATACATCCCGCAGAAGTCCATCAAAGGCCAAGCGCTGGCCGACTTCCTAGCTGCTCATCCGATCCCGGAGACCTCCAAACTATACGAGGACATCCCTGATGTCACGCCCCAGTCCCAAAATATATGGAACCAGGCCACGTGATATTGGCCAGCTGATACGTCTTCGAGGATATCCCAATTTAATGGATCCTGGCGAAGCGTGCTACGTTATCCTAAATCTAACAAGTCTAATATCAACAACAGGCAGTGACTAATCTCATCCACAAACAACAAGTAAAATACTAAAAGGAAAGACTGGAATATAAGGACATAGTCGAATGACATAGTACAACTGAAATATGTCTGGTGGGAACAAACCTACTACAAATGTTGGAGATAAAGTACTGATAGTCTGAAATAAAGTGCTGATAAGAAGAGTGACTGTAACAATGGCTAACTAGGTAAGGAGCTCCAGTCATAGGCGGAAGGCCTACCAATCTGATCAGGGGTACTCTGATGGAAGGACCTCTAGCTCCTCGTTAAGAGCAAACCTCGTCTCCACACCTGGCCCGTATACTGTGGGATAATAGGCCTCGTCCTGATCTGGAAGATAACCAGGTCCTCAGAGGGACGTAACAAGATACAATATGCATGCCATATATAGTACTGATAAAAGTAAAGAGGGGTGTGCTAGCAATCTAAGTGAATGCAATGTAAGGACAACCTCGGAACGTATAGGTAGGTGCAGGCATAACGTCCAACGTCCTCTAGAGTGTGGTATCTGTAACATCCATCATTCCGAAGAATGAGGTATCTGTATATAAGTATAACGTTCACACTCTAAGGTCGTGGTGTCTGCAATGTATATACGTCCGTAACACTCCGAAGAGCGCGGTGTCTGAATATAGGGAGTCACCGGGTCTATGGTTCCTCTGGATACCACGGATTCCGATGGAGGTATCCCATACGTTTATCAGTTGTCCTTCCCGCCCAATGTAGATACGGAAGTCGTATACACGACGTGAGTGTACCGTATCTAAATGCCAAGTCTCATCTAACTATACTACTCTAGTATACAGGCTAATCCGTGATGCATATCGTATGCACCGATAGCGAATCGGGTATGCGGACCCGCATCCCAATATGAGTGTACCATCGTGATACGTGTAAGTGTCACGGTCTAGAAAGATATCAAAATATCCTCGCAGTAGTGGGTGAGTCAGCTAACAACTAGGTCAAGTACACTACTCATCGACGCAATGTCGACTGCACCCGAGTCAATTTCGGACGCGCACAGTTCATGTATATTTGCAACATTTATCTTTTAATTTTAAGCAGTAATCCAGCAAGGTATACTTGCCTGTCCCGGGTAGCTGTTAAATCCAAAGTTCTGCTCCTGATGCCTCGGCGGTACTGTCCAGCAATCCTATATAGGATATAGTAATGACCAAATTAGTCGCTACAATAGCACGACTAAGACACACTGCTTGTATCTACAGCTGACATAGGGTCGGGACTGTGTATATATATATATATATATATATATATATATATATATATATATATACACTTAAGCATAATTTATTATGTTTAGTATAATATATATGTTTAGTAGTACAAAAAGTATTTATGTATTATTTGGCAATAATACATATATTAAGTAAATACATATATATAAAATAGATAACATTCATAAAGTCATATATATATATAACTATCTAGATACTATTTATTAATATATACAACGAAATAAAGGGTATATAAAAATATATAAACATACATGTAGATACCTATATATATATATATATATATATATATATATATATATATATATATATATATATATATATATATATATATTTATACATATGCATACTAGAGGTTTATTACATATACGTATTTAATATATCATATTATATTACATATAATATTCTTAATTTTAGAAAATATATTTAACCACAATAAATATTTTATATTTACTATTCTTCATATATTAAAATATACATACATACATACATACATACATACATATATATATATATATTATATGCCACATAGGTATACATTTTTAATATGAAGAAAATAATATATATGTAAAAATATACAGTATTATTTTACATATATAATACTAAACCACAAAAAAGATTATTTAACTTTGATTTATATTAACTACATACTATTTGTAATACGGTATATATACATTCATTTATGCATTTATATATACATTTACACAAAATACGAAATTTGTATTTATAAATAATATCAGTATTTTTATTAGTGTAACATATGTTTATATTTATTGATATTTATACACAGTATACAAGGAATACAGCAGGTATTTATATATATACAAGGTATTTATATAATTTAGAAAATACGTATTAAATACGAAGAAATACAGGATCTATATATCTAAACCTTGCAACCTAATATACATGCATAAATACTAACAATTATACATAAAATATTGTACCGTATTGTAGCTCGGGTCGAGGGGGTCACGTTGGCTGGACGTCGCCGGCGGGGGTGGCCGGACGGAGCTCCGGCGAAGCTCGGGGCGGTCGGCACAGCAGCAGCGGGCCTGTGGTTCCTTGGCGCTACGGGGGCGATTGCAGGTGGCTGTGGCGTCGACCGGCGACGAGGCTTGGCGGGGAGGAAGGGGGTTGGCCGGGGAGGAGTGTGGCTGAGTTGGGCGGTCGGTGGTGCAGTGGTGCGGAGTACGGGGAGGTCGGGTGGTCGGCTGTACGTGCGGGAGGGAGGCAGCTCGGGTTGGTGTTGGGCTGCTAG
Organism: Iris macrosiphon; assembly: GCA_036927795.1. NCBI lineage: Eukaryota > Viridiplantae > Streptophyta > Magnoliopsida > Asparagales > Iridaceae > Iris > Iris macrosiphon. The sequence continues at coordinate 52,226,494 of JAYESA010000007.1, forward strand.
GGGGTTGCTGCCGGCGGCTAGGCGGCGGGTGGCGGTGGTGGAAGGTGGGGGAAAGGTCAGCGAGGATGGTTTTGGGTGGCTTTGGGGGTGGACGAAGTTGGTGGTTGGCCGGAGTAGGGCGGCGGGTAGTGGTTTGTTGGGGTCGGGCTAGGGGCTGAGTTTTAGGGAGTTAGGGTTTATGTGTTGTGTCCTAGGTTTGTGTGCCCTTTTTAATGAGGTACTAGATTGTTTATGTAGATGAAAGAGTAGGGGGGCTGCCTTGGGATTAGGGCCGGCTGGACCTAGCTTTTGGGGAGTTGGGGATGTCCATCAAGATGAGGGAAGGGCTAGGAATGGGGCATTTCAAATGTAGGGCCATGATGTGCCCTACATAAAGTAAGGTAAGTACAAAGGAATGGGGGGAAAATAAATGGATACGGTTAGGGCATGACCAATTCTTTCTTCATGATGTTTGGGCCAATGAGAGGGGGACACCTTATTGCAATTTTGCAAATAGGCCCCTGAACATTTTGGTATTTGCACAATTCCTGAAATTGGGGATTTAATGTAACCAAACACCATGTTTGGTGTTCCTCATTGGGCTAGGATGCTGTATGATGTTTTATATGAGGCTTGTGGGTGTGGATGTGGGTTTGGGTTGGAGTTGGGTCTAATTTAATTGAGGTTAGGTCACCATATTAATTAATTCTTAATTAATGCACCGGTGTTTCTAATTTAATTTAATAAAAATCCGGGGGTCTAAATTTGGTTGGACAAGGGTCATTGGTGTAGTAGGCTCAGTGTACAATAATATCATGATCTGGGTTGGTCAAGACGGATCGAGGTGGGGTCTCAATTTTGATTGGAACGGACAACAAACGTAATTATGCAATTTATTTAAATTGCGTAAGGACGTTTGTAACGACTTTTGTGCGACTAAAATCAGGCACAAAAATCTGTAGCCGGGGTCTGTTCTAGGTTCAATATGATAGGTTAGCATGTCTAGGCCAAGTATGGGGAATTTGTTTTAGGGCAACAGCTAGGGTGGTATCCCAAATAATCAAATCACTGCACAGATATAATCATACTATTTAATAAATCTTAATTATACCTAGTTAACCCTAATTAGGCTAATTTAATTATTTAACCCTAATTTTTGGTCGAGGGGGTTTACAACATACCCTCCTTAGAGCATTTCGTCCTCGAAATTAAAACAAACATATATCAAAGCTATTGAATGAAATAAATACTATAACATACCTAGGCTTTCGAAGAGATGGGGAAAGCGTTGCTGAATATCGTCCTCTCGTTCCCAGGTTGATTCTCCTGGTGCGTGATGCCTCCATGCGACACGAACTAGAGGGATAGTCTGGCCTCGCAGTACCTTCTCGCTTCGGTCTAGGATCTCTACCGGCTCCTCCTGGTATGACAAGCTTGGAACAACAGTGATCTCCGAATGGTCAAGCACATGACTCGGATCCGGTATGTACCTCCTCAGCTGAGATACATGAAAGACGTCGTGAACTCCTTCTAGTGTCTGCGGCAAGGCCAATCTGTAAGCAACTTCTCCGACGCGCTCTAGCACATCGAAGGGTCTGATGTACCTCGGACTCAGCTTTCCTCTGCCTCCAAATATGATGGTTCCTCTGGTAGGTTAAATCTTCAGGAACACATGTTCTCCAACCTGGAATTCTAGGGGTCGTCGATGCACATTAGCCCAATGCTTCTGCCTGTCCTGTGCTGCTCGTAGATGCCCCTGGATCTTCTTCACCTTCTCCACTGTATGGATGATCAGCTCTGGCCCTAGAATCTGCCTCTCGCCCACATCGCTCCAACATACTAGGGAACGACACTTCCTATCATACAATGCCTCATAGGGAGCCATCTGAATGCTCGCCTGATAGCTATTATTGTAGGAAAATTCGACCAAGTGCAAGTGGTCCTCCCATGAACCGCTGAAGTCAAGCATGCAAGCCCTCAACATATCCTCCAGCGTCTGAATGGTGCGCTCGGATTGTCCATCTGTCTGCGGGTGGTACGAAGTACTGAACTTAAGGCGGGTACCAAGACTCTCTTGCATACTCCTCCAAAAGTACGATGTAAACCTCGTATCCCGGTCAGACACGATACTGACTGGCACTCCATTCAATCATACAATCTCTCTCATGTACATGTCTGCCAAGACTTCCGTAGATTGCCCTACTCTGAAGGGTAAAAAGTGGGCAGACTTGGTGAGTCTATCTATGATTACCCAAATGACATTGCGACCACTAGGACTCCTCTGGAAACCCGTGACGAAGTCCATGGTGATGTGCTCCCATTTCCACTCCGGTATCGGGAGCGGTTGAAGTAATCCGGCAGACCTCTGATGCTCAGCCTTGACTTGCTGACACACCAGACACTTAGCCACGAAGCGGGCTATCTCTCTCTTCATCCCGTGCCACCAGTAGTACTACCTCAGATCTCGATAAATCTTCGTGCCTCCTGGATGTATAGAATAGGTCAAACTGTGTGCCTCTGTCATCAGCTCCTGGCGTAGCTCTCCATTCGGAACATAGAGATGATTCCCACATCTCAAGGTCCCGTCCTCGTGTATATGCAGTCCCGTCTGTATTCCAGCCTCTGTCCTCTGTCGAAGCCTCTGAAATCTGGCGTCCGTCGGCAAAGCAGCCTTGATTCTCTCCACTAATGTCGATTGCACCTAGAAACTCGACATCTGGCCGTCTACTCCGGGCATAATGACTTCGATACCCAAATATTCTAGATCTCTCAACAGATGTTGTTGTGTAGTCAGAAAAAATGCTATGGGCTTCCTGCTTAAAGCATCGGCTACCACATTAGTCTTTCCCGGATGGTACTGTAGCTCAATCTCGAAGTCCGCCATCACTTCGAGCCAACGTCTCTACCTTTGGTTCAGGTCCTTCTATGTGTAGACGTATTTCAGGCTCTTGTGATCAGTGAATATCTCCACGCGTTCTCCGTACAGGTAGTGCCTCCAAAGCTTCAAAGCAAAGATCACTGCGGCAAGCTCCAAGTCGTAGGTGGGATAGTTCTTCTCATGGGTCCTCAACTGCCTAGAGGCATATGCCACAACCTTCCCATGCTGCATCAAGACGCATCCTAATCCTTTCCCGGACGCATCACTATAAATCACGAATCCTCCGGGTTCAGAAGGTATGGTCAAGATGGGTGCTGTAGTCAGACATTTTTTCAGCTCATCGAATGCCGTCTGACACTCCTCTGTCCAGGTGAACTCCTGATCCTTGCGGGTCAAGCGGGTCATCGGCTCTGCGATTCTCGCGAAGTTCTCTACGAACCACCGGTAATATCCGACAAGTCCTAGGAAACTCCTCACCTCCGTGACGTTGGTAGGGGTCGGCCACGTCTCTACTGATGAAATCTTCGGGGGATCTACTGAAATGCCATCTCCCGAGATAACGTATCCAAGAAATGTGACACGATCTAGGAGAAACTCGCACTTTCTCAGCTTGGCATAAAGCCTCTCTCGTCTCAGCGTCTCTAGCACTAGCCTCAAGTGCTCCCCGTGCTCTTCGTGGCTCTTCGAATACACCAAGATGTCGTCGATGAAGACTACCACGAACTGGTCCAGATACTCATGGAAGACTCGGTTCATCGGGTTCATAAACACAGCAGGCGCATTTGTCAATCCGAAAGGCATCACTAGGAACTCGTAGTGACCATAACGAGTCCTAAATGCTGTCTTTGGAATGTCCTCCCTTCGCACCTTCACCTGATGGTAGCCCGATCTCAAGTCGATCTTTGTGAATACCACTGCTTCTATCAGCTGGTCGAACAGATCATCGATTCGTGGTAGAGGGTACTTGTTCTTGACAGTCAGAGCATTAAGGGCTCTATAATCAATGCACATCCGGAACGTCCCATCCTTCTTTGGTACAAACAGCACTGGTGCTCCCCAGGGTGATGCACTAGGACGAACGAATCCCTTGATCTGCAACTCCTCCAGCTGTAGCTTCAGCTCGTCAAGCTCCTTCTTTACCAACCGGTACATATTTGATGATATTGGTGCTGCTCCAGGTATTAGCTCAATGGTGAACTCTACCTCTCTATCAGGCGGTAGGCCTGGCAACTCCTCTGGGAAAACATCCTTGAACTCTGCAACGATTTCTGGGGGTGCCGTCTCCATCGCCATGTAAGCTCCAGCTGTGTGTCCTACTCCTCGCTCGATGGTGCCTCGCATGAATTCGAACTCCGAGTGTCCTGGCAGTCTAAAAGTAACGCTATCCTTCCGGCAATCTAGTACGGCATTGTACTGGCTTAACCAGTCCATGCCCAGAACTATGTCGAAAGCTGGCATTGGGAGTACCAAAAATCGTGCTCTCATCTCTCTACCACAAACTACTACCGAGCATGTTCTAATGGTGCTGGTAACCGGTACGATGCCTCCTCCAGTAAGTATCATCCAACTCTTAGGTAAGGGGGAGGTTGCTACTCTATGCATTGCTACGAAGCTACTAGATATAAATGACAGTGTAGCTCCAGAATCAAATAGTGCAGTTGCAGGTAATGATGCAACTAGAATTGTACCTGCGATAGTCTCCCCTTCTGGTTCCTCCTCGATAGATGCTAAAGCAAAGGCTTGCCCACGCCTCTGCCCTCCTGCCTGTTGTCGAGCCTGGTTGAAGTGTGCCTCCAGTGGGACAAAGGGTGGTCCACTCTGCAGCCCTCCGGTAGCTGGTGGACGCTGACCTCCTGCTGGGGGTGGTATCCTCAGTGGTGCTGCTGGTGGTCTCTGTCCAATCTGGGGTGCTGCATCTCTGTGCTGGGGGAAGTCTCTAGCAAGGTGCTGGCTGGCTCCACAGACCATGCAGAGCCCGAGCTTCTTCCTGCAGTCTCTGGTGATGTCTCCCTTCTTGCCACAAAAGTGACAAGTTGGGAGCTTCTTCTGCTGGTACGGCGCTGTCCTCTGCTGCGCCTGCGCTCCTGGACGGCAGATCGGTCCTCCTGCTCCTTATTGGGTCCTGGCTGGTATGTTTGTGCTGGAACGTCTCGCTCCTCCTCCTATAGCCTCTTGGATCCTTGCCTCTGATAGGACCTCTTCATAAGAGATCCTCGCCTGGGTAGTAGTGTACCTCTGAGCTCGTGAGAGAGGCCATGGTGGAATCTCTTGGCTTTCTCCAGGTCATTGGGGATCAGGGCTGTACCGAATCGGCTGAGTCTGCTGAACTCTCTGTCGTAGACGTCCACAGTCAGGTTCCCCTGCTCCAGGTGCAGGAACTAGGAGTACAGGGCGTTCCTCACCGTAGCTGGGAAATACTTCGTGTTGAAGTATTCCAGAAATTCCTTCCAAGTCTGCTGTCTGCCGATGCTGCGCTCCATAGAGTCCCACCAGTGATGGGCGTTGCCTGTGAGTTGGGCCCTCACTGCGGTCATCCAGAGATCGGGGTGTAGCTGCGAACCCTCTAACAGCATCTCAGTGTTGGAGACCCAGTCTGCGATCTCCTCTACCTTCTCCTTGCCCGAGAAGGTTCCCGGGCCCATCTGTCTGAAGCCTCGTACAGTGCCTGCTCGCTGGACAGGTGCAGGTGCTGGTGCTGGTACTGCTGGTTGGGCAGGTGCCCTCTCCAGTACTGCCATCAGGCCCTGTCTCAGGGTCTCCGTCTGCTGCCACTAGGCCTGCATCATCATCTGGAAGAACTGCATCATCTGGGGCTGTCCCTCCGTTGGTGGCATCTGAGGTAGAAACGGTGGAGGTGGTGGAAGCGGTACCTCTGGCTGTCTCTTCGGGTGCCGGCCTCTCGTACTGCGGTATCGGTGTCGCCCTCGAGGTCTGTCCCTCGAAGTACTGCCTCAGGATCGTCTGCGATGTCTGGCCCTCTGGCTGCTGCGTCTCCTTGTCGGGAGAGACCTGATGCCAGTGCATCATCGGGGCCTGAGGGATCACCTCTGCCTCTGGCTGAGGCTGCTCTCTGGGTGGTCCCTGAGTCGTATCCTCCCTCGGTGCTGCAGGTGGCACTATGGCACCAAGTATCTCACGTCGGCTACGAAGGTTCATCTCGCTAGTAATTCCTATCCTATTGTAGGCTCGCTGGGCACGTTACCATACCACAAGCGATAAATATTTGGTATTTCTGACCTGCATGGGCCACCACTAAAACCATGTCACGCCCCAGTCCCAAAATATATGGAACCAGGCCACGTGACATTGGCCAGCTGACACGTCTTCGAGGATATCCCAATTTAATGGATCCTGGCGAAGCGTGCTATGCTGTCCTAAATCTAACAAGTCTAATATCAACAACAGGCAGTGACTAATCTCATCCACAAACAACAAGTAAAATACTGAAAGGAAAGACTGGAATATAAGGACATAGTCGAATGACATAGTATAACTGAAATATGTCTGGTGGGAACAAACCCACTACAAATATTGGAGATAAAGTACTGATAGTCTGAAATAAAGTGCTGATAAGAAGAGTGACTGGAACAACGACTAACTAGGTAAGGAGCTCCAGTCATAGGCGGAAGGCCTACCAATCTGATCAGGGGTACTCTGATGGAAGGACCTCTAGCTCCTCGTCAAGAGCAAACCTCGTCTCCACACCTGGCCCGTATACTGTGGGATAATAGGCCTCGTCCAGATCTGGAAGATAACCAGGTCCTTAGAGGGACGTAACAAGATACAATATGCATGCCATATATAGTACTGAATAAAAGTAAAGAGGGGTGTGCTAGCCATTTAAGTGAATGCAATGTAAGGACAACCTCGGAACGTATAGGTAGGTATAGGCATAACGTCCAACGTCCTCTAGAGTGTGGTATCTGCAACGTCCATCATTCCGAAGAATGAGGTATCTGTATATAAGTATAATGTCCACACTCTAAGGTCGTGGTGTTTGCAATGTATATACATCCGTAACACTCCGAAGAGCGCGGTGTCTGAATATAGGGAGTCACTGGATCTATGGTTCCTCTGGATACCACGGAGTCCGATGGGGGTATCCCATACGTTTATCAGTTGTCCTTCCCACCCAATGTAGATACGCAAGTCGTATATACGACGTGAGTGTACCGTATCTAAATGCCAAGTCTCATCTAACTATACTACTCTAGTATACAGGCTAATCCGTGATGCATGTCGTACGCACCGATAGCGAATCGGGTACGCTAACCCGCATTCCAATATAAGTGTACCATCGTGATACGTATAAGTGTCACAGTCTAGGAAGATATCAAAATATCCTCACAGTAGTGGGTGAGTCAGCTAGCAACTAGGTCAAGTACACTACTCATCGACGCAATGTCGACTGCTCCCGAGTCAATTTCGGACGCGCACAGTTCATGTATATTTGCAATATTTATCATTTAATTTTAAGCAGTAATCCAGCAAGGTATACTTGCCTGTCCCGGGTAGCTGCGAAATCCAAAGTCCTGCTCCTGATGCCTCGGCGGTACTGTTCAGCAATCCTATATAGGATATAGTAATGACCAAATTAGTCGCTACAATAGCACGACTAAGACACACTGCTTGTATCTACAGCTGACATAGGGTCGGGACTGTGTATATATATATATATATATATATATATATATATATATATATATATATATATATACAATTAAGCATAATTTATTAGGTTTAGTATAATATATATGTTTAGTAGTACAAAAAGTATTTATGTATTATTTGGCAATAATACATATATTAAGTAAATACATATATATAAAATAGATAACATTCATAAAGTCATATATATATATATATATATATATATATATATATCTAGATACTATTTATTAATATATACAACAAAATGAAGGGTATATAAAAATATATAAACATACATGTAGATACCTATATATATATATATTTATACATATGCATACTAGAGGTTTAATACGTATACGTATTTAATATATAATATTATATTACATATAATATTCTTAATTTTAGAAAATATATTTAACCACAATAAATATTTTATATTTACTATTCTTCATATATTAAAATATACATACATACATACATACATACATACATACATACATACATATATATATATATATATATATATATTATATATGCCACATAGGTATACATTTTTAATATGAAGAAAATAATATATATGTAAAAATATACAATATTATTTTACATATATAATACTAAACCACCGAAAAACATTATTTAACTTTGATATATATTAACTACATACTATTTGTAATACGGTATATATACATTCATTTATGTATTTATATATACATTTACACAAAATACGAAATTTGTATTTATAAATAATATCAGTATTTTTATTAGTGTAACATATGTTTATATTTATTGATATTTATACACAGTATACAAGGAATACAGCAGGTATATATATATATACATGGTATTTATATAATTTATAAAATACGTATTAAATACGAAGAAATACATGATCTATATATCTAAACCTTGCAACCTAATATACATGCATAAATACTAACAATTATACATAAAATATTGTACCGTATTGTAGCTCAGGTCGAGGGGGTCACGGTGGCTGGACGTCGCCGGCGGGGGTGGCCGGACGGAGCTCCGGCGAAGCTCGGGGCGGTCGGCACAGCAACAGCGGGCCTGTGGTTCCTTGGCGCTGTGGGGGCGATTGTAGGTGGCTGTGGCGTCGACCGACGGCGAGGCTTGGCGGGGAGGAAGGGGGTTGGCCGGGGAGGAGTGTGGCTGAATTGGGCGGTCGGCGGTACAGTGGTGGCGGAGTACGGGGTGGTTGGGTGGTCGGCTGTGCGTGCGGGAGGGGGGCAGCTCGGGTTGGTGTTGGGCTGCTGGGGGGTTGCTGCCGGCGGTTAGGCGGCGGGTAGCGGTGGTGGTAGGTGGGGGAAAGGTCGGCGAGGATGGTCGGGTGGCTTTGGGGGTGGTCGGAGTTGGTGGTTGGCCGGAGTAGGACGGCGGGTGGTGGTTTGTTGGGGTCGGGCTAGGGGCTGAGTTTTAGGGAGTTAGGGTTTATGTGTTGTGTCCTAGGTTTGTCCTTTTAATGAGGTACTAGGTTGTTTATGTAGGTGAGAGAGTGGGGGGGGGGCTGCCTTGGGATTAGGGCCGATTGGACCTAGCTTTTGGGGAGTTGGGGATGTCCATCAAGATGAGGGGAGGGCTAGGAATGGGACATTTCAAATATAGGGCCATGATGTGCCCTACATAAAGTAAGGTAAGTACAAAGAAATAGGGGGGAAATAAATGGATACGGTTAGGGCATGACCAATTCTTTCTTCATGATGTTTGGGCCAATGAGAGGGGGACACCTTATTGCAATTTTGCAAATAGGCCCCTGAACATTTTGGTATTTGCACAATTCCTGAAATTGGAGATTTAATGTAACCAAACACCATGTTTGGTGTTCCTCATTGGGCTAGGATGGTGTATGGTGTTTTGTATGGGGCTTGTGGGTGTGGATGTGGGTTTGGGTTGGAGTTGAGTCTAATTCAATTGAGGTTAGGTCACCATATTAATTAATTCGTAATTAATGCACCGGTGTTTCTAATTTAGTTTAATAAAAATCCGGGGGTCTAAATGTCACGACCCGCACCCGGTTTAGGGGCACGAGAGCGTGGGTACGTCCAGCCTACGCCGCAGCATCGGCGGTAGAACGCTGTCTAGGTCAAGTACTATCTAACAATCTCACGCTAGTATCCAACTCCATAAGGAGATTCGGATAATACTATAAAAATATTCACAACATACTCAATCACAACTACAGCACGATAGGAATTGAAGAAATAAAAGAATACAATACAAGTCTAATGACAACATAATCATACCTGCAATCCTTAACTTTCAATCCCCAAGTGTGTCGGAAACCAGTCTACTAAGGTTACAGTCTGGAAAAATATTTTCCAGTCAGGAAGGAGCAAAGTACATCTCTAAATAGCAGTTCTATATAAATGACATAAACTATGTAGCAGTTCTAGATGGAAATATATCAGATGCATGTATAGGTACGAGGAATAAAAGAAATACTGGAAATATTGTAAGTAAATGCAGGAAAAGAAACATATGTCAAAGAGTAAGAATTCTATGACTAAGTGTGTGAGTACTAGCTTTAATATGTGATCGGCTTGGGAACTTGATCAGGCTGGTTACATGTGATTAGCTATGGTTCATATAAAGTCAGGCTAACCGTTGGTTAGCTATGGTTCATATAAAGTCAGGCTAACCGTTGGTTAGCTATGGTGCATGTAGAGATCAGGCTAATCACACGTAACAGCTATGGTTCATATAAGTGGTCAGGCCGCACCCGACGTGAGATGTGGGGTGAGCTATGGTGCATATAAAGTTGGGTATGATCACATATCTACACTAAAGTACTCCCCAAACCCCCGACTGGTATAGTAGATCCAATCATGGTACGCTATGGCACAGGATTCCCTAGGAAGGTAGCAAATCTCCCCGGGAATTAGTGTCTGTACATGCACAAGATATCAAGGAAACAAGTCTCGTACAAGCTACACCATGAATAAGGAATAACATCTCATGACGAGATCCGTGTATACCAATCCGTGTAACCAACGTGTCAAGAACATGTATATTTACACTAGATACAGTGAACATAGGAGATATCATAAATTAGAAACTAATCAGAGAATGTACTTGCCTTGGGTCCTTAGCTGGTGAATACCGAGGTCCTGTTCCAGAGTGTCCCCTGGGTAACCCAACAGTCCTATAACATATCACAAGCAAAACCACATTTGCATCAGATGCTACACTACACACACAATCAAATACCTAACTCAGGGCTGTGTCTGGCAGGGCACTAGTCAACTAGGGTCATCTAGTATATTCACCAATTAACGTAGTATTATTAATGATCAAATATAATACATATATTGTTATTCCAAAGTATATACAAGATAGGTATAACTGTATGTACATAAGTGGAAATATATTTTATTTATGAAAAAATGTACATCACCCCTTATTTAAGAATATATACATTTATACATTTATATACACTAAATAAAATATACTCATACCCTATATGTACCCAGATATATATATATATACCAATTATACGTTTAAACATATACCCACACAAAATATATACATATATATATATTTGTACCAAAATAATAATTATACTATATACAGGTAATTGTACCAACTAAATATATATATATAACATTAAATACGAAAACCTACATTAACATATATTATATGTTACAGATAATTTAATACATATATATAAAGTAGAGGTATACGTGAGACATATATACATATATATACTAAGTTAGAATATACTATATACCAAAATACACAATATTTATACATATACACATTATATTAAAATTCACTAAGTATATAAAAATATATATATATACACATGCCAAATTATGTTTTTATTAAACTCATACCAATTTTATATAGTAAAATACATATTAAGTATACCAATAATACATGTAGTAGAATACGTATTTATATATATTAATCACATTAAATACATTTATAAATTAACATTAATATACTTACACATATATTCATGCACTAAATTAACTACATACCCATTTTATATTTTGAAAATATTTTAAGTACACACGAAATATATATGTGTACATATACCAATATTACCTATACTAGAATACATATATCTATATAATCATATTAATTATATATACACATACATATATTATTCACTAATTATACACACTAATTATATTGATTTACCAGACTAATGCATTTTAATAAAATCCATTTACATAATAACCAAATTACATATTAATACAAACTAATTATATTAATATAACCAAATTACATTAATTAACTAAAAAATAACTAATTATATATATACTAACAGATTATATAATTTAATTAACTAGTTATAAATTAACTAAACAAATTATTAATTTACTAAACTAATTAACTAATTTACTTAACTAATTAACTAATTAATTAATTAACTAATTAATTAATTACTTAACCGTTTCATCTCAGAATAACTCGAAAGAAAGAGGGAAGAGGGAAGAAGGAAAGGGAGAGCTCACCTAGGGATTTCATCGGCGTTGGCGCGGGGTTCGCCGGGGCTGGTCGGCGGCAGCGTCGGTTTCAGCGGCGGCGCGGGGCTCGAGAGCGGCGGTGCTCTGTTCGAGACGGCGGGCGCTCCGCTCGAGGGGACGGCGGCTTCGAGGAGACGGTCGGCGGCTTCGAGGCGGCGGATCTGCTATGGCGGCGGCGGCAGCGGCTCCAGATCCGAGGCGGCGGCTTCGATTCGAGGAGGCGGTCGGCGAGTCTTCGTCCCGAGGAGATCCGAGGCGGTCGGCGTCTGTTCGAGGCCAGCGGCTTCGTCCCAGCGGCCACGGCGAGGCTCGGCTTCAGCGGCGGGCTCGACGACGTCGGCTCCGGCGGCTAGATCTAGGGTTAGGGTTAGGGTGCTGTCGTGTGTCCGGGGTTGGGTCTGTGGATCGTGTCCGGGGCAGGACACGATGGGTGCTTTACTGTGGACGTGTCCGGGTTTGCCGGACACGGAGATGCTGTGTACAGGGGTTGATGTGGAGGTGGTGTCCGGGTGTGTCGGACACGGAAAAGCTGGTTGTAAACTGTAAATCTGGACACAGGAAAAGAAATGGATATGGTGGGACACCCGGGGTCGGACCCGAGGCCATCACGGCTGACACGGTGATGCTGGACACACGGACACGAGCACAAAATGGTGATGACGGCTTGTTGGCTTTGTGGGGATTTGTGGGGGCTAGCTAAAAATGAAAATTAGGGTTTCTTGGGAATTGTGAGAATGAGAACTTAAATAGGGAGAAGGGTGTGGGATGAAGGGTTGCGGGTTGGCCCAATGATGAATGGCCCAGAATTAAACATAAAGGGCTTTTCATGTGGGAAGAATGAGGGCGTGAATGGGAGACGGAAAACGGTAAATTAAATAGAAAAGAAATTTAAGAAAAAATGTTTTTAAGAGGCTTTCGATTAGCTACTAATTAAACTCATTTTTCAAAATATTAGAAAGTATGTAATTCATTTATTTACTACCCCAATAAATAAAAATCTATTTTATTTTATCAACTAGTCTTTTAAATAACTATTTAGTTAAAACAATAATTTTATGACTCAAGCCAATAAATATTTGAAACTAGAAATATATGTTATTATTTATTTATTTATTTTGTAATACATCGTCATTTAGGAAAAATGATTTTTATAAAGATTTTTAAATTACCTTCTAAAATCAGACATCGTTCAAAATCAAATAAAAATTTTCAAGGAGAAATATTTTATAAAACTTGATATTTTAAAAAAATTAAAATCTAATTATTTTGGAAATTGGAAATCGGAGGTTACAAGTCTATCCACCTTAGAAAAATTTCGTCCTCGAAATTTTAGGGATGACTAGGATAGAAAAAAAATTTGTTGTTCATAATGATGAATATATCATTGAAAAAATATTTCTATAAGGAAAATATTTACCAACAGAAGGAAACATGAAGAAAAAGAAAATATGGTTTAAGACAGGAATGACATGAAGGAATCATGGCTCGGCTTTGGATCCTCTAGAAGGTTAGGTTTTGGGAAGTAGACACGATCACAAAAACAGATAATTTGAATAATGCACGTTACCTTTTCAAGGTAACTAAACCAAGGAAGACCCAGTATAATGAATGATATAGACATGAAAGTTATAGCTGAATCGAAAGATACGGTCGACAATTAGATTTAAGAACTTAAATACATCATTCAGAATGTAATCAAGAGACATCTAATTGCCCCTCTTAATTTCTAGGAAAAAATAGTCTTTACTACCATCTGAAAATAATCCTTCCTTTTTATCCTCGTTCATTTTACTTTTCTCAATCTTGTGATTCATCATTAACTAATATCTATAAAAGTTCAAATTCCACAACTTTATTAGATTAGATCTTCGAATTTCTGAATCAAAAGCCTTATCATCAAATTCGAGTTTGTTTATCTTATCATCAACTATACCTCGATTATTTCTTCGATTTCAGTGTTACTGTCATGGTCAAGATTTTAATTTAGATCACAACCTCAATATACCATGATCTAACCTTACGACCTTCAATTATACGATCCCATAATCAATTATTAAAATCTTCTTTACCATGAGCTTCATTTCATTCCATATTTCTTTATCCATATGTATAGTGTTTCCTAATTTTGAACTAATATATTTTTTTTTTCATCCTCTGAATTTATTATCCCAATGTAAAATTCTTTATTACTCAAATCCTCAATATTTTAGTTGAATTCCAGTCGTATCATAGTCTCCTCAAATTTTGAGTAAATAACTAAATACAAAATTTACTATCCAATCCCTCAATTGAAACCCAATCAATGCATATTTATAAAACTTAAAAACCTGCATCCCAAAATTTAACTTTAAACTCATCAATCATCTAACTCAAATTCAATTGATGCTTATTCCAATCTAACTCCTCATCCCAAGAATTTAATTCGACACTATTCCATTTACGATATTTATTTTCTGATTTTCGTTTTCCTCAAATATGCACGATGCGATGCTTCCAGAATCTTCAATGCAACATTCGTAACATATAAAATTTCTATCTTGCAATCAATTAGATAAAATGATAATCTCTCGAATTTCTCAAATTTTAAATAATCAATTCAATCATATCAAGACCTCCTTAAAATTAATAAATCCTCAAATTTTTGGCTCTGTCAATTTCTTAATTCTCCCTTTAAGTCAATATTTATCCTCGAGTTTCAATCATCCCCAATCTTCGTAAAATTAATGATCCGTCAATTCTTTTATTAACGCCTTAACTTTTTATTTAAATTAATGCTTATCCACAAATTTAATCCTCTTGTCTCTTTCTTTTTTTTTTTTTTTTTTTTGGTCAGTCATAACCTCGTCATAGATCTTTGCTATGGTCAAAACCCAATGATCATGGTTTGAGAAAACTCTATCTACAGCCATGCAATTTAAGAAAATGTAGGTCATGTGTCTTTTGCCATGGTATTTCAGTCTCTGTTAGGGGTACTACTAGTTATATTCTAACAAGAAAATCATGCATGTGAACCACAGTACTAGGAAAATCAATCAATCAATCGAAAGGCGAAAGAAAAGGAACATTAGGAAGGAAGAAGGATCATGTTAACATATTACTTGTAGTGTCTACTATCTCTAACAAACACTTAACTCTAGCACACTAACAATTTCCTATTCATGTATACTGGTACCCATATCAACTAATCATATATTAATATTCATATCTCCCATCTACAAAAAATTAATCCTCCAAATAATCGTCAAGGTTTAACTTCCCGATCAACTTAAAATAAAATGCATATACCTCCTCAAAATTTGATACTTCACATCGAAATAAAATTTAATCACTTCTAAAATCTTTGTAGCCTTAACTATGTTTAGTGAGTCAAATTTAAATTCTCAATATTTTAATAACATAAAAATCTCAACTCCTTAAAAATTCTGAAAATTTAAAAATTTATTTCCACCCTTTAATTTATAACTCCTCAATGTACATATTAGTGCTCACGGTCTCTGATACTCAAGGTGCACTCAATACCTCTATTGTCTAGAACTGTGTACTAAATTTGTACCGCCCGAATCACTTGCACTATTACCTCCAATGATCAAAGTTATCATCAACTGTGTTTTCTTTCATGATTTCAATTTATGTTAATTGGTATATCATCTAATTATCAACACACAGAGTGCTTACTGTTATTAACGTCATCCTTGACCAATCCTTGGTATAGAATCATTAGCACTCTTGGTATTATATCACTAGCCGCATTAATGGATTATCTCATCAAGCTCATTAGACTCATGATCACCTGTATCCTCTATAACACTCATGTTTATTTACTCTCATGGGTATGTGTATGGTTCCTCATCTCGATGGTTGTATATGTATTTCCTTCAATCCTTTAAAGCCTATTAAACTAATCCGTGATGCTTCACAACTTCCATTACTAATCCTGATATTTCTCTACTTATGACATCTCATTAAACCCTTTATACATATACATTTCTTTACCTTTAACATTTCCGATATCAACCATCAAATTGGACATCATGCTCCATAAATCCTTAACACAATTTCCGGATACTTAATCGTCTACATAGATCACTCAATTACATGATCATGATTATCCAGGACGGGTAATTGGCTCTGATACTAACTCTGAGAACTATCACTGATACTCTATACTCTCCTTAACTCTCAGTCTCTAATGACACTACTCCTAGAATCATTGGTACAAGGTACTATGCTAAGGGCTAACTCTAGATTAAAGCCTACTGCTCACATGCCCAACTAAGAAACACTTACAACTCATTAGCAACACAGTCAATACTAATACAAGACACAAACAAAATTACAAGCCACTAATTATCATACTTAACAAGAAATCCTCAAGGAATAGGAGCTCAAAGACTGAATTGAGGACAGAAGGTATCTTTACTGCTAGTAAAGAAAGAGCGGTGGAACAAAGTCCTGGAATAACAGAAATAGATAAGTCTTGAGATGATATTTTAAGAACCAATTTAGGATACAACCTGATAATCATACACGTCTGTCTGAAATCATGACACTCAGAATCCTCGCCACGCCAGTAAGCATAGATGCGATAAACGACAGGTTCCGTAACTAAGGTATACAACCCTATAATTATGTCGTCTAGAATACTCGCCACGCCAACCGGTATGGCTGCGAGAAACTCTAAATCTCATAACTAAAGTATGTACATCCAAGTTAGGTTCCTACGTTCTCGTCACGACAGCTAATATGGCTGCGATAAATTCTAGGTTCCATAACCAAAGTAGACGTTTTACCTTCCTCACTGTCCTCATCAACATATGTCATCAGATGATACCGTAAATTTTAGCCCGTAAAATTCATCTCGATATGAAATCAATTCAACAACGATACCAAGAATTAAAGTTAACAACTGGTCAACAAGAATCAAGCTTAACAATGATACCAAGAATTTAATTTAATAACTGCTCAACAAGAATCAAGTTCAGTAACAACAAGCGAGAGCGAACGGAAACAGGGAAAAGATTTAAATTGTAAATTGTAATAAGATTCTCAAGGGGTCATCCCAGGAAATCTTTCAAGAATTTGTGATTGAGTATCCTCTCTCATCCTAGTATCCTATGTCCTATATTCTATAGCAGGCACGCAGTAGTATAACAAGGATGCCACACTACTACAACCTCGCACAACTCGCGAAGTCTGACCTGCATGGGCCACCACTAAAAACGTGTCACGACCCGCACCCGGTTTAGGGGCACGAGAGCGTGGGTACGTCCAGCCTACGCCGCAGCATCGGCGGTAGAACGCTGTCTAGGTCAAGTACTATCTAACAATCTCACGCTAGTATCCAACTCCATAAGGAGATTCGGATAATACTATAAAAATATTCACAACATACTCAATCACAACTACAGCACGATAGGAATTGAAGAAATAAAAGAATACAATACAAGTCTAATGACAACATAATCATACCTGCAATCCTTAACTTTCAATCCCCAAGTGTGTCGGAAACCAGTCTACTAAGGTCACAGTCTGGAAAAATATTTTCCAGTCAGGAAGGAGCAAAGTACATCTCTAAATAGCAGTTCTATATAAATGACATAAACTATGTAGCAGTTCTAGATGGAAATATATCAGATGCATGTATAGGTACGAGGAATAAAAGAAATACTGGAAATATTGTAAGTAAATGCAGGAAAAGAAACATATGTCAAAGAGTAAGAATTCTATGACTAAGTGTGTGAGTACTAGCTTTAATATGTGATCGGCTTGGGAACTTGATCAGGCTGGTTACATGTGATTAGCTATGGTTCATATAAAGTCAGGCTAACCGTTGGTTAGCTATGGTTCATATAAAGTCAGGCTAACCGTTGGTTAGCTATGGTGCATGTAGAGATCAGGCTAATCACACGTAACAGCTATGGTTCATATAAGTGGTCAGGCCGCACCCGACGTGAGATGTGGGGTGAGCTATGGTGCATATAAAGTTGGGTATGATCACATATCTACACTAAAGTACTCCCCAAACCCCCGACTGGTATAGTAGATCCAATCATGGTACGCTATGGCACAGGATTCCCTAGGAAGGTAGCAAATCTCCCCGGGAATTAGTGTCTGTACATGCACAAGATATCAAGGAAACAAGTCTCGTACAAGCTACACCATGAATAAGGAATAACATCTCATGACGAGATCCGTGTATACCAATCCGTGTAACCAACGTGTCAAGAACATGTATATTTACACTAGATACAGTGAACATAGGAGATATCATAAATTAGAAACTAATCAGAGAATGTACTTGCCTTGGGTCCTTAGCTGGTGAATACCGAGGTCCTGTTCCAGAGTGTCCCCTGGGTAACCCAACAGTCCTATAACATATCACAAGCAAAACCACATTTGCATCAGATGCTACACTACACACACAATCAAATACCTAACTCAGGGCTGTGTCTGGCAGGGCACTAGTCAACTAGGGTCATCTAGTATATTCACCAATTAACGTAGTATTATTAATGATCAAATATAATACATATATTGTTATTCCAAAGTATATACAAGATAGGTATAACTGTATGTACATAAGTGGAAATATATTTTATTTATGAAAAAATGTACATCACCCCTTATTTAAGAATATATACATTTATACATTTATATACACTAAATAAAATATACTCATACCCTATATGTACCCAGATATATATATATATACCAATTATACGTTTAAACATATACCCACACAAAATATATACATATATATATATTTGTACCAAAATAATAATTATACTATATACAGGTAATTGTACCAACTAAATATATATATATAACATTAAATACGAAAACCTACATTAACATATATTATATGTTACAGATAATTTAATACATATATATAAAGTAGAGGTATACGTGAGACATATATACATATATATACTAAGTTAGAATATACTATATACCAAAATACACAATATTTATACATATACACATTATATTAAAATTCACTAAGTATATAAAAATATATATATATACACATGCCAAATTATGTTTTTATTAAACTCATACCAATTTTATATAGTAAAATACATATTAAGTATACCAATAATACATGTAGTAGAATACGTATTTATATATATTAATCACATTAAATACATTTATAAATTAACATTAATATACTTACACATATATTCATGCACTAAATTAACTACATACCCATTTTATATTTTGAAAATATTTTAAGTACACACGAAATATATATGTGTACATATACCAATATTACCTATACTAGAATACATATATCTATATAATCATATTAATTATATATACACATACATATATTATTCACTAATTATACACACTAATTATATTGATTTACCAGACTAATGCATTTTAATAAAATCCATTTACATAATAACCAAATTACATATTAATACAAACTAATTATATTAATATAACCAAATTACATTAATTAACAAAAAAATAACTAATTATATATATACTAACAGATTATATAATTTAATTAACTAGTTATAAATTAACTAAACAAATTATTAATTTACTAAACTAATTAACTAATTTACTTAACTAATTAACTAATTAATTAATTAACTAATTAATTAATTACTTAACCGTTTCATCTCAGAATAACTCGAAAGAAAGAGGGAAGAGGGAAGAAGGAAAGGGAGAGCTCACCTAGGGATTTCATCGGCGTTGGCGCGGGGTTCGCCGGGGCTGGTCGGCGGCAGCGTCGGTTTCAGCGGCGGCGCGGGGCTCGAGAGCGGCGGTGCTCTGTTCGAGACGGCGGGCGCTCCGCTCGAGGGGACGGCGGCTTCGAGGAGACGGTCGGCGGCTTCGAGGCGGCGGATCTGCTATGGCGGCGGCGGCAGCGGCTCCAGATCCGAGGCGGCGGCTTCGATTCGAGGAGGCGGTCGGCGAGTCTTCGTCCCGAGGAGATCCGAGGCGGTCGGCGTCTGTTCGAGGCCAGCGGCTTCGTCCCAGCGGCCACGGCGAGGCTCGGCTTCAGCGGCGGGCTCGACGACGTCGGCTCCGGCGGCTAGATCTAGGGTTAGGGTTAGGGTGCTGTCGTGTGTCCGGGGTTGGGTCTGTGGATCGTGTCCGGGGCAGGACACGATGGGTGCTTTACTGTGGACGTGTCCGGGTTTGCCGGACACGGAGATGCTGTGTACAGGGGTTGATGTGGAGGTGGTGTCCGGGTGTGTCGGACACGGAAAAGCTGGTTGTAAACTGTAAATCTGGACACAGGAAAAGAAATGGATATGGTGGGACACCCGGGGTCGGACCCGAGGCCATCACGGCTGACACGGTGATGCTGGACACACGGACACGAGCACAAAATGGTGATGACGGCTTGTTGGCTTTGTGGGGATTTGTGGGGGCTAGCTAAAAATGAAAATTAGGGTTTCTTGGGAATTGTGAGAATGAGAACTTAAATAGGGAGAAGGGTGTGGGATGAAGGGTTGCGGGTTGGCCCAATGATGAATGGCCCAGAATTAAACATAAAGGGCTTTTCATGTGGGAAGAATGAGGGCGTGAATGGGAGACGGAAAACGGTAAATTAAATAGAAAAGAAATTTAAGAAAAAATGTTTTTAAGAGGCTTTCGATTAGCTACTAATTAAACTCATTTTTCAAAATATTAGAAAGTATGTAATTCATTTATTTACTACCCCAATAAATAAAAATCTATTTTATTTTATCAACTAGTCTTTTAAATAACTATTTAGTTAAAACAATAATTTTATGACTCAAGCCAATAAATATTTGAAACTAGAAATATATGTTATTATTTATTTATTTATTTTGTAATACATCGTCATTTAGGAAAAATGATTTTTATAAAGATTTTTAAATTACCTTCTAAAATCAGACATCGTTCAAAATCAAATAAAAATTTTCAAGGAGAAATATTTTATAAAACTTGATATTTTAAAAAAATTAAAATCTAATTATTTTGGAAATTGGAAATCGGAGGTTACACTAAATTTGGTTGGACAAGGGTCATTGGTGTAGTAGGCTCAGTGTACAATAATATCATGATCTGGGTTGGTCAAGACGGATCGAGGTGGGGTCTCAATTTCGATTGGAACGGACAACGAACGTAATTACGCAATTTATTTAAATTGCGTACGGACGTTTGTAACGACTTTTGTGCGACTAAAATCAGGCACAAAAATTCGTAGTCGGGGTCTGTTCTAGGTTCAATATGATAGGTTAGCATATCTAGGCCAAGTATGTGGAATTTGTTTTAGGGCAACAGCTAGGGTGGTATCCCAAATAATCAAATCACTGCACAGATATAATCATACTATTTAATAAATCTTAATTATACCTAGTTAACCCTAATTAGGCTAATTTAATTATTTAACCCTAATTTCTGGTCGAGGGGGTTTACACCTGATGAAGTTGCAGAATATAATTCCGTAATGGAAAGCGACACATGGCAACTATTCTTCGATGGTGCCTCCAGAACTGGTCCTAGGGGAAACGTGGTTTCAGGAGTAGGAATCGTCCTGGTCACTCCTGATAAACTCGTAATCTACCGAGCATATTCTCTTAGCGAGCCATGCTCCAACAATGTGGTAGAGTACAACGCTCTACTAATCGGGCTCCAAGTCGCTAAAGAGCTGGGGGTCGAGTCCTTGGAAGCTTTCGGTGATTCTCTGCTCATCGTCAATCAAGTCAGGGGAATATATGAAGTCCGGAATCCAGACCTAATCCAGTCTAGCTGCAGATTTAGCCATGACATTCAAAGGATTCTTCCTAGAGCATGTACCTCGATCTCAGAATTTGGAAGCTGATGCCCTAGCCAGTCTAGCTGCGGATTTAGCCACTCCTATAAGAAGGCAGAATTCAGTAATCCTTCTTAACAGAGATTTAATCTGTGTGAAGAACAACTTTCACATAGAAACTGGAGAAGTCCCTTCATAGATTTCGTGGCATACGAAATCTTGCCGAAGGACCCCAAAGAAGCAGTATCCGTCAAAAGACGATCATTACGCTTCTACTTCGATGCATCTTCACAATGCCTATATCGCCGGACCTACGACGGACTGCTATTGAGATGTCTCTCTAATGACGAAGCACAGCAGATTATCCGAGAAGCTCACAACGGCGTGTACGGAGCGCATCAACCCGGTCCTAAGCTACAGGATCGTATCAGGAGAATGGGCTATTACTGGCCCACTATGATCGCAGATGTGATCAACTATGCAAAACAATGCAGAGCCTGTCAGGTTCATACAGACTTCATACATCAACCGTCTGAATATCTACATCCTACAGTTGCATCCTGGCCTTTCGAAGCATGGGGTATGGATATCATTGGTCCTATTCACCCGTCTTCTTCCAGAGGTCACCGGTTCATACTGGCCATCACAGATTATTTCTCCAAATGGGCAAAGGTGATCCCTCTTACTGAGGTAAAGGCGTCTAATGTAATCAGCTTCATCAAGCATCACATCATTTATCGCTTCGGGGTACCCCGGAGGATAATTCACGACAATGGGCCTCAGTTTATCAGCCAAGCGTTTCACCAATTTTGCGATAAAAATCGGATACGTAATATTGCCTCTACGGCATATTATCCAGCTGCTAATGGTTTGGCGGAAGCTTTCAACAAAACCATTATCAAATTCTTGAAGAAGTTCGTCTCTTCAAACAAGAGAGATTGGAATGAAAAGCTGGGCGAATGTCTCTGGGCATACCGCACAACAGTACGAACACCGACAGGTTGTACCCCATTTTCATTGGTCTATGGGAGCGAAGCAGTCTCCCCATTGAAATCCAGATCCTGTCACTTAGGATAGCCGTGACTAATGAGGTGACTCAAGAAAAGAATGACCTGTTAAGGCTTCAAGATCTAGAAGGATTATACGAGAAACGCCTCCAAGCTCAACAGCGCATCGCGCTCTACCAAGCACGCATTTCCAGAACTTTCAATCATAAAGTAAAGGAAAAAGTGTTCAAAGTTGGCGAGCTAGTTTTAGCCGTAAGAAGGCCGATGATTCTTACTCACAGGAGTAAAGGCAAATTCCAGCCCAAGTGGGAAGGCCCTTATGTGATCAAGACAACATTCTCAAACGGCGCTTACAGGTTAGCCCAGCCTAATGGAGACCTGTTAATGGCTCCTATCAACGGTAAATTCTGGAAAAGGTACTATGCTTAATCTCCTCTGCTCAAGTGAAATATAGCGAGAAACTCGATTCTGACAAAACTACTTTCAAAACGAAACTAGTTGGGTCATATTCTATCATGTCCATATAACCTCTGAATAGATATGTTCGACTAATTTGGAAATGCAATACCTATCACGTCCATATTACCTCTGATAGTGTCTTGTCTACAAACTTTAGTCAAAGCATATTCTATCATGTTTGTATGACCTATGAATAGATATATCCTACCAAAGAACATTATATCATGTCCGTA
Organism: Iris macrosiphon; assembly: GCA_036927795.1. Lineage (NCBI taxonomy): Eukaryota > Viridiplantae > Streptophyta > Magnoliopsida > Asparagales > Iridaceae > Iris > Iris macrosiphon. The sequence continues at coordinate 52,249,932 of JAYESA010000007.1, forward strand.
TGACCATTGAATAGATATGTCCTGCTAAAAGTTTATCGAGAGTCTATCACGTCCATACTACCTCTGATATCACTCTCGCCCAAACCTATCATTTACATTCCGAAATGATGGGTCCACAAAGTCAGAAAAGAGTCTTTTTTATTTATTCCCAAAGAAAAAAGAGAGCATAATTATATTTGGGAAGCAAAAAGAAGAAAGGGTACATCATTGTGGGGGAGCGGTCAGATCGCGAATCAGCTGCACCAGTGCAGCTATCCTCTCATTCCTGGAAACCAAGGCATCAGCGCGGGCCCGCTCCAGCCCTGCCTCGTGGTTGCTCATAAAGGACAGCTCGGCCCTTGCCCGAAGAGAGCCAGTACGGGCAGCTTCTGCCCGCTCCAAACCCCGTCGTGCTGTGCTCAGTTGACCAGTCGCTACATCTAGACCTGCCAACGACTGAGAAGCCCACTCCTCTGCCAGAGCGAGTTTTTCCTTCAACTTGCGGGCCCTCGCTACGTTCCCTTCATGCTCGGATTGGCACTTCGTCTGAAGAGCAAGAGCCTCCTCCACGATAGCTTTTCTTTCATCCATCTCCAGCTTATGTGTTTTGATGGAGTTATCTAGGCTTTCCAGCTGTTTAGTAAGCTGTGCAGTCATGAGGTCGTATCTGGCCTGGACTTCAGCTTCAAGGCTGCCCCGAACCAGATGCAATTATTCGTTAATAGGTTGCTCCAAACCATTAACCATCGCCTCCAGGGCGTCAGCTACCCCAGAATCGCCGAACTCCCTGACCGCCCCGATCAAAAACAGAGAAGCCTTCTTCAGACGCTCGAAGTCTAGATTCTTCGCCAACACCATTGATATCAGCATTTTCAAACTGGTGTAAAAGAGGCTGGTATACTGCTCGGTCAGCGCAACCAGATCTGATTGAACGCCAGGAGTGGCCGTGATATTGGCAAGTCCCCCTCCAGGAGTGGTTGCAGACGATGTGGCCACGGCCGTCACCTCAACAGGTGGTGCGACCAAGGAAGATGCGACAATGACAGTCGAAGTCATCGGCATACTCGCAGGAGGCGATGTCACAATGACAGGCTCATCCTCCTCTTGAGATGATGAAACTACTCGGGGCGAGCCGGCACCCGAAGATGCTTCCTCTTAAAACTCAGGCACCTCCATGTCGCCACCAGAAGCCGAAGCAGAGCCAACAAGCGCTTCAGCGCTCTTCTCCCCGTAGACATCTGCCCCTGAAAAGAAGACGAGAAATTTAATATCGACACGATGTTAATTGCTCAAAAAAGAATGGCGTGAAGACGACAGTTACCCACAGCCGACAGCACATATGTCGCATCTGCAGCCAGTACAGCAAAATCGCTTCTTAATAATGCTAAGCAGGCTATCATACCTGTAGAAAGGGGTCTGATAGCTGACGCTGACAAGTAGTCTTCCAAGTCCTCCTCAAATTCCAACCGAGGCTCATCGGCTGGAATATCGCCAGGTGCGCTCGCAGGCACGCGAGGGGTCTCTTCCGACGCTGGTCCGGATAAAGGTATATGGAACCTTATACTCAGCCGCGGAGGCGACTTCATTCCACTACCGGAGGCAGTAGCAGCAACGACAGCCTCAAGCAGGAGTTCTCCGGCACCGCCAGCCGAAACTGAGGGTCCCTCTCCGAAAGACGAGGAACCTCCAATCAAAGATACATCCCCAATAGGGGAGACAGCAGGTTCCTCTCTAGGAGCCTCAACACCAAGAAGTCGGAAAGGACGGTTAACCGTCTTCTTCTTCCTCTTGCGAGAGGAAGTCTGCTTCGGAGCTGGAGCCCTTCTCTTTCCAGAGACTACCAAAGCCCCCGCAGGCGGAGGCACTTCACACCTCAGCACCGACAACAGAGGCTCATCCGGAGTGACGGACTCCTCACCCTCGTCAGAAGAAACCGAGGGGACTTCGACTCTTCCCCCAGGCTTGGAAGAAGGCACCCTAAAGCTTCCACGTATGTCAAAATTGCGATGGAAGGTGTTGATCGCCACGTAGAACTGGGCATACGAAAGGAGGATGCGCAGCTCCGTGGAGAGTGTGACGACCGGCATGGTAAAGATTGCTCCCGTATAACCCACGATAAAATATCGCCATCCTCTGGCTCCATCAATGAGTCCGCCCTTGGACCTGAAGCTGGTGACGGCATTGCCCACATGCAACTGATCGTACCCAAACTGCCTGGCGAACCGACTGGGCAAGTAGGGCTCGAAGAAGCAATGATCTTCACTTCTGTACAGCAAATGGGAGGGTCTGATGCAGACCAACCAATTAAAAGCTTCCGGAGAAAGATTGGTCTTCTCTCCACCTAAATCCTCAAGCCTAATCCCCGATTGATTGCGATGTACAGAGGGGACAGTACAGAGGAGCTTCCAGCAGTGACTGAGGTTCAGCACCAGCCGACAGTCTAAAACTGTGTTCACGTTCCAGGGAGAGTCCTTGTAGTTCAGCAAGAAACTACCCCCCGAGCTACTACCAGGGCCGGGAGACATCACCCGGGGGTTATGGAGAATTAACCATCCCATCAAGTACAGGTATGGTAACTCTACCCTGGGAAAGCTATCACGCCGAGCTTCATCGACGAGAAGCCCATCAGTCATAGCTCTCAGGCCAGCCTGTATACGGCACACCATAGCAGGGAGCAAGCCCAGTCTTGCCTCGAACACCAGACGTACGATAGGCCACAGGATATTCCGGTGAATGCGGTCCGTGAACGCAATATCGGGCACCACTACTTGACGCAGCCATATGGAGAGGAAACCAGCCAGCCGAGCTTCCTTAGACAGAGGCCTGCGGCAACGCCACAAGTAACTGTAGGTCTTAGTGCCTTCAGGATACTTTCCTACCCCGTCATTGAGAATCTGATCTGGAGCCTTAGCATCCTCCATAAGATCCTCGATGACCTGGGCACTAAGCACGCCCAAACAGTTCACAGGCTCATTCTTGCCCCCCGAGACTTTCTCCGACTTGGCGGCCCTGGCCCGGTGGAAGAAGAGGTAGGACGTCCACTTAGTAGTGTGAGCCAAATCAGAAGGCTTATCATAAAAAGTGGTGCACGCGAAGTAGTGGCACATCAGCTCCTGATATACTTCCACAGCCCGAGGGTCCGAGTCCTCCAACTCCCGGTTGGTGGGAACATACTCTTCATATGGGGTATCCCCCAACGGCAGTCTCGAGATCACTACCATCTCATGGAGGGCCAACCCCAACTCCCCCAGTGGAGTGGCGAAGGTCCCGGTGAGCGAAATGTATCGCTCCATCAGTGCCAGAAACAGGTTAGGGTTGGTAGGCAACCCAACACTCGTCGCACTCACAGCAGCATACAGTCTAATGACCTCCAGCTCTCTCCGAAAATGCTTCAAGGCCCAGTCAACTAGGCAAGCCCATCGGAGGTTTGTTGGGGTGATCCACCCATTGCACCGAGGATTCTCCTTGGGGTATACCCCCCCTCGCCCCATGAAGTCGTTGCAGAAAGTCGGCAATTGGACCGGCTGGATCACTGAACTGTCTTCTCGGGACGCTGCCCGGGCACAGTCCCCTGAATACCATCACAACGCCGGAAAGGCGGCTGGCAAACGACCCCTGGTCAGCTCCTTTTAGATGAAAGATCTTCCCCAGCTTGCCGTGAAGATCGGGAGTCAGCGTCCATGACATCCTCCTGGGATGTGTAGCATGGGAGAAAGCCGAGATGGGATAATCTCTCAGCATCGTTGGCAGATACAAGACCACACTCTCAGCGGGGAAAACCCAATGTTCTCTCTTGGGCTTCGTCTGGGACTGTTTGTCAATCATGTCCCCAAAGAGAAAAGTCGGCTTGATGTATTGGTCCCCGTCTATGTACGTCAGGGGCTCTCCATTAATCATGTTCAGCAACGTCCGCTTGCCCTGAGCCGATATCAATATCTCCCTTCCTTTAGGATACTGGGGTCCGGAGATAGGAAATGTCACGTGGGACAGATCCTCCAGATAGTTTGAGTGCAGCATCCCGGCAGCGGAACCCATCACCTCGGCCAGTGGAGACTCATGCAAGTTAACTGCAAAAGTGCAAGGAAAATACGTCATTACAAATCTTGCAAACATAAAAACCAAGAAACGACAGTCTGTGCTTTACGCCAAGACTATACAAACTTGGTCATTTTTACGTCGGAAGTCACGTCCAGAAGCGTAATTGGCGGTATACAGTCCGTGCTTTACGCCAGACTGCCAAAATTCTAGTTATTACGCCGGAGGTCCCATCCACAAGCGTAAAGCTAAAATTTTATAGTATACACCAAGTTTTCAGCAGTCAGAGCTTTTACGCTCAAAACTGCGAAAATATAGAGTTTTTACGCTGGCACATTAGAAATGTGGGCGTAAAAGATGAAAACATCTCCGTGCGTCATCTTCCTCAAAGAGGCTATCAGCACAGAAGATGACCTAGCGTGGTCACGTTCAACGTGTGCGAAGGATTTTTCGTCATTCTTTGTCATCCCAAAGGCTCTACCTCTAAGGCCGGGTGCGCTGCTCGTCGGCGGGATGCTTCGCTCAGAAGAAATTTTACCTTGCCCGACCGAAGACTCTCTCGCTGGGGCAGAAGAACGAAAAGAAGAACCTATACCCTTTCCCTTAGTGGAGGGGATTTGTTTCGGCGCCATTTCTGAAAACTCGGAGTGCTCGGAGAAAGAACGAGGGGAAAAACTCAAACATTCGAAGGCTCTCTTTCACAGAAGACGGATGAAAAGTTTTTCTCTCAAAAGCTTGGGATATATATAGAGTTCGGGTCGACTCCTCGAATCCTCGGACAAACTCCTCGAAACCCCAACCAAATCTCACAATTAATATTTGGTTATGATTGGGTACTACGTCAGCCCACTACTCTCGAGAGGCGGACAGTTAGCAAATTCGAAGTTTTTCGTGCAAAAGCAGGTCAGCGGTTCCTACGCTAAGGAGCTTTTTTACGCTCGTCAGCAACAGATCTACGGTTTTTATGCTCGCAAGCTATCATTCTATGGTTTTACGCACGGATGCCTTTGTGCTCGGTAGCTTTTATGCTCGAAAGGCTACAAATCTACGACTTTACGCTCAGCAGATACCAAATCGATGATCTCACGCTCGGTGGCGCTTAGTTTACGCTCGGAAGCAACAGATCCACGACTTCACACTCAAAATTTTTTTCTTTTCAGAAGCTACAAATCTACAGTTCTATGCTAAAGAGCTTTCTACGCTCGACAGCTACGAATCTACGGCTTTACGTTCGACGGCTACAAGTCGGGTTTTATGCCCAGATGCCTTTGTGCTCAGTAGCTTTTATGCTCGAGAGGCTACAAACCTACGATTCACGCTCAGGAACTACACGTCTATGATTTCACGCTCGATGGTGTTTAGTTTATGCTCAGAGGCTACAGACTAATGATTTCATGCTCTACGACTTCCCGCACATCTGAAAGATACGTCGGCCAGTGTATGCGTACACCTGAACGGCCCTCAAGGCGGTCAATTACAGGAGTTCACACAGAAGATACTCCTTCTTGACCTCAAAATATCCCATGTACCCGAAGCATACAGAGTTCAAACATTGAGAAATTACTCTTCTCGGGTCAATTGTAGGTTCATCCAGACTCCAGTCTGAATATTTCATCTATCAAGATGTCAACTCAGTTTGACAGCCATTTCTCGACCCTGTTCCAAGGGATTTTTGAGAAATCATTCTTGAAGATGAAGTCTGAAACAAGAATTCTGTTTACACAAGTAAAAACAACAGTTCATAATTCCACACGGTTCCTCACTCCTGACGACCGAATAGTTCGAGCACTCGACTGCTAAAGTGGCTTTCTGCGCATCACTAAGTTATGCGTAAAAGACAGGACATGACCTAATATTCTTTCTATCAGAGTCGACGTTAAGAATCAGACGTGTCGAAGCTACACATATTCAGACTTCACAGCAACGTATTGAAAAATGATTATATGCAGAGAAGAAAGACGATTTTAATAAAAAAAATCATGATTACATATGAGAGAAATCCAATCTACAAGGGTTTTTGTCCATTTTCATGATTACATGAGGGAAATCTCGTCAATAAAGGGCTTTCTCATCATCGTCAGAAGATCGCACCCAGAATATGTTCTGACAGGTTCTCGCATGGGCACAATTCTTCATCCATCTTCTCCAACAGTCAGTCGGTTGCCGTAAACTGACTGGCATGGCAATGATCAACGGCGGGAGGATACAAAACTGGGCATAGACCCATCCTCCAACAGAAAAGCAGGGTACTGCTTTCCTACGCCCAACGCCATGACAGATTTAGTTGAGGTATTTTACCCAACCCAATACCCGAGGTCAGAGCTAGTTGCTGCTCTCATCCCCGGAGGTAACGGGAGAAGGTGCCAAGGTCTAATACGACCCTTCCCTTCTCTTGGAAGAACTGCCATATAAAGTTATTGATTTTCCCGAGCAAGGGAGGCTAAGATATCCTTCCATGATCCATCGTTGCAGTGGACACTTGCTCGAAGATGCCATCTTTTTTGGCTCCTTACATGCTGGAAGAACATGATCTCCTTCTTCCTTAGGGGACCCGACGAACTCCGGCGATCATCCTTGTGTGGTAAAAGGAATGTGGGAAGAACAGGTTAAACTCCTCAGCCTTTTATAGGCGAGAGAGGTCACGCCGGTCCCCAATAAATCTGCCATAAAGTCAGCATCGACCGTTTCAACGCTCCATTCAAAAACGTTTCGAGTTACGAGGAGCGGTTTATGCTTCATTCAAAGTATTTCAAATTCCGAGGAATTTTGAAAGCTTTAAAGGGGGTCTTGTAGAAGCATAAAAAATACGCCGGATGGCTATACGCAGCATATTGATGCAGAGCAGCGTAAACAGAGGCCTTCAGAGCCATCAAACGTGCAATAGAGCTTTTTTCGCTAAACACAGCGTGAAATATAAGCTCAAAGGACCATCCACGTAAGGCAGTACGTCCAAGCCACTTCAGCGTAAACATGGTACTTCATCGCCTCCTGGGCGTAAATTCCATCCTCTTTCAATGCAACATTGAAGTGTACGAGAGACGCTTCATATTCTCCGAAGTGAACCTGTCAGATCCTGCAATGAACCTGATGTCTGGACTTCTAACAAAGGGATAATGCACGGCTACCCAGACGACAGCTATAATGATGGCACAGCACTGCAACCTAGGCTGTCATTTACCACCATTTGCTTTGCGTAAACTGCTTTTACGTGCACAAAGGGATACGCTGCCTTGTTTTACACAAGCAGACATGAGTTGTTTACGCTCCGCAGTAGATAAACCGCCTGCCACATCAAAAGCAACACTTTGTACGGGGCTCGAGGCACGTCTCTACGTCTAATGCGCAGAGCGGTGACAGTTTCTCGAGGCATGTCTTTACGTCTAAAGCACAGAGCGGTGACAGTTTCTCAAGGCACGTCTCTGCGACTGATGCATAGAAGGCCTGCAGACCTTCAAAAACACGCCTCCGCATTTAATGCACAGGATGGTGGCAAATCTCGGCATTTAATGTAAGAGATTTGATTATATCTTCAAAAGCTGTAATTTCGGCTAAGACGTCCACATCAGCACTCTGGCATGGTACGCAGCGGCTTCTACGCCCACTCGGCCTCTATGACCACTCGGCTTCTACGCCCACTCGGCTTCTACGCCTATTCGGCTTCTACGCCCACCCGGCCTCTATGACCACTCATCTTCTACGCTTATTCGGCTTCTATGCCTGCTTGGCTTCTACGCCATGGTGACAGATATTGGCTTCTACGCCCACCTCTTCTACACGAGGGATACCTACCTACGTGGCTTCTACGCCGTGATCTTCGTAGCGATTATACGCATTTTGTCCCTTAGTTGGACCCGCGTCACACGCTCATTCAAAGGATCATCTATACGCAGGCATTGGTTATTTTAACCGTTGTGTAAAAGGGTGCTATACTTTCCACTCCTCGGTTTTTATACCGACGGAGTGGTCGCTGTCACTAAAACTCTATAAATAGATACCTCTATCAACAGAGGACAGAGGAGGAAATTGGGCAGAAAAATTAAAGATCAAACGGTCAGAAAATTATTCAAAAAGTCCAATATCAGACCCAAGGTCGACAAAAATTAAAAGAAAGAGAGAGAGAGAGAAGAATCCGGAGCTCAGGCAAAGAGTAGGGATCGACGACTTTGGCATCGTGCATCCACCCTCTTTTGCAACCTTCGAAGATGCTTCCTGTCTTCTACGGCACTTCTTTATCATCGTGCGGTCCAAGGGCTAAAGTGATCGACTGCAGATCAGACACCTATAGCAATATTTACCCAGATTAAATAAATTGTACTCCCATATCCTCGTATAGGATCAAATTGTATAAGTTTGTTTGTAAACCAAAGAAGGCAGGTTTCGTGTAAACCTCGTATTATATACATTTCGTTCTTTCGTTTAATACCACAAACATCGGCCATATATGGGTCAATGCCATATATGACAGGGCAAAGTCCTCTTATTAGGACAAGTGTTGAGTGACGTGCATTTAATTATGTGTCAGAAAAAAGTGACCGAAGTGTCAGAGAAAAAATACAAAACCATGAAAAGATATGCCAAACAATCAGAGTCATACGTCCGAAGGAAGGTGTCGCATACTCTGCTTTGCCGCATATGACACTTAGTCGCATATTACTATTTTGGAATTTAATGAATTTCTCATTCGTTCAGCGAGTGAAACACAAGGAGTTCACGGATTAACTCCAGAACACTTGTGTAATGGCAGTCATGCATCCAACAAGATAGATGCATGATGGTCAGTATGCAATAATGAGATCAGGCTGCATAGCACTCAGGCCGCATAGCACTCTTTGCCGCATAACTCGTTGGCCACATGAAGACTTTATCTTCTCCAAATAGCAGGTTCGACAATGGCAAAAACTCCAAAAATCCTAAAAATTGTTTTCTTCATAAAATCCTTATTTTAATCCCGAATCAAGTAAACCAAAAGTCAAAATACTCAAAATGAATTGCTCCATCAACCCCGAAAAGTGGTTTTCTAAATTACCATATTTTAATAGATTAAAATCACCAAAAACTTAAGGAACCCATGAAAACCCTAAACTTTAAATGTAGATATACTCAAATCTACCCTTTAAAATTGAAAACTCCAAGTAATAAAAGTGTTTAGAATAATAATGTACACATATTAGACTAATAAAATTCTAAAAAAGAGCAAGAATAAAAAATTAAGAGATTTCTCCAAGTAGTGCAAGGTGTACTTGCCTAAATGAATAAAGAAAAAGAAAAGAAAATGAGGGAGGAGAGAGAAAGAAGTTAACTTATATATGGTAGGGTTGAGGTTTAGACCATGGGTTCACTCATGACCAAACCAACCCAACAATTAAACCATGAGTCTAATTGAACCAAAGAATGGATCTAGTCTCTATGACATGCAACATAATTACCATGCAAGCAACAAATAATATAAGCAGAAAAATTAATATGTTCCAAATACGTATATCGGGAATGGAGCACTACCTAACTACAAGCTCATATATACCTGTAATCAAATTCAAGCATATAATTACGAAAAACAGTGTCACATAGCATAAGTAAACGAATCACAAGATTCGAGATATGAAGGCATAAGAACGAATATACCTTTCGAGTTGAATATGTGCGGATACCGAGACCGGATATCATCCTCGCGCTCCCACGTCGACTCTCCCAAAGGGTGATGACCCCAAGCAACTCGGACAAGATGAATAGTCTAATTCTTGAGCACCTTCTCCCTTTGGTCTAAAATAGATACGGTTGTTTCTCGTAAGACAAGTCGGTACCAATGACTAACTCAGAATGGTCGAGGATATTACTCGAATTCGGGACTTACCTACGCAATTGAACACATAAAATACATCGTGCACCTCATGTAGCGAAGGCAGAAGGGCAAGACGATAAGCAACATTGCCCACCCGCTCGAGAATATCGAACGGACCGACATATCGCAAACTAAGCTTCTCGCGAACCCCGAATCTAATAACTCCATGGGTTGGAGAAATTTGTAAGATCACGTGGTTGCCAACACAAAATTCTAAATGCCTACGATGCTGATCCTTCCAATACTGATAAATATCTTGCATAACCTGAAGTGGCTCTCTGATTTGCTTGACAACGTCTACTATCTGCATAATCATCTCTGGGCCTAACATCTTTTACTCACCTATATCATCCCATGCCAATGGTGATATACACTTTCTCCTATATAATGCTTCGAATGGTGCCATCTGAATACTTGCTTGATAATTGTTGTTGTATGAGAACTCAATGAGATGAAGGTGATCTTCCCAAGACCCTCCTAAATCTAAATTACAAGCTCGCAGCATATCTTCCAAGGTCTGGATGGTTTTCTCTGATTGCCCGTTCGTTTGAGGATGGTAGGTAGTACTGAATCACAACTTAGTGCACAAACTCTGGTACAAGCTCTTCCAAAAATTTAAAGTGAACCGAGTATCTCAATCTGTTACAATACTCACTGGGATGCCATGTTGTCTTACTATCTGTCGTATGTACATCTCTGCTAACTGGTCTATGGATTGCCCTACTCAGAAAGGAAGAAAGTGAGCCACTTTTGTGAGACGATATACTATTACCCAAACTGTATCACGACCAGTCGGGTATCTAGGTAAATTGGTCACAAAGTTTACCATGATATGTTCCCACTTCCACTCTGGAATAGGAAGCGGCTGCAATAATCCTGCTGGTCTTATTTGGTCGGCCTTCACTTGCTAACATACTAAATACCGAGAAATAAATCGTGCTATCTCCTTCTTCTTCCTGTTCCACCAAAAATATTGCTTGATGTTTTGATACATCTTGGTACCTCCTGGATAAATTGAATACTGGGAACAATATGCCTCGCTCATTACTTCTTGCCTGATATCTCTACTTGGTACACAGAGATAATTTTCAAATATAAGAGTTCCATCTTCATGAATTGTCAACTCTTTCCTGAGACCAGACTCATATTCTGTTCAAAGCTTCTAAACTTTCGGATCCTCCGCCTGAGCTGCCTTAATTATCTCAACCAAGGTAGACTGAATCTGTAAACTAGGCAATACTCCTACGTCCTACGAAAGTACTATATCTACACCCATCTCTCGAAGATCTTCTAAGATATATCACTGTGATGTTAACATAAATGTACTACCTCTCCTGCTAAGAGCATCTGCTACCATATTTACCTTCCCTGGGTGATACTGAAGTTCTATATCATAGCCATTTATCAATTTTAGCCACCATCTCTGCCTCATGTTCAAGTCCTTCTAGGTGAGTACATACTTTAAGTTCTTTTGATCTGTAAATATTTCCACCCGATCACCATACAAGTAATGCCTCAACAGATTAAGTACAAATACTACCACTGCCATTTCCAAATCGTGAGTAGGATAATTCTCCTCGTGATCTCGAAGATGCTGCGATGCATAAGCTATCACTCTTCTATGTTGCATAAATACACACCCAAGTTCTTTTCCTAACGTGTCGTAATACACTGTAAACCCTCCAAAACCCACTAGAAGTGTGAGAATCGGAGCTGAAATTAATCTTTTCTTTAATTCTTCAAATGATATTTGTTACTCTGCTGACCAATCAAACTTAGCTTTCTTGTGCGTCAATCGAGTCAACTGTGCTGAAATCCTTATAAAGTCTGCCATAATCCTTCTGTAGTATCTTGCCAATCCCAAAAAACTACACACATCAGCTACTGTCTTAGGAACTGGCCAACTCTCTACGGCCTCAACCTTCTTCGGATCTACTGCTACTCCTACTCTAAAGATGAAGTGATCCAAGAATGACACATGATCCAACCAAAACTCATACTTGCTGAGCTTTGCATATAACTGATGTTCCCTCAAAATCTGTAAGATCTTCCGAAGATGTTCCTCATGTTCCTCCTTGCTACTGGAATAAATAAGAATATCGTCTATAAAAACCACCATAAACTGATCTAGATATGGCATAAAAATATGGTTCATCAAATCCATAAATATTGCTGGAGCATTAGTCAGTCCGAATGGCATAACTAAGAATTCGTAATGCCCATATCATAAGCTAAATACTATCTTGGGTATGTATTGCTCCTAAAATCTTACTTGATGATGCCCTGACCGAAGATTGATCTCGGAGAAAACCTTGGCCTTGCTCAATTGATCAAACAAATCATCAATTTTTGGTAATAGGTACTTGTTCTTCATTGTTACTTTGTTCAATTATCTGTAATCGATATATAATTATGATGACCCATCCTTCTTCTTTACTAGAACCACTAGCACTCCCCAAGGTGATCCACTAGTCCAGATAAACTTCTTTGCCTTTAGCTCTTCTACGTGTTGATACACCTTGTCTACTTCTGATTGTGCCATTTGGTAAACTTTACAAGATATTGTCCATGCTCCAAGGATCAACTCTATACAAAACTCAACATCTCTTACTGTGGGAACCCTGGTAGTTCTTCTGGAATGACGTCTATGAACTCCTTGACTATCTTGGGAAGTTGTTCTTCTGCTATCACTATCATTGTAATCCTCTCTTCATACTGGTCTCCCACAAATCTGTCAAAGATGAAACCTTTCGTGCCCAGGATACTAAATAATACCCTACCCTTATGGCAATATATCATAGCATGACTGTCTCTCAGGTAGTCCATGCCTAAGATAGCGTCAAAGTTTGTCACGACCCGTACCCGGAATTTGGGCATGAGTCGTGGGTACATCCAGCCTACGCCGCAGCATCGACGGTAGAACGCTGTCTAGGTCTCAACATATAATATATCTTATCAATAGTCTCAACTCCGCACGGAGGACAATGATAAATAATCCACAGTTCTATGATATACTCAATCACAAGCTAATAGAAAATAATGGCATGATGAGAATAGAAAAGAGTTCTAATATAAACCAACCACAATAAGTCCAACTCAAATCTTGGGTCTAGATGACCTCACAAATCACAAAATAATAAATACAACTCAGTCTCAGTCTAGAACAATAAATGCAGAAAAATAAAATAAGAATTGGCAGTTAAGGTCTCCTCTAGGATAGGCAACTCCTCTGGGGTTTCTGGAGTGAAATTACCCTCTAATCCTGGGCCGTAATGAGTGGGGCACAAGCTCTCCAGGTCCTCTGAAAAATGTTATCCAGTCAGGATTGGAGCGAAGCACAAGCACTAACAGCAGTTTCATTAAATTGACAAAGACTATAAACAGTGTAAGAAATACAAGATGGAAATAAATGCTGGAAATATAAAGTACTAGAGAAATGGAAATAGGCAATAGAGCATCTAGCAATGAACAATAGACAGTGAATGCTAGAACAAGTGAATCTGAATAAAATAGACATCTAGCTAAGTGTTTGAATTATCAGTTTATTATGTGATCGGCTTGGGACTTGATCAGGCTGGTTATATATGATTAACTATGATTCTTGTAGGTCAGGCTAACCATATGGTTAGCTATGATGCATGTAGTGGTCAGGTTAATCATATATAACAGCTATGATGCATGTAAATGGTCAGGCCGCACCCGACGTGAGAAGTGGGGTGAGCTATGATGCATGTAAAGATTTGGATATGATCACATAATCTACTAATAGTTTCCCATCCCCCAGCTATTACGATGGATTCCAATCACGACTCCTCATGATGGGGACCTAGGGTGCTAACTCGTGTATCCATAGTGTCGGAATCAAGTATGTAATACAACTGCATTATAGAAATAATCAACAATGAAATTTGTCAAAGAATGTACTTGCCTGTGGTCCTGAGCAAGAAATGAGGATCGATGTCCAAAGTGGGATCACAATGACCTATTTGTGGAATATAATTGTCAAAATACTGAATTAAGAAAATAAACATGTTTAACAAATTTAATTATGAGGCCTCTAGGTCATACTAGAACTTCTGGTCAATACTAGTCAACTTGGTCTCATACTAGGCCAATTCTGAGGTTTACTGGTCAATACTAGGTTAACTTGGATTATTACTTGGTTATACCAGGTTTGGCTAGGTCGTACTAAGGTATTCTGGCTATAATGGTAAATACCTAGCCAATACTAGACTATTTAGACAATACCTTATACTACGTATCATAGAGATATAATATGTACTTAGTTCCTTAACCAAAACTCAATTAACTCCTCACCTGCAATACTCTGATACACTAACCCCAGAGATCCTACTGATACTAAGATACTAACCCATCACTTACTGTTTACTAATACACATACAGCCACACACTGACTAAACTGACACATTGAGACACACACACACACCAGACACCGGTATACACCCTCAGATATTACACTGACTGGACTGCTATCTAACACACACAGGATACTGTCACACCTCACATAGGTACTGACTTCACCCTGTTCTAACTGATACACACCTGAGACACACTGACACAGGGTTTTATGATGCACAGCCACTCACTGCACTCACACTCTAGTTCACTGAGACAAAAATACTGATACCTATAAACACTCACTGAGTTCTCACTACTCTCTCTCTTCTCACAGAATTACACACACACACACACACACACACACACACAGTCCTAGACACACTGCACAGCACACAGGTTATCCACTTACACTGCATTTGAAATAAACCTGGGACACACACCACATTCTCATACACTCACTGATACATTATGACACAGGTCACACACAAGTGACACAGCACATAGGTATCTCCCTGCACTCATACAGGTTTTGGGAAACTCACACATGTATTCACACACTAGGAACCACAGTTACACACAGGCTGTTTCCCTATACCTTGCCATCTAAACCCATTGCATCTCCAATACCCCACAAACCTAAAACTTGGATTAGGACTGATACCTCACTTGGTATCAGTACTCACTCAATTTCGAGTTCAGAAGTTCACATATATTTACCTTCATTTCTAGATACATATATGCACTCACAGACATTTCACATAGTTAACTAAAAACCCTTATGCACAAACATACTGATCAGGATCCTCACTGATACCTAAAGAGTATCAGAGCTCAAAAGTATAGCCATTGTTCAGTGCTTGGGATGGAACTGTTTCTGTGTATACAAACATAGTTTCACAGCCTAAATTGTTCAGGTCTTCACATTCATGGCTTAAACTTTGAGACAAGCTATGGTTACTAGCAGGATCGACCAGGTACACAGTCTAAATTTGTTCATACTTACACATACATGGCTCAACACTAAAACACATCATAGGACTACAGGCAGAATTCAAGGGTTCCCAGGTACACACAGGCATGGCTTAACATGATACACAACATGTGACTACTGGCTGCACAGGCATCAGGACTTGTTTACCCCTCACTGAACCTAACAACTACACACACACAGTGTGACCAATCTGCACAGTTTCCCTTAATGCACACAGCACAGTTCTGAAAACTGGCACAGCACACACACATCCACATATTTAACACCTAGGTGTTTCTGCACAGTACCTCCTGACTGATACACGCAGGAATCAAGAACCCGACTGTGCAACCACTCGAGGATACCCAAAAATACAGTAATACACATACACATACATATATTTACAAGTATACATATCAAACCATAATAAACTAGGTTATAGAATTAGGTATTTCCCTATGGAGCATTTCATCATACATATAATATGCTGAATTCGTATTCCACAATATTAATCATGAATACTCGAACCAAAATCCTAAAAAATCGAGATCTAACCTACATGTAGGAGGTGTAGTCATGTATACTTGCAAACCCTTAGGATTAGGGTTCCTGAAATTGGGAGAAACCAACGTAGGTCACCCAAAACCCTAATTTCCTCTTAAATCTCCATGTAGAAACCCTAAAATCGAAATCTAACCTCAGGATGGTTTCCTAATGGCATACAATAATGAAAAAATAGAATTAAAATTGAATAAAATAGAGTTTTACCTATGGAGATGGTTTCTCCAATGGAAGTTCTTCTTTCCCAAGGTTCCTTGACCCAAGTTCCTTGCTTCCCTTGCTTTGGAGGAGGAAGATGGAATCCTAGGGTTTTAATTCCGAATTTGGGGTGGGGGAGATGGCTTTCTTGATGGAGGCCAGGGTTTCTTTCTTCATGAAGGAGAAAAGAGTTGTGGGTGGCTCCCTTTTATATTAAACTAGGTTAGGGCTTCATATGCATAGTTTTAGATTGAACCCCCCCTGTTAGGTCATGAAGAACTCAATTAATTCAGGTTTAGTCATTCTAGGGTTGGAGGTCCAAACCTAAAATTGAATTCTAAGGTTTCTCTAGAATTAGGTTTACAAATTTGGGTTTACTCATTAGGGTTCGTCCTAATGAGTTCTAGGGTTTGAACTAAAACCAAACATCACTAACAATATATAAATAGTTTATATAACTCAGCAGATTAATTAAATGCATAATTATTCAAAATAGTGAAATTACATAAATGCCCTTATTTGGAAATGTGGTAGTGACAAGTCTACCCTCCTAAAAAAAATTTTGTCCTCGAAATTAGACTGAACTAGAACAAGAATGAAATCAGAAAAGGAAATATACCTCAAGTCTAGAAGAGATACGGGTATTGCTCGCGCATTTCGTCCTCTCTCTCCCAGGTCGACTCCCCTGGAGAGTGATGTCTCCATGCAACGCGAACCAAAGGAATAGTTTGGTTCCGCAACACCTTCTCTCTGCGGTCCAAGATCTCTACGGGCTGCTCAGGGTAGCTGAGCGTCGGACCAACCTCAATCTCCGAGTGATCAAGTACGTGACTATGGTCTGCCACGTACCGTCTCAGCTGCGACACGTGGAACACATCATGCACTCCCTCTAATGCAGGTGGCAGGTCTAGTCTATACGCCACTGCACCTATCTTTGCAAGAATACTGAAGGGTCCGATATAGCGTAGGCTAAGCTTTCCACCTCTACCAAAACGAATCATGCCACGCGTCGGAGAAATCCTTAGGAATACTAGATCGCCAACCTAAAATTAAACAGTCTCAACACGCAGTCTAAACAAACATCACAAACCAGAAAAATAACAATCTATACCTGAAACTCAAGGGGTCTACGGTGGCTGTCGGCCCAATGTCGCTGTCTGTCCTGCACCACTCGCAGTCTGTCTCTGATAAGTTTCATCTTTTCTGCTGCATCCACGACCATTTCTGGTCCTAGCAAGGCTCTCTCTCTAACGTCGTCCCAAGATAACGGTGTACGACACCTCCGTCCATAAAGAGCCTCAAATGGTGACATCTCGATGCTGGCCTGGTAGCTGTTGTTGTAAGCGAACTCTACCAGGTACAGATGATCCTCCCAAGAACCTCCGAGATCTAGAACACAAGTGCGTAGCATATCCTCGAGAGTCTGAATAGTCCGTTCAGACTGCCCGTCTGTCTGGGGGTGATATTCGGTACTGAACTTGAGCTGAGTGCCCAAGCTAGTCTGCAGACTTCTCCAGAAGTGGGAAGTGAAGCGACTATCCCGATCCGAGATGATGCTTACAGGAACTCCATGAAGTCTAACGATCTGACGCACGTACATCTCTGCTAGCCTCTCTGTCGACGTGCCCACCTTGAAGGGTAAGAAATGGGCTAATTTGGTCAACCTGTCCACGATGACCCAAATTGCGTCCTTCCCTCCCGGAGAACGTGGAAGCCCTAAAACAAAATCCATGGTCACGTGCTCCCATTTCTACTCTAGAATCGGTAAAGGTTGAAGAAACCACCTGGCCTCTGCCGGTCTACCTTTACCTGCTGGCACACTAGACACCGGGATACGAAGCGTGCTACCTCGCGCTTCATTCCATACCACCATACGTGTTCCCTCAAGTCTCGATAAATCTTGTTGGCACCGGGATGCATCGAGTACTGAGAGCGGTGTGCCTCCTGCAAAATCTCCTTGCGCAGCTCCCCGCTCGGCACACACATCCTCGTGCCGTGCCATAAGGAACCATCATCTGCGATAGTAAAGTCGTCCGACAATCCTGTCTGAACCTGTGCTCTGATACTCCTCAGAGCCTCATCATCATACTGCGCAGCTCTGATCCTGTCCATCAGCTCGGACTGTATCTGCAATCCCCACATCTGAATCTCAGTACCGGGAACTAACACCTCAATCTCCAAGCTCTCCAAATCAGCCAACAAATGTCTATCTGTCGTCAAGTACATAGCCATCAGATACCTGCTCAAGGCATCGGCGACTACGTTGGCCTTCCTTGGGTGGTACTATAATGAGATGTCAAAGTCCTTCATCAACTCTAACCACCTTCTCTGTCTCATGTTCAGCTCCTTCTGTGTGAATACGTACTTCAAGCTCTTGTGGTCTGTGAAGATCTCCACACGCTCTCCGTACAGGTAATGTTTCCACAGCTTTAGAGCGAAGATAACTGCTGCCAACTCCAAATCGTGGGTGGGGTAGTTCTCTTCATGAGGGCGTAACTGCCTGGAAGCATAGGCAATTACCTTCCCGTGCTGCTGAAGAACACATCCCAGACCCTTCCCTGAAGCATCACTGTAGATGGTGAAACCACCTGTCCCTGCTGGCAACGTCAAAACTGGAGCTGTTGTCAACCTCTTCTTCAGCTCATCAAATGCAGCCTGGCACTCCTCCGTCCAGACAAAATCCACATCCTTCCTAGTCAATCTGGTCATTGGCGCTGCAATTCTGGAGAAGTCTTGTACAAACCTCCTATAGTATCCTGCTAGCCCGAGAAAACTCCTGATCTCAGCTACCGAACTGGGGGTAGCCCACGATTTCACTGCCTCGATCTTCTGTGGGTTAACCGAGATTCCGTCACCCGATACCACATGCCCAAGAAATTCAACCTTGTCAAGGAAGAATTCACACTTAGAGAGTTTCCCGTACAGCTTCTCCCTCCTGAGAGTCTCTAAGACCAACCTCAGGTGCTCTTCGTGCTCCTCCGGGGTCTTAGAATACACAAGAATATCGTCGATGAACACCACTACGAACTTGTCAAGGTACTGGTGGAACACCTTGTTCATCAGGTTCATGAATACTGCCGGTGCATTGGTTAAACCAAATGGCATCACCATGAACTCAAACTGGCCGTATCTGGTCCGAAAAGCTGCCTTCGGCGTGTCCTCTCTCTTCACCTTCACCTAGTGATAGCCTGACCTCAAATCTATCTTTGAAAACACCCTCGCCCCGCTCAACTGATCGAAAAGATCATCTATCCTCGGCAGCGGGTACTTGTTCTTGATAGTGATATTGTTCAAAGCTCTATAATCAATGCACATGTGCACCGTGCCGTCCTTCTTCGGTACGAACAATACCGGAGCTCCCCATGGTGATGAATTGGATTTGATGAAGCCTTTGTCCTGCAGCTCCTCGACTTGCTTCTTCAGTTCTGCCAGCTCGCTGTTGTTGACTCTATAGACATGTTGTGAAATGGGCTCCGCTCCTGGAACCAAGTCTATAGAGAATTCAACATCTCTGTCTGGCGGCAAGCCTGGCAACTCCTCTGGAAATACATCCAGGAACTCCGCTATCAGAGGATGTGGCAACTCCTCTTCTTCCGCCTTGGCTCCGCAAAATATGCTCCTGCTCTGTTCCGCTGTTCCCTTGACAACCTCAAACTACGGCTCTCCTGGTGGTCTAAATAATACTCTGCCTCTATAACAATCTATAGTAGCATGATGCCTACTCAACCAGTCCATTTCGAGTACAATATCGTATCCCGAAAGTGGCATGACAAGTAAGCTCACGCTCAACTCTCGGCCTCCTACTGACACTCTTCGGTCCTTGCAGTGATCACGGACTAGGATAATACCTCCACCAGTCATGATCTTTCAAGTCCTAGCTAATGGTTCTGTATCTAAATGATGTCGAAGTGCATAAGATACAGACACAAAACTATGGGAAGCGCCAGAGTCGAATAAGGTAAATACGAGAATACAATCGAGAAGAACCGAACCTGTGATCAAGTCTCCTGCTGGCTCGATCTCCTCGACTGCCATGGCGTACGCTCGCCCCTGGGGTACACCTCTCTGCTGCTGGTGCTGGATAAACTTCTGATGTTGTGGTAGAAGTGGTGCCTTCTGTTGTTGGCCTTCTGGTACGGTAGGTACCCTGTCTGATCCTCTCTGGGCGGCTGCTCCACCCTGACCTGGACGAATGGTAGGACAATCCTTCAGCTGGTGTGTAGTCGATCCGCAGGACAGACATGAGCCCAATCTCTTCCTGCAGATATCTCTAGTATGTCCCATCTTCCCGCAGTACACACACTGGATGGCGGGCTGAGTCTGTCTCTGTTGCTGCTGCTGGACCTGCCCTCGGGCTGGTGCCTGATGCTGCTGCAGAAAGGGTCTCTGCTATTGCTGCTGAAAGTGTGGACGCTTGCCCGATCCCGCACTACTGTTTGCTCCTCCGGAACCATCGCGTCCCCTCTTGGGCCTGAGGCCCAAGTCGTCCTCGGCTATCTGGACATCCATCAATATGCCCTCGTAGGTAGCTATGCGACGTCCCGACGTGCGAGACTTGATCTCCCTTGCCAGCCCTTTTCTGAACTTCCGGGCCCTGTCCCCCGGATCTCTAATCATAGATGGCGCGAAGCGGCTCAAGCGGGAAAACTCTGCGGCATACTCTTCGACGGACGAGCTCCCCTGGACTAAGTCATGGAACTGACTCTCCAAAGCTTCCAGGGCAACATTAGGAAAGAACTTCTCCTTGAAGAGCTCCTTGAAAGCTTCCCAAGTGAGTCTCCTTTCAAGGAGTCTCGGCTCTGTGCGAAACCCCGTCAAGGCAATGTCGAACATCTGGCTGCCGGCGGCCTCGATCTGAAGAGCCTCCGGAAGCTGTGCCAAGCGCAAGTTCCTCTCGATGTCCTCTAGCCAATCATCGGCGTAGAGTATCCCTTCTGTCCCCTTGAATTCCCGAGGCATCATTCTCTTGAAATCCACAATGGTGCCCGGCCTCTGGTGGTGCTGATCAGGACGCTGCTGCTGCTGAGTGACTCTCTCCACAGCCTGGAGAGCCACTTGATGAGCATTCTCCATGTTCACCCTCATCATCTCTGTCTGGGCCTGGTGTGCCTCAGCCTGCACCCTCTGGGCCTCTGCCGACGTCCTCTGGGCATCGACCATGCCCTGAATCAAAGCGAACATCTATGCTCCATCGACGGGCACACCTCCTGGATGCTGAACTGGTGGTGGGGGTGGTGGTGGAGGTGCCGTCGTAGCTATGGGGACCCTCTGAACAGGTGGTGGAGGACCCCCGAATGCTGCAGACACTCCTACATGTACTGAAGATGTAGGAGGTACTGC
This sequence comes from Iris macrosiphon, assembly GCA_036927795.1. Classification (NCBI taxonomy): domain Eukaryota; kingdom Viridiplantae; phylum Streptophyta; class Magnoliopsida; order Asparagales; family Iridaceae; genus Iris; species Iris macrosiphon. The sequence goes on from JAYESA010000007.1 coordinate 52,271,213, forward strand.
GGATGTCTGTCCGGCCAGGCGAGTGGTGGCAGACCTCTCTGACTCTGTTGCTCCGGTTCTCCGGGATCTGGTTCTCGGCGGCATCCTGAAGACAGATCGAAGAATTTAATCAAGGCAATAGACACGATATCATCAAAGAAGGACAGTAATTTCTAAAGGAAAAATCATTAAGGGTAGTATTATAAGAATCAGAAATTCCCTAATTGTGATTGAGCATATCCTCGGCCAAATTCCTATTTCCTAAAATAGACTCGTAGTAATACTCTAAGCGAGCACCACTACGATATCGCTCTAATGCGATTCTAGGACTAGACCTGCATGGGCCACCACTAAAACGTGTCACGACCCGCACCCGAAATTTGGGCATGAGTCGTGGGTACGTCCAGCCTACGCCGCAGCATCGGCGGTAGAACGCTGTCTAGGTCTCAACATATAATATATCCTGTCAATAGTCTCAACTCCGCACGGAGGACAATGATAAATAATCCACAGTTCTATGATATACTCAATCACATGCTAATAGAAAATAATGGCACGATGAGAATAGAAAAGAGTTCTAATATAAACCAACCACAATAAGTCTAACTCAAATCTTGGGTCTAGATGACCTCACAAATCATAAAATAATAAATACAACTCAGTCTCAGTCTAGAACAATAAATGCAGAAAAATAATCTAAGAATTGGCAGGTAAGGTCTCCTCTAGGATAGGCAACTCCTCTGGGGTTTCTGGAGTGAAATCACCCTATAATCCTGGGCCGTAATGAGTGGGGCACAAGCTCTCCAGGTCCTCTGAAAAATGTTATCCAGTCAGGATTGGAGCGAAGCACAAGCACTAACAGCAGTTTCATTAAATTGACAAAGACTATAAATAGTGTAAGAAATACAAGATGGAAATAAATGCTGGAAATATAAAGTACTGGAGAAATGAAAATAGGTAATAGAGCATCTAGCAATGAACAATAGACAGTGAATGCTAGAACAAGTGAATCTGAATAAAATAGACATCTAGCTAAGTATTTGAATTATCAGTTTATTATGTGATCGGCTTGGGACTTGATCAGGCTGGTTATATATGATTAAATATGATTCTTGTAGGTCAGGCTAACCATATGGTTAGATATGATGCATGTAGTGGTCAGGTTAATCATATATAACAGCTATGATGCATGTAAATGGTCAGGCCGCACCCGACGTGAGAAGTGGGGTGAGCTATAATGCATGTAAAGGTTTGGATATGATCACATAATCTACTAATAGTTCCCCATCCCCCAGCTAGCACGATGGATTCCAATCATGACTCCTCATGATGGGGACCTAGGGTGCTAACCCGTGCATCCATAGTGTCGAAATCAAGTATGTAATACAACTGCATTATAGAAATAATCAATAATGAAAACTGTCAGAGAATGTACTCGCCTGTGGTCCTGAGCAAGGAATGAGGATCGATGTCCAAAGTGGGATCACAATGACCTATTTGTGGAATATAATTGTCAAAATACTGAATTAAGGAAATAAACATGTTTAACAAATTTAATTATGAGGCCTCTAGGTTATACTAAAACTTCTGGTCAATACTAGTCAACTTGGTCTCATACTAGGCCAATTCTGAGGTTTACTGGTCAATACTAGGTTAACTTGGATTGTTACTTGGTTATACCAGGTTTGGCTAGGTCGTACTAAGGTATTCTGGCTATAATGGTAAATACCTAGCCAATACTAGACTATTTAGACAATACCTTATACTACGTATCATAGAGATATAATATGTACTTAGTTCTTTAACCAAAACTCAATTAACTCCTCACCTGCAATACTCTGATACACTAACCCCAGAGATCCTACTGATACTAAGATACTAACCCATCACTTACTGTTTACTAATACACATACAGCCACACACTGACTAAACTGACACATTGAGACACTCACACACACAGACACTGGTATACACCCTCAGATATTACACTGACTGGACTGCTATCTAACACACACAGGATACTGTCATACCTCACATAGGCACTGACTTCACCCTGTTATAACTGATACACACCTGAGACACACTGACACAGGGTTTTATGATGCACAGCCACTCACTGCACTCACACTCTAGTTCACTGAGACAAAAATACTGATACCTATAAACACTCACTGAGTTCTCACTGCTCTCTCTCTTCTCACAGAATTACACACACACACACACACACACAGTCCTAGACACACTGCACAGCACACAGGTTATCCACTTACACTGCATTTGAAATAAACCTGGGACACACACCACATTCTCATACACTCACTGATACATTATGACACAGGTCACACACAAGTGACACAGCACATAGGTATCTCCTTGCACTCACACAGGTTTTGGGATACTCACACATGTATTCACACACTAGGAACCACAGTTACACACAGGCTGTTTCCCTATACCTTGCCATCTAAACCTATTGCATCTCCAATACCCCACAAACCTAAAACTTGGATTAGGACTGATACCTCACTTGGTATCAGTACTCACTCAATTTTGAGTTCAGAAGTTCACATACATTTACCTTCATTTCTAGATACATATATGCACTCACAGATATTTCACATAGTTAACTAAAAACCCTTATGCACAAACACACTGATCAGGATCCTCACTGATACCTAAAGAGTATCAGAGCTCAAAAGTATAGCCATTGTTCAGTGCTTGGGATGGAACTGTTTCTGTGTATACAAACATAGTTTCACAGCCTAAATTGTTCAGGTCTTCACATTCATGGCTTAAACTCTGAGACAAGCTATGGTTACTGGCAGGATCGACCAGGTACACAATCTAAATTTGTTCATACTTACACATACATGGCTCAACACTAAAACACATCATAGGACTACAGGCAGAATTCAAGGGTTCCCAGGTACACACAGGCATGGCTTAACATGATACACAACATGTGACTACTGGCTGCACAGGCATCAGGACTTGTTCACCCCTCACTGAACCTAACAACTACACACACACAGTGTGACCAATCTGCACAGTTTCCCTTAATGCACACAGCACAGTTCTGAAAACTGGCACAGCACACACACATCCACACATTTAACACCTAGGTGTTTCTGCACAGTACCTCCTGACTGATACACGCAGGAATCAAGAACCCGACTGTGCAACCACTCAAGGATACCCAAAAATACAGTAATACACATACACATACATATATTTACAAGTATACATATCAAACCATAATAAACTAGGTTATAGAATTAGGCATTTCCCTATGGAGCATTTCATCATACATATAATGTGCTGAATTCGTATTCCACAATATTAATCATGAATACTCAAACCAAAATCCTAAAAAATCAAGATCTAACCTACATGTAGGAGGTGTAGTCATGTATACTTGCAAACCCTTAAGATTAGGGTTCCTGAAATTGGGGGAAACCAACGTAGGTCACCCAAAACCCTAATTTCCTCTTAAATCTCCATGTAGAAACCCTAAAATCGAAATCTAACCTCAGGGTGGTTTCCTAATGGCATACAATAATGAAAAAACAGAATTAAAATTGATAAAATAGAGTTTTACCTATGGAGATGGTTTCTCCAATGGAAGTTCTTCTTCCCCAAGGTTCCTTGACCCAAGTTCCTTGCTTCCCTTGCTTTGGAGGAGGAAGATGGAATCCTAGGGTTTTAATTCCGAATTTGGGGTGGGGGAGATGGCTTTCTTGATGGAGGCTAGGGTTTCTTTCTTTATGAAAGAGAAAAGAGTTGTGGGTGGCTCCCTTTTATATTAAACTAGGTTAGGGCTTCATATGCATAGTTTTAGATTGAACCCCCCCCTGTTAGGTCATGAAGAACTCAATTAATTCAGGTTTAGTCATTCTAGGGTTGGAGGTCCAAACCTAAAATTGAATTCTAGGGTTTCTCTAGAATTAGGTTTACAAATTTGGGTTTACTCATTAGGGTTCGTCCTAATGAGTTCTAGGGTTTGACCTAAAACCAAACATCACTAACAATATATAAATAGTTTATATAACTCAGCAGATTAATTAAATGCATAATTATTCAAAATAGTAAACACCCGCACACTATGACCTTATTTGGAAATGTGGTTGTGACAAAGTTACCCATAGGGAACTCAATCAACTGTGCTGGTAGTGAACACCCGCACACTATGACTAGACATACTATACATACTCTACTAACTTCTACGAGCCTATTACTAGTGTGTATATTCAACCTCTCTGGCAACGCCTCAATGTCCAATCAATTGTGTATTACGAATCATGCAGATATAAATGAATAAGATGCACCTGAATCAAATAATGCTACTATAGGATAAGATGCGACATAGATGTTACCTGCCACCATATCGCCCGATGCCAAAGCCGCCTTCAGAGATAAAGTGAAAGCTTTTCCTTGGCCCTACTAGGCTCCTCGTTGTTGCCTCCCTTGGATATGCTGTTGTGGCCTCTCCTAGCCCTGTGCTGATTTTGCTGATATTGGTACATCTGAGCTTGCATCGGTGGCTAACGCTGAGCTAATGGCCTCACTGCTATTTCTGGCCCTCTCGGTTGGACTGCCCCTAGCGCTGACAGTGCTGGTAACTGTTGGACTAGCCCTCCTAGCCTCTGCATCATCGGACAATTGGTAATCCGGTGATCTGTACTGCCATACCTCATATACAATCTATTGGCTGCCGCACACACATCTCTAGTGTGGCCTTCTTTGCTATAGTAAGTACAACCCACTGGGGATCCCTGGCGTTGTTGCTGCCTCGGCTGCTGCCGTGCTGGTACTGTCACCGTTGAAACTGTCATCCTCCTTGGTGCTGAATAATGGATGCGAATGCCAGGTGATGGTACTGACGTCTGAGGTACTCTACCACCTCCTCCTCCATTATGAGCATGAGACCACTTTTGGCATCCTGTCCTTGCCGATAACCTCTACATTGTAAGCTCGTGCCTCCGAGATGCTATCAATGCTTCTTTTTAAGTCTGCTAGTCGTGCCCCTCTACCAGTTATAGAATCTCCAGATAAAGTACTTGCAGGAACCTCATTACTCTTTCCGACTCTGTACCACCATAGTCGAAGCGAATCTACTCAGCCAGTAAAACAAGACTGCATATCCATCCATAATCCTACCGGCCTGCTTGAGATTGACAAACCTTTATTGGAGCTCACACTGTGCGATGACTCTAAAGTACTTGGCCAGGAATTGAGCTCTAAAACTGTCCCAAGAGATAGGATGCCTCAAGCCAACCTCTATTGACATCCACCAGTCATGTGCAAGGTCTTGAACCAGCAATCGAACTTGATCAACTTGTTCATCCGTCGGAACCCTTGCTACTGCCAGAATAACCTCAATATCTTGCAACCAAGCATCTGCTGTGATAGCATCCTCTGTTCCATCCAAGTAACTTGGGTTAAGTTGACAAAATCTAACCGACGCCCCTGAATCAGTCCTCTCGCCCTTTTTAGAGCCTTTTGTAAACCTTGACTCAACGAGATATTTTGCTCTTGTTGTTAAAACTGTTGATATTGTTGTACCGCCATCTGGTGTTGCTCGTAGCCTTCATTCCCCGGAGGATCTCCAAAAATACTGGGGTGTCAAGTACCACTGGTACTGCTGGTACCATTGGGGGTATGGGGATCTCAAAGGTTGGTTGCTCAACATGTCCAATTTCTAGTTCCACTATGCCAGCTTGTTCAACTACTAGCTCTATTCGAATTTGACTCTGAATAGGGGCTACCTTCCGTTGTTGCCCATGGGAACCCTGTCCTGTCATGCCTGCTGCTCCAGAAACTGAAGAAGCCCTGTCACCCTCACTTTTTCAGCTAGGGGTAGTTTGATAATTTGACATGGGCATTAAATTTTAGGAATAAATAATTATATTGGTATATTATAGAAATTATCGAATGATTGTATTATATATTAAATATGACTTTTATTTTGGTTAGAGAGACTAGCCCAATAATTAGACTCGACACGTGTAGGCCCAACTAGAGTTGTCATGACAACTTGAGCCCAACATAGACCAAGTCCAATAGACCCATTCCCATTAATTAATTAGGTGTAATAGAGCTAATTTAGATTAGTTAGGACCCTTCCTAATATACCCTCCTTAAGTACTATTCATAATGAACCATTAGAGGGCATATTGGATATTTGATAATGACTTGGAGAAGGGGGAAAGGGGGGCCGGCCATAAGAGCATATCTTCTCTCTCTCTTCTCTCATTTGTTCATTCATTTTTGATTCATAATTTCATAGATTACCAATTCCTTCTTTCCTCCACCAATTTACCTCCATTTTCTTCTCAAATTCTTTACTCTAGGAGTTTTGGAGCTTGGAGAAGCAAGGAGCACAAGGAGGAGGAGCTTTGGAGTAAGAGATCATATCCGGAATGTGTCCAATTGCATTTTTATTGGGAATCCATCTCTTAATTGGTAATTCCTAATTTTTTTTCTTTCATTATAGCTTCTTAATCATGCATTGACCATTAGAAATGACCCCATGGCATAGAACTACCTATAGGAACACGTTCTAGGCTAATTGGCTATGTATTGTGAGTTCTATGTGGTATTTTGTGTGCATGTTGGGGGTATTACGAGATTGACACATAAGTTATGTGTCATGAGACCAATTAGATCTAATTAGACTTAGATCGGGGTTATGGGACTAGGAACGTATCCACAAATGGATACGTGTAGGTCGTATCATGGTATTTTATGATACGGTACGACATGGGGCCCAATTTTGGATGTTTTGTGCAAATTCTTCCCAATTCTTATTGTAGCAAATTACTTTAGTTGTGTTAGGATATATTTATTTTATATAAATAGTATATGTGGGGAATTGGAGAAATTGGCACTTGGGTTGGATATGCATCATGAGTATCTTAACTTTGCTCCTAAGGGGTTTGCCTAATTGTCGTTAGTTTACTTGTATATAGTTATATAGATATTGAGTGTCTTTATTTAAGCATGGAGATATATAAATGTTTTTAGTAGTGTGTATGTGGTTGTGAATCAATTACTATAGTATTTTGTGTATGACTATATGATTATGAGTGTAGGTGCACTGTGTCAGTGAATATGGGTTATATGGTAGCTGTGTGTGAACAACTGAGAAAGTATGGAGTGATTGAGTTCAATATAAGGTGACTCGATTGCATTGGGATAAGGAGGAGTTAGAGTTGCTGTATACTGTGTTGTATTATCTATGGTATTGGACTGAGGTTATGGATGGAGGTGTCTGCTTAGTGTAGTGCACACTGATGATGCACACTACTGTGTAGTGCTCGGTTTAGAATGCACTGTAGTACATGACACCAGTGTTGCATTTTGCAGGCAAGGTAACTGTAGTAGTAAACCTTGACTTAGTTTTAGCTTTAAGTTGATGTTGTGTCAGTAACTGGGTGAGAGTGGTGTCAGTTGTGAATGATCTGAGCATGAGTTTAGTAATATCTAGAATAGAGGAGTGTGGTGTTTTTGACATTACCTGGGCAGTCATGCATCCAGTGCATTGACTGAGTTATTGTTTGAGCAACTAATTGCAACTGTGATTGAAGGTAAAGGGTAGCAGTGGCCACAATAATGTGTTGTTGTGCAGTAGGGGAGGTAAATTAGATACTGTTCAAAGCCAGTATGGTGTGTGCCTGGGTTTTAGGAAAGGGGAATAGGTGGTACAGCAGTAGCAGTATTTGGTTGTACTGTTTGTGAGCAAGGTGCAGCAACAAGTTCCCAAGGACAGTTAAGTATCAGTCTTGTTGAGTAGCTAATGTCAGATATGTGAGTATCAGACAATTTATTTATGTAGTACATATTAGTTTGTTAATATATTAGTGCAGCAGTATCCTAGCTATAATAGTATTAACTGTTATTATGGGATTATTGAGGTACCTGGGCAATTGTAGAGTAGGATATCAGTGGTTTATGTATTAAGTATTAGTAAGATATATGTAAGGCTATGTCAGTTGTTGTAACAGTTAGTAATAGTTCTTAAGTTTATTATATGGGATGGTTAGTATCAGAAGGATGTTACCTGGGGCATGGTGGCAGTGTATTATTAGTTAACTTAGGAGTATCACTATACAACTGATGTTATGTATACAGGTATATGTAATAGGGGCTGTGGTGTGGAGTTGAGTTCTCAGTTAGTACTATTTTTGTTATCATCTGGAAGTAGTAGTAACACTTAAGTTAGATAGTATATAAATGTTAGTTAGTTAATTACTTGAGATTAGTAAATGTATTCAGTTAGTGTTTTAGTTAATATTAGTTAAGCTTTTAGCTACACTCTAAGGTAATTCCTAGTACCAGCTAGAGTAAGCTATTAGTAACTAATTTAGACCTATTAACCTAGTAAAAACCTAGAAATAGCCTAGAAGAGCATGTATTGATGCATTTTACTCATTATCACCTCTAGTACACCAATTAACATGATATTCCCCATAGGTGTGTGTGATACCAGCTCGGACACTGAGTGACATCATTTGCTTCGGACAAAGGCGAGTATATTTTTCTGTTAGTTTTTATTTTATGATAGTGTATATATCACATGTTCTAGAATTGTATACTTGATTCTGACATAGTGGTTTCACAGGATGGTACTATATGGATCATGTCAAGAGATGTTATCCCTTATCGTGTTCAGCAGGTACTCCTTCATATGTATTTTATCGTGATCGGGTATTAATTTCAGTATACTTCATTGTCCCACACTGCTCATGTTCAGTATTCCCATATTCGTGTTCGTAACGTGTCGTGATTAGATCTATTAGTATTGGTTGGGGATGGAGGAGTAGGAGTTGATTATGTGATCAAGCCCAAGTGTATTCGTGTACATATCGATTATATATCACACGTATAATCGAGTTACCATATTATATTTGTGTTCAACCCAAATCGATCATATAATAAACTTGTACTCAGTGGCACATTAGCTAGTTTCAGTTATTTCTATTACTTGCAGTTATTCTATTGACTGTTCTTTATTCCAGTATATTACATGTTCACTCTAGTTCATTACATTTTAATGTTTAGTTATCTTGTATTCTTTTCTATTATCTATTATATATGCTTGATTATGTATTTGAAACTGCTTTCAGAGGTATGTACTTCGGCAATCTTGATTGGATATATTTTTTTGATGATTGGCTTGTGGACCAGTATCCCACCTACTATGGGCCGCAGGGCGGCGTACCATTAGAGGATACTCTTTCAGAGAAAGAGGACCTAGTGCCAAAGGATGAGGAAGCTTAGACTTACTGTTTAGATTTGTATTAGACTTTATTGAGGCTTGTGGCATGTATATATTATTTTGGACTTGTGAGTGTATTGTGACTCTTTTTCTTTATTTTCTATCTCGTTCTTTATCTTTCTTAGTTTGTCTTGTGATTGAGTATAGTTTACATTTATCATATACCATATTATTCCTCTGTTTAGAGTTGAGATGATTGACAAGTACCTTATATATTTATGAGATGTTTAGATAGTAGAGTTAACCCAGACAACATTCTACCGTCGATGTTGTGGTGTAGGCTGGGCGTTGCTCACTACTCGTACCCTTATTCCGGGTACGGGCCGTGATATATATTTAGTGGTGGCCCATGCTGGTCAAGAGTCGCAATTAGAAGCGATATCGTAGTAGTGCTTACCTAGAGTATACTCAATCACAACTAGGGTACAATTATAAATATTTGGTTTGCTATCCTTATCTATTGAATATTTTCTTTATTTTGAATAAAATATGTCCTTCGTTGGTAATATCATATCTTACTCAATATTAATTTCTTTGTTTCAATCTATCTTCAGGATGCCGTCGAAGATGCGTTCACAGCGCTCAGGCGCAATATCAGCTAGGTCGGTCACTTTCTCGCCTTTGAGGGCAGCACAAGCAGTCACTGTTCCAACAGCTATATTTCAGTGGCCCGCTTCACCGATCCCGGTGGGCATTTTTGTAGCAGCTTTCGGAGGTACTACACCTCTGGTACAAAGGGCAGCGCCGATATTTTTAGGGGATCTTCCACCCCTACCACCCAAAGGTCGATCAGACGCAGATATTTATGCTCTTTCAGCCTACGAATGTTTGATAATAATCAAAAGAAATAAAACTAGGTTTATACAAAATCCTTTCTTAAGTTTACAAAGAAGAAGTACTATTGATCCTATGCGAGGATGTTAAGTACAAAATTTAATCTGGGTAAATATTCCTATAGGAGTCTGATCTGCAGTGGATCACTTTGTCCCTTAGACCACACGATGATTAAGAAGTGTTGTAGAAGACGGGGAATCTTCAAGGATTGAAAGAAGGAGTGGCTGCTCGATGCCAAAATCGTCGATCACTGCTCTCTGTCTGTGCTCTGGATTCTTCTTTCTCAGAAAGTCAATTTTAGACCTTCGACCTTAATTCTTTGACCCTCTGACTTCTATTCTCCAAATTTTTGACCTTGGTTTTCCGACCCCGGACCTCTATCAAAATAGGTCTCTATTTAAAGGGTTTTAGTGATAGTAACCATCCAGTCGGCGTAGAAGCCGGACAGTGGAGAGTATGGCACTTTTTACGCGGCAGTTATAATAACTGCCACCCACGTATAGATGACCTTCTGAATCTGCGTATGACGCATGTCCTATGATAGAATAATGCGTATAACTGCTGCGAAGATCACGACATGCAAGCCACGTAGGTAATTGCCCCTTGCGTAGAAAAGGTTGGCGTAGAAGCCAATAACCGTCACCATGGCGTAGAAGCCAAATAGTTGTCAAGTTGGCGTAGAAGCCAAGTGGTTGTCGAGTCGGCATAGAAGCCAAATAGGCCTAGAAGCCTTGTAGGCGTAGAAGTCTGATATTGCATGGATAGGTAGCTAGCGTAAAAGATAGCTGATCCTCCTTCCTTGACTGAGGTCTTGAGCGTATTCTGGACCAAATAGCCTTATCACGCACAAAATTGCAAATATAGCCTGAGTTGGCATATTCCGAGGAGATAGCGTACAGCGTGCTCCCATAGCTGAAAATAGCCTGATGGCGTAATATGCAGAGGTGATGATGTGGACGTATTAGCCGTAATTATGGATCGCCCAGTCTTTGAAAATAGAACCAAATCTCGTGCATTAAATGCAGAGATCTGCCCTATTCTGCACATTAAATGCAAAGACGTGCCTCGAGCTCTGTACGAAGAGCAACTTTTGACGTGACAGTTTGTTTTGTCTTTTGCTGAGCGTAAAATCTCACATCTGCCTGTATAAAACTAGGCAGCGTATTCCCTTGTATGCGTAAAAGCACTTTGTATCAAGGAAATGTCACAAAACGACGGTTTGGGTCTCTGTGCCGCACCATCATTACACCTGTCGTCTGGATATTTGTGCAGTACTCTTTGTCAGGAGTCAGGTTCACTGTATTATCTGACAGTTTTATTCAAGGAATACAAAGAGTTCTCCGTACGACTTCCCACTACATTAAAAGCGAGTAGGTTTTACGCCAAAGTGGCGATGTAACAACCTTTTTACGCCGAAGCAGCTTGGAAATACTGCATTTACGCGGGTTGTTATGGGGATTATATTTTATGCTGTACTAGCGATGAAGCCTTGTTGTACGCCGATGACTCTAAAGTCATGTTTTACGCCGTCCAGCACTGAAATACTGCGTATAACTCTACAGCATATTTTTTATGCTTCTACAAGACCCCCTTCAAAGTTTTTAAATTCCTCGTAATTTGAAACACTTTGAATGAAGCATGAAACGGTCATATCTGACTCGTTCCTCGAGGCTGATTTCTTGGCAGATTTTTGGGGATTTATTGGGATTCGGTGTGTTCTCTTTTGCCTATATAAAGGCTGATGAGTTAACCTGTTCTTCCCATATTTCCTTCACCACACAGAGATGATTGCCGGCGTTCGTCGTGTCGACTTGAGGAAGAAGAAGAAGATCATGTTCTTCCCGTTCATAAGGAGTCAAAAAAAGAAGGCGTCTTCGATCCAATGTCCTCTGCAATGATGGATCATGGAAGGATATCATAGCTTCCTTTGCTCGGGATAATCAGCAACTTCATATGGTGATTCGTCCAGGAGAGAGGAAGGGTCACATTAGACCATACATCTTGCAAGCTGTATTTTCTTTCGTTGTTGTTGGACGAGGGCAGACAAACTAGCCCTGCCTTCCAGTATTGAGTTGGGTCTAAAACCTCAACTCAATCTGTCATGGCGTATGGAGGATGGGCTCTTGAATAATTTAAACAAGCCCAGTTGTGTATCCTTCCGCCATTAATCATTTTCTTGTGCATCGACTGTGGAAGTCGTTGAACTGCTGTAGAAGACGAATAAAGTTCTCCACCAATTCGAGAACCTGACAGAACAGATTCTGGGTGTGATCTTTAAATGAGAATAAGAAACCCTTTGTAGACGGGATTTCTCTCATATGTAATCATGATGATGAAAAACCCTTTGTAGACTGGATTTCCCTCATATGTAATCATGATTAATAAAGTTGTCTTCTTTTACGCATCTTGATGATTTGCCATATTCTTTGCTGTGATGAAGTCTGAATATGTGTAGCTTCGGCACATCTGAAATAACTTTACGCCGACTCTGATAAAAAGAGTATCTGATCTCGTCCCATCTTTTACGCGTAACTGAGGATGCGTAAAAAACTACTTAGCATTTAAGTCGCATATTCGAACTGTCATGCTGTTTTGAACAAAGAATTGAGTAGAATTCTGAACTTGTCACTTTTCTGATAAGAAGAATTCTTGTTCAGACCATCATCTTCAAGAATGATTTCCCGAAAATCCCTTCAAATAGGGCGAGAAATGGCTGTCAAAACTGAGTCGCCATCTTGAACTGTAGAGAAAATATTCAGACTGGATTTTTGGATGAACTTCCAATCGACCCAAGAAGAAGAGTCATTTTTAATGCTGAACTCTGTATACTTTGGGTACTTGGGATATTTTAAGGCCAGAAAGGAGCATCTTCTACGTGAACCCTTGTAATTGGCCGTCTTGAGAATTGTTCAGATATACGCATACTCTGGCCTGCGTATTTTAAAATATGCGGAAAGTCATAGATCCGTAATGTAGATGAGCATAAGATCATGAGTTTGTGGCCTCTCGAGCGTAAAAGCTACAGAGCATAAGAGCATCCGCGCGTAAAACTGTAGATCTGTATCCTCTGAAAAGAAAACATCCGAGCGTAAAGTTGTAGATTTGTAGCCTCTGAGCGTAGAAAGCTTCTGAGAGTGAAATCATAGATTTGTAGCTTCTGAGCGCTAAGTCGTAGGTTTGTAGCCTCTCGAGCGTAAAATCTACCGAGCGTAAAATCTACCGGGCGTAAAACCATAGACTTATAGCCTCTGAGCGTAAAGTCGTAGATTTGTAGCTTCCCGAGCGTAAAAAGCTCCTTGGCGTAAAAATCACGAATCTGCTCTGCACGAAAAACTTTTTGAATTCGCTGACTGTCCACCTTACCTGAGTGATTGGCTGACATGGTCCCGAATCATAATCGAATATTAAATATCGGATTTGGTTAGGGATTCGAGGAGTCTATCTGAACTCTATAAATACCCCAAGGCCTTCAGAAAAGAAACTTTTCATCTGTCTTTTGCAAAAGAAAAACCTTCGTCTCTTTGAGAGCTCTTCTTCGTTTCTTCTCTGAGCACTCTAAGTTTTTAGCAATGGCATTGAAACAATCTTCTACCACCAAGGGAAAGAAAGCTTTCTCCTTTTCTCGCTCTTCTGCCCAAGAAAGAGTGACTCCCATCGGATAGAGCGAATCTCGCTCGGAACGCAGTGTCCCACCGTCAAGCTGTGCACCGGGCATTATAGGTAAAGCTCTTGGGATGACAAAAACGAAGAAAACCCTTCGTACACGTTGTACGTGAACGCGCTAGGTCATCTTCTGTGTTGAGAGCCTCTAAGATGATGCACAGAGGTATTTTATCCTTTACGCCCACATTCCTAATGTGTCAGCGTAAAAACTCCAATTTTTTCGCGGTCTAGCATAAAAGCTTTTACTGTCGAAATTTGGCGTATAGTACAAACTTTGAATGTTATGCTCTGGATGAAAATTCCGGCGTAACAATTCAAATTTTGGCAGTCTGGCGAAAAAACACAGACTGTATACTACCAATCTTGGATTTTATGCCTTGGAAATAGGTTCCAGCGTAAAAACTCAAGTTTTCACAGTCTTGGCGTAAAAGCACAGAACTGTTGATCTTTGGCATAAACTGCAAGGCTGTAATGTCCAGTATAGAAACGGACATGTTCTTTTTGTATTTTGTAGTGGACTTGTAGATACCTCTGTTGGTTGAGGTGATGGGTTCTGCTGCTGGAATGCTGAACTCCAATTACCTGGAGGATTTGTCCCATGTGACATTTCCTATTTCTGGACCTCAATATCCTGAAGGAAGGGGAATCCTGATATCGTCTCAAGGAGAGCAAATATTGTTGAGCATGATCAACGGAGAGCCCTTGACGTATATAGACGGGGCACAATATATAAAACCAGCTTTCCTCTTCGGGGATATGATTGACAAACAATCCCAGACGAAGCCCAAGAAAGAAGACTGGGTTTTTACTGCCGGGGGCCTGGTCATGTACCTGCCTAGGATGCCGAGAGATTATCCTATCTCGGCATTCTTCCATGCCACGCATCCGAGGAAGATGTCGTGGACCCTGACCCCTAATCTTCACGGCCAGCCGGGGAAGATATTTTATCAGAAAGGGTCCGACCAAGGATCATTTGTGAGCCGCCCTTCAGGCCCTATAATGCCTTTCAGGGGATTGTATCCGGGCAGTGTCCCGAGTGAAGATACTTCACTTCTCTAACCAGTCCAATTGCCGATTTTCTGTAATGACTTTATGGGGCATGGAGGAGTGTACCCCAAGGTTAATCCTCGGACCAATGGGTGGCTTACCCCTACAAATCTTCGATGGGTTCGTTTAGCTGCCTGGGCCCTGAAGAACTTTTAGACAGAGCTGGAGAGCATCGGTCTGTACGCAACTGTGAGTGCTACCAGTGTTGGGTTACCTCTCAACCCCAACCTATTTGTAGCTTTGATGGAGCGGTATATCTCGCTCACTGGGACTTTCGCCACTCTGCTAGGGGAGTTGGGATTGGCCCTTCACGAAATGGCAGAGATTTTAAGACTTCCAATGGGAGATACTCCTTATGAAGAGTATATTTCCACAAATCGGGAGCTGGGGGATATGAACCCTTGGGTAGTGGCAGTGTACCAGGAGCTGATGAGCCATTACCTTGCGTACACCGCCTTCTATAGTGAGCCCTCTGATTTGGCTTATACCAACAAATGGGCGTCCTATCTCTTCTTTCATCATGCCAGAAATGCTAAGCCTGACAAAGTCGTGGATAGCAGGGATAAGTCTTTGAGTCTTCTGAGCGTTCTTAATGCTCAAGTAGTCGATGATCTTATTGAAGACGCCGGGGCTTCAGATCGGGTTCTTGATGAAGGGATACGGAAATATCCTGCAGGTACTAAAGCCTACAGTTATATGAGGCATTGCCGTAGGCCTCTGTCAAAGGAAGCTCAACTGGCTGGTTTCCTCTCTATATGATTACGCCGACTGGTAGTACCAGGCATTGCATCTTCGGATCGCATTCACCGTAACACCTTATGGCCTGCGGTGTGTTTGATGTTTGGGGCAAGACTGGGCCTGCTCCTTGCCATGGTATGCCGGATACAAACTGGCCTGAGGGCCATTACTGATGGGCTGCTTGCCGATGAACCACGACGTGACAGCTTTCCCAGGGTAGAATTACCGTTCCTATATCTGATGGGATGGTTAATTCTTCATAACCCCAGGGTGATGTCTCCCGGTTCTGGCAGTAGTTTGGGGAGTAATTTCTTGTTGAATTACAAGAATTCTACCTGGAACGTGACCACAGTTTTAGACTGTCGGCGAGCGTTAAATTTTGTTCACAGTTGGAAGCTCTTCTGCACCGTCTCTACTGTACATCTCAATTAACAGCGAGCAGGCTTCAGGACTCAGGTGAAGGGAAGACCGTTCTTTCTCCTGAAGCTTTTAATTGGTTGGTCTATATTAGACCTTCCCATTTTTGTACAGAAGTGAAGACCAATGCTTCTTGGTGCCCTACCTGCCTAGTCGGTTTGCCAGGCAGTTTGGGTATGATCAACTGCACGGGGGCAATGCATCACCAGCTTCAAGTCCAGGGGTGGACTTATTGATGGAGCGAGAGGATGGTGGTACTTCATAATAGGTTGAACTGGGTCAGCCTTTACTGTGCCCGCGACTTCTCTCTCCAAGGAGTTGCGCATCCTCCATTCGTACGCCCAATTTTACGTGGCCATCAATACCTTCCATCACGATTTTGATATACGTGGAAGTTTTAGGATGCCCTCTTCTAAGTCCGCGGGAAGAGACGAAATCCTATCAGTTTTCTCTAACGAGGGTGAAGACTCTGTCAATCCAGATGAGCCTTTGCTGACAGTACCGAGAGACGAAATACCTCCGCCGGCAGAGCCTCTGGTTATCCCTGGTAAGCGAAGGGCTCCTATTCTGAAGGAGACTTCCCCTTGCAAGAAAAAAGACTGTTAATGGTCCTATCAGGATTTTCAGTCATGAGGCTCCTTGGAGTGAGCCTGCTATTTTCCCTGTTGGGGATGATTCTTTGACTAGGGCTCCTTCGCCTATTAGAGAGGGAACCTCCACAGTCCCGGCTGGCAGTGCCGGAGAATCTTTGCTCGAGGCTGCTGTCGCTGTTACCGCTTCAGGTAGTGGTACAAGATCGCCTTCGGGGCCAGGCCAAATAAGAGTATCTTCATCCAGACCAGCAACGGAAGAAACCCCTGCCGCGTATGTAAGTATACCCAGCGAGATTCCACCTAATGAGCCTCGAGTGGATCTCGGTGAAGACCTGGAAGAATACCTGCCAGTATCAGTTGGCACACCCCCTTCTCCAGGTATGACAGCTCGCTTCGAATCATTAAGAAATGATTTAGCTGTACTGGCTGTCGACGCGATATATATACCATCGGCCATGGGTAAATGTCGTCTTTACGTCTCTTTTAGAAAAATTAACATCATATTGATATTAACTTTCTCTTATCTTCTTTTTAGGGGAAGACATCTACGGGGAGGACAGCATCGACGCAACTTTTGGCTTTGTTGACACAGAGGTGCCCGACTTTGAGGAGGAAACATTTTTGGGTGCTCGCTCGCCCGAAATAGTTTCGATATCATGAGAGGAGGATGAGCCTGTCATTACGACTATGCCCCCTTTGAGTACGCTAGCCACTTCGACCGTTGTCGGTACTTCTTCTTTTGTCGCGCCATCTGTTGAGGTGACGATTGTCGCAACATCCTCTGCAGTCATTCCTGGAGGGGGATTCTCCGATATTGCAGCCACTCCCAGCGTCCATTTGAATCTCACCATGTTAGTTGAGCAGTTTTCAAGCGTTTTCTATGCCACTTTGAAAATGCTGATATCGATGGTGCTGGAGAAGAATCTAGGCTTCGAGGCTCTGAATACATCCTCCAACTTTAGTATAGCACAGATTAGATATTTCAACGATAATGACAGAGCTGATGTACTAGAGAAAATAGTTAATGGTTTGGAACAACCCATTAACGATTATTTGTAGCTATCTCGAGGCAGCATTGACGGTCTCGTTCAAGCTAGGTATGACTCCTTAACTGCAGAGCTTGCTAGGCATATGGAATCTCTGAATAAATCTATCCAGGAACAGCAGCAGCAGATGGATCAAGAGCGTGCCGTATTAGAGTATGTCATTCCCCAGCTGACTCAGTGTGAGACCGAATATGAGAAAAAGACAGCGAGGGTCCACAAATTGGAGGATGACCTCGCTAAGGCTAAGGAGAAGGCTCTCTCTTTATCAACAGCTCACGACGTATTGAAGGATCGAATGGAGAAGGCTCAGCAGAACCTGACGCATGTGGTGTCATCCATGCAGGTTATGTACATGCTCGATCCGAGCTATCTGCTTTGAACAATGAGGCGACAAGGTTGGAGCGGGCTCACGCCGACGTTTTGAACTCCAGGGATGAGAGAATGGTCACTCTGGCGCAACAGATTCGCGACTTAACTGCTCCTCCCAAATGATGTACCTTTTGCTTTTATATGTAATTTGCTCTTTCTGGGGATAATAAAGAGACTTTATCTGACTTTGGTGGACCTATTATTTTGGAATATAAATGATAGGCTAGGGTGAAAGTGATATCAGCGGTAATATGGACGTGATATACTTTCGGTAAGCTTCAGCTGGACATATCTATTCAGAGGTTATATGGACATGATAGAATATGCTCCAACTAAAATTTGTACACAAAACACTATCAGAGGTAATATGGACGTAGTACGATACCGTATTTGTTGAGGACATCCCACTGGAGGATTTTTAGTGGACCCATTACTTTTTGCGCACGAGAGTGCAAGTAAAAAGTTTAGGATAAGCCCTGCCAGAGGTAACATGGATATGGCAGTTTTTGTGGACTCAACACCGCTGGTGTACTTAGAGTTAAGTACAGATGTTAAGTTGAGATGACAACCGATATCAGCGGTAATATGGGCATGATAATCGATAGTCAAAAATTCAGAAAGTTTGTTCAGAGGTAATATGAACATGACAAACTTTTGGATTGTGACTCCATTGGGGATGGAGGTATATATTTGCTCAGAGGTAATATGGACATGGCAGTTTTTTTTTTATGGACCTAACACCACTGGCGTACTTAGAGTTAAGTACGGGCGTTAAGGTGAGATGACAACCGATATCAGAGGTAATATGGACGTGATAATCGATAGCCAAACCAGGAAGGTTTGTTCAGAGGTAATATGAACATAACAAATCCAGCTGGCGAAATAACAAAATATTTGGACAATAGTTCAGAGGTAATATGGACGTGAACTCCTGTCCAAAAAATTCACTGTGGAGTGATTTTCTTGAGTGGGGATAATCCTGAAGGATCCGCTAGGGAAACTTTAGGGACTAATCATCCGGTATTTTTTTGAGGGAGCAAATTGTCACGTTAACAGTAAAATCAATTTGCAGTGATCGTCCCCTCGTATACAGATGCAAAGTGATGACTTTGGCATCGATCAACTCCTGAATTCTCATTTTCAGTACATAGCAAGCCCTTGTGGGGTGATGAATGTACCGATGGAAGAGACATCGACTTTGCTAGCCCTCCCTGGGTATCTGATGTTGGGTAGTCAAAGTTTGTGTTCCTTTATTAACATATTAAATATTTCAATAATATTGTCACGCCCCAGTCCTAAAATACCGAGGGACTAGACACGTGGCAATGGCCAACAGTACGCACCGATGGACAAACCCAATTTAATGGATCCATCAGGGCATACTTAAGCTGTAAAATCAAGTCTACGACAATATGGCACAACTAATCTCATCCACACAAGATATAAAATATGATCAACAGAATAAATAAGGAATGTAAATTATCAGCTAGTCTCAAAAATTGCTTCGGGGAACAACCCGATAAATTACTGATACATGGTTCAACAGACCATAAATAAATGACTGAAATAAATAAATAAATACTGAGCATGAAACATGGATGCTCAGGAAAAGTCTTCGGCTAACACCTCGTCCTCGGATGGCGATACAGCTCCTGGATCAGCTCCTGCTGCGGTCCCATATACCTTGGGATAGATCTCGTCTGCAAATACTAGGGACATAATCCATATCCAGGTCCTCAGGGGACATAGCAAGGTACATATAATAATATAAGCCAGAATATAAACAGTGCAGCAAATAATGAGATAAACAGGGTAAGTATGTAAACATCTGTGTGAAATGCAAGAGAGAACATCAATAGTACTCAGGTTGAAACACTACAAGCTCTGTGTAGGGGAGCCAGTAGCAGTGATATCATGAGGTGGTCTAGCTCAACGGAAGACTGAGTAGCCGGCATAATATAGTCAACCTGTAGCCTGTGGGTCTCTCCAGCAAATAGATGGAACAATAAGAGATAACTAAATAACCAGCTAAGTGATATGCAAGATGAGAGCAGCAATAGAACTCAGGCTGAAGCCACTACAATCTCTGTGTCGGGGAGCCGGTAGCAGCAGTAATAATGAGTAATGGGCCAAGCTCGGGCTTAGAGTCTTGTGCCTCACAATAATAGGGGTTATATATATATGATCAGCCTGTAGCCTGTGTGTCTCTCCCCACCCAATGTAACCACACGTCTCATGTCCATAACGTCTCATGTACATGCCACGCACGATCATAGATAAATGCAACAAGTCATAAAGTATCTAAGAATATAGTATCTCTGTCAAGTCCTGTATCCTATACAGAATCACCACGAATATCTCGGAAAGATCCTATCTCATGAATGGTGTCAAGTGTCATGGGTCATAGTGTACTTGGTAAGACAAGTACGAGAATATAAAGTGTCACGAATATCCATCTCTAGATGACAATACCCAACACCGCGTACGATGTTGGCACCCGACTGATAATCGGACGCTAAGTACATCACATGGTCCTAGGTTAAGCATGCACAGCAATATAAGGAAGCAAAGAAAATATGTAACAATATTGCAGAGTTTGGCAAGGTACACTTGCTTGGTGTTTGAATATCAACAGTCGTCCCGGTATCAGTGGATCCTGTGGGTACTACTCCAAAAGCTGTAATAAACATCAACAACCGTCTCAGATCAAATAGCTAGAAATGCCTGTCCTTAAGTCCAATTAGGACAAAGGGGCAAAAATGACATTTCCGGGCCAAAGCGGGGTCCACATGTGGGCCACTTGCACCGAAAAGCGTGTCAGGGTCAAAGGTCTCCAAATTCCTCAAACTCAGTGTTTACAAGTCAAGAACGATGATACGAACCCAACGAAACTTCCAGAATTGGATTCCAATGAGCCGATCACAAAATTGCCCATCAAGTGGAGCCTGTGGGACCCACGATACACAATTTTGTCAATGTTCTCAGAATCGGACAAAACTTGGGTCACAGGACCAGCGTATTGCTACGAGTCCGATGGCACAAGTTTCGTCTCGATCTGACGTATGTACACGAAGTTACTGCGTATTCCAGAATGGACGGATACGGGGCGTTGCCGGCGGATACGCGTTGATTTCGGTGTGCACGCACATCCGAATTGACTTCTGCGAAATCCTACATGACCGTATCAACGTCGCGCACATTTTGGTAAAGACCGCGTGCGGCCAAGTCGTCCCGTTTGGCGAGGCATACTCAGTTCTGGGGTGAAATATGGCATTATTTTTCCTGTTTTTGAATCGCGGTGTACGATCACCACAGGACGCGATGCACCGAGCGGGTTGTACGGGCACCGAGGGGGTTATACAGTCTACGCATTGCAACTGACGGAATCGAAAACGGGGTTACGAGGTGAGAGAAAACCTTACCTGAACAGGGTTCCGTGAAGGCAGATTCTCACGTGTCCGAGCGTCAACGTCGTGTCCTGCGTATCGAGTTGCTGTGTCCAGGCTAGGGTTCAGGGTACGGCCAGAGATCCGTCGGAGAGTAGCTGCTCTTGTTGGCGGGGGGGGCTCGTCGGCCTGAGCGGAGGGGAACGGGGCTGAGGGAAGTGGGTGCTAGCACTACGGGGCTAGGGGAGCCGGGTGGAGTCATCGTCGTCGAGTCTCGGTAGCAGGGAGAACAGGGTGGAGGAGTTAGGGCTGCTGTGGCAGAGCCGAGGCAGGGTTGTGGAGTCGAGCAGAGAGGAATGGGTCGACGAGGGGTCTGAGGGCTGCTCGAGGCGGGGAGTTGAGCGGCGGATGCGGGCGGCGCTCGCGGGAGAAAGGGAAGTCGACCGGTGGTCGTCTGGCTGCTCGAGGCGGAAAGTCACGAGGAGAGGGGGCGGCCGCCTAGGATTTTCGACGAGGTAGGTCGAAGGAAGATGACGGCACGACGGCTAGGGTTTCCGAGGGCTGGGCACGGATGTCGAGGCGAGAATTTATAGGCTGTGCACATTAAATCCGGCGGAGGCTAGGGTTCCAATTGGGTTTTGGGTCCGGGTCGGGTTTGGCTCGGATCTGCCCCGACCCGACCTAATATGCGGTTAGTTCAGCCAGATTGGGGTTCGGTTCAGATTTGGGTTTGGTTCGGTTTAATCATTTAATAGTTTCTAAGGCTTTAAAAAGGATTCCGGAGTCCAATAAATTCCCGGAAAATTACCCTATCTCCGGTTTTCCATTTTACACCATAAAATATTATTTCCATAATATTTTCATATTATTTAACAGTAATTAAAAATCATTTAATTACCAATACCTAGGGTTTAATTACAGAAAAAATTCTAAAAAATTCCAGGAAAATTCAAATTAAAATTTTCTACAAAATCAGGGGGCTTACAATCTACCCAACTTATAAAAATTTCGTCCTCGAAATTAAAATATAGTAGGGCTATCTCTATCCAATCTAACTTGATTACAGTCTAAAGAATTTCTCTCAAGTGGGCATTGCGGTCTCTACCCAACTTAGAATTTAGCCATATATCATCTAAGGCTATACATCTAACAAAGCTATGCACCAACTTATACCAAGCACGCGGTTCCGTCTTTCCGAAATAAGGGAAGACGAAGATCAATAATAAAGAGTTCAAGGGTGAGGTAATAGAGTAGAAGTATCAGGACCAAGGCGTTTAACGAATTCAAATAGGATTTGTCAAGACAATTGTGGATTGAAATCCTATTCTGGTAATCCTTTGTTCGCATGCTCGTATTAGTACAGTTATGTAACTGATACGATATGCTCGGACATATCTAGAGGGCAAGTATACTAGTCAACTATATATCTCAATCCACATGAAGTAGTCGTGCGAAGAGCGAACCAAAATGCACTAAGGTTGATCAGACCGTAATACACTGATTCTGAATAGACAATTGTATTAGTGTGTCGACCGAATAATACATATGTCATGAACAAGCTCGATAAATGGATAAGCTTACAAAACTAGGATATATTAGCAGCATAAGTCAAGGTAGTACAATAAATATAAGTACGCTAGATGATGATGAAAGGAGGTACAACTTAATTCAAGTTTACAAAACAACACAAGATAAGCACAATAACAAAAGACTCTACAATTTCTACAGTTACCAATTATAAAAGCATACTAGGTTATTAGCAAGTTCAAAATTACTAGGTCAAGGCTAAGGTCACGAACTAACAGGTACGAACTAAAGCAACACTAGAAACAGAAAACTATAAAAACTTACGCGCATTAGCTTCTCTGTGAGTCTGTGCGTCTTCCAAAGTCATCGCGAAAGCTTGTCCACGTTCTTGAGGTGGTGCCCTCTGCTGTTGCTGGGCCTGCTGGAAGAGTGCTGCTCGAGGTGCCAAGGGTGGCCTTCGTTGATACCCTCCTGGTGCTGGTAGATCTTGTTGGTAAACCGTTGGTGCTCTTTCTCGACGCTCAGGGCATTCCCTCAATAAATGCTGACTGGATCCGCAAGCTAAATATAATCTCATTTTGCGTCTGCACTGGTCCTCAATATGGCCTCGTCTGCGATAATATGTATAGATAGGTAGTGACTATGGAGATGCTTCTGGTGGCTGGTGCATGTGAGGTCTCTTTGCAACTTCTTTCTGTGGTGCTCCAGCTGGTACTGATGGGGACGATCGCTTCAGACTGGTCTCTCTTCTAGTGACGCGCTCCATGCATCGGGCTGCAGCAAGGACGTCCGGGTAAGATGTAGGTACAATGGATCCAATTAGTTTCTGTAGCTCAATGTTTAATCCGTCGAAGAACTTCTCAGCCTTCTCTTCTTCTGTCGAGATCAAGGTTGGAGCGAAGCGACTTAGGCAAATAAATTCTGCGTTGTATTCTTCCACTGTCATATTGCCTTGGATAAGGCAGTTGAACTTGTCTCTGAGCTCTGACCGTGCTATTGCTGGAATATACATCTCTCGGAAGAGTCTGGAGAACTCTTCCCAAGTGACTCGGTCCTGCCCGAGCCTCCTCTCCTCTACTAACCACTAGTGATGTGCATTTTCAGTTAACTATATTCTGACTGCAGTCATCCACTTCTCTCTTGGAAGTTCAGTTGCTTCCAACTGGTGTTATATGTTTGTGAGCCATTCATGAACTTATGTTGGCCCCTCTTTAACAGAAAATGTACGAGGTTTGAGCTGATGGAAGTCGGTGATAGATCCCGTCGCTAATTGCCTCGCTGGTGGATTTGCCTGCTCCAATGCGGATACCAGGCTGGTTCTCAGATACTCGGCCTCCTGCCGATGGGTCTCTTGCTGAATCTGTTGCTGGGCTTGCATCATGGCATACATCATCTGGAACATCTATTTCCCGTCCATGGCTTGGCCTGGCGGGAAAACTGGCATCTGTGGAGTGAACTGTGGTGGAGGTGGGATGTCATCTCTCCGGAACCTTGGATTAGGCTGACCGGTTTGATCGCTCTGCGATGTTTGTCCTCCATTCCCTGGTGTCACTCCGTCTATATAAGTAACCACAGCGTCGTGTGGTATGTCCAAGGAAATTTTATCTTCGTTCCTGGGATCCATTACTCTGCAACCAAAAGATAAACTGTAAGAACGCTCAGAGGAATCAGCACAAGATACAATTCAAGTAACAAATTCGAGTTCGATATAGAGTTCATTAATGGCGTAAATAATGGATGAGATCCTAGAACTTATCATATCCTTAGGGCAGGCTGGTTCGGTCCCTAAGTTGAAACCGAACAGTTTTGTCGTAGACCTGCATGGGCCACCACAAAAACCATGTCACGCCCCAGTCCCAAAATACCGAGGGACTAGACACGTGGCAATGGCCAGCAGTACGCACCGATGGACAAACCCAATTTAATGGATCCATCAGGGCATACTTAAGCTGTAAAATCAAGTCTACGACAACATGGCATAACTAATCTCATCCACACAAGATATAAAATATGATCCACAGAATAAATAAGGAATGTAAATCATCATCTAGTCTCACAAAGTGCTTCGGGGAACAACCCGATAAATATTTGATACATGGTTCAACAGACCAGAAATAAATGTCTGAAATAAATAAATAAATACTGAGCATGAAACATGGATGCTCAGGAAAAGTCTTCGGCTAACACCTCGTCCTCGGATGGCGGTACAGCTCCTGGATCAGCTCCTGCTGCGGTCCCGTATACCTCGGGATAGATCTCGTCTGCAAATCCTGGGGACATAATCCATATCCAGGTCCTCAGGGGACATAGCAAGGTACAGAAAATAATAGAAGCCAGAATATAAAAAGTGCAGCAAATAATGAGATAAACAGGGTAAGTATGTAAACATCTGTGTGAAATGCAAGAGAGAACATCAATAGTACTCAGGTTGAAACACTACAAGCTCTGTATAGGGGAGCCGGTAGCAGTGATATCATGAGGTGGTCTAGCTCAGCGGAAGACTGAGTAGCCGGCATAATGTAGTCAACCTGTAGCCTGTGGGTCTCTCCAGCAAATAGATGGAACAATAAGGGATCACTAAATAACCAGCTAAGTGATATGCAAGATGAGAGCAACACTAGAACTCAGGCTGAAGCCACTACAATCTCCATGTCGGGGAGCCGGTAGCAGCAGTAATAATGAGTAATGGGCCAAGCTCGGGCTTAGAGTCTTATGCCTCATAATAATAGGGGTTATATATATATGATCATCCTGTAGCCTGTGTGTCTCTCCCCACCCAATGTAACCACACGTCTCATGTCCATAACGTCTCATGTACATGCCACGCACGATCATAGCTAAATGCAATAAGTCATAAAGTATCTAAAAATATAGTATCTCTGTCAAGTCATGTATCCTATACAGAATTACCACGAATATCTCAGAAAGATCCTGTCTCATGAATGGTGTCAAGTGTCATGGGTCATAGTGTACTTGGTAAGACAACTACGAGAATATAAAGTGTCACGAATATCCATCTCTAGATGACAATACCCAACACCGCGTACGATGTTGGCACCTGACTGATAATCGGACGCTAAGTACGTCACACGGTCCTAGGTTAAGCATGCACAGCAATATAAGAAAGCAAAGAAAATATGTAACAATACTGCAGAGTTTGGCAAGGTACACTTGCCTGGTGTTTGAATATCAACAGTCGTCCCGGTATTAGTGGATTCTGTGGGTACTACTCCAAAAGCTGTAATAAACATCAATAACAGTCTCAGATCAAATAGCTAGAAACACCTGTCCTTAAGTCCAATTTGGACACAGGGGCAAAAATGATATTTCTGAGCCAAAGCGGGGTCCACATATGGGCTACTTGCACCGAAAAGCGTGTCAGGGTCAAAGGTCTCCAAATTCCTCAAACTCAATGTCTACAAGTCAGGAACGATGATACGAACCCAACGGAACTTCTAGAATTGTATTTCGATGAGCCGATCACAAAATCGCCCGTCAAGTGGAGCCTATTGGGACCCACGATACACGATTTTGTCAATGTTCTCAGAATCGGACCAAACTTGGGTCACAGGACCAGCGTATTGCTACGAGTCCGATGGCGCAAGTTTCGTCTCGATCCAACGTGTGCACACAAAGTTACTGCGTGTTCCAGAATGGACGGATACAGGGCGTTGTCTGCGGATACGCGTTGATTCCAGTGTGCACGCACATCCGAATCGACTTCTGCAAAATCTCACACGACCGTATCAACGTCGCGCACGTTTCAGTAAAGACCGCGTCCGGCCAAGTCATCCTGTTTGGCGAGGTGTACTCAGTTTCGGGGTAAAATATGGTATTATTTTTCCTGTTTTTGGATCGCGGTGTACGATCACCATAGGACACGATGCATCGAGCGGGTTACACGGACACCGAGGGGGTTATACAGTCTATGCGTTGCAACTGATGGAATCGAAAATGGGGTTACGAGGTGAGAGGAAACGTTACCTGAACAGGGCTCCGTGAAGGCTGATTCTCATGTGTCCGAGCGTCAACGTCGTGTCCTGCGTATCGAGTTGCTGTGTCCAGGCTAGGGTTCAGGGTACGGCCGGAGATCCGTCGGAGAGTAGTTGCTCTGGTCGGCGGAGGGGGGCTCGTCGGCCTGAGCGGAGGGGAACGGGGCTGAGGGAAGTGGGTGCGAGCACGACGGGGTTAGGGGAGCCGGGTGGAGTCGTCGTCGTTAGGTCTCGGCAGCGGGGAGAACATGGTGGAGGAGTTAGGGCTGCTGTGGTGGAGCAGCGGCGGGGTTGTGGAGTCGAGCAGAGGGGAACGGGTCGACGAGGGGTCTGAGGGCTGCTCGAGGCGGGGAGTCGAGCGGCCGATGTGGGCGGCGCTTGCGGGAGAAAGGGAAGTCGACCGGTGGTCGTCTGGCTGCTCGAGGCGGGAAGTCACGAGGAGAGGGGGCGGCGGCTAGGGTTTCCGAGGGCTGGGCACGGATGTCGAGGCGGGAATTTATAGACTGTGCATAGTAAATTCGGCGGAGGCTAGGGTTCCAATTGGGTTTCGGGTCCAGGTCGGATTTGGCTCGGATCCGACCCGACCCGACCCAATATGCGGTTGGTTCAGCCAGATTGGGGTTCGGTTCAGATTTGGGTTTGGTTCGGTTTAATTATTTAATAGTTTCTAGGGCTTTAAAAAGGATTTCGGAGTCCAATAAATTCTCGGAAAATTAACGAATGTCCAGTTTTCTATTTTACACCATAAAATATTATTTTTATAATATTTTAATA
Organism: Iris macrosiphon; assembly: GCA_036927795.1. Taxonomy (NCBI): domain Eukaryota; kingdom Viridiplantae; phylum Streptophyta; class Magnoliopsida; order Asparagales; family Iridaceae; genus Iris; species Iris macrosiphon. The sequence continues at coordinate 52,298,855 of JAYESA010000007.1, forward strand.
TTATTTAACAGCAACTAAAAATCATTTAATTACCAATACCTAGGGTTTAATTACAGAAAAAATTCTGGTAAATTCCAGGAAAATCCAAATTAAATTTTTTTGCAAAATCAGGGGGCTTACAGTATCATCTTCATTGAAGGAGAAAGTCCCTTTCGGCCTTCGGGCTCCTGATGCCTGAGGTTTACGGTCTTTGGGAAGATCGTCATCGTTGCATCATCTTCGGACTCAGAAGGAATTCTACCCCCAGCTTTCGATGGTGCCATATTTTGTCGAGGTAGGCTACCCACAGACATGTCATGGCATTTGTCCACTGAAGTTGATTTGGAAGGACCTGCCTCTGGTTGTACAGGATCAGACTCTGGATGTTTTGAGTTTGCAGAAGATGCAACATACCCCAACCCAAAATGAGTTTGTTGACAGTAAGGATTACCATGCAACAGTGTTCGTCTGCCTTTTCCATAGTTGAGGCCTTGTTTCAACTTCAAATCATAACCCATGCTTTTTATAATCTTTAAAGCTTGTGGGCTATATCTGTGGATTTGTATTTTCCCAGCATCAGATTCGTAAGATTCTTCTTGTACAGTCGGCTCATTGCGCAGGCAACCCAAGACTATTGGATGCTGACTGCTGCGAGTAGGCAGGGACAATAAATACAGAATCTTCATATGGCCCATAAGTTATGACGATATTAGACGTTGATGTATCTTCCCACATGATCTCCCTACGTTTGACAGTTAGGGGAACTGAATCCTGGTTATGACTCCTGTCTTTGCGTTTCTGGATCAAGAATTCTCGCAAGTCAAGAGAATTAACGGAAGAAGAAGAAGAAGGCTTGTTCTTTTTGTTCACATCAGTTAGAATGCGGATATTGGAAACTCCAACCCTTTCTATGCCACCTATATACAGCAGCTCAGCCATGTGAGTAGCAGCTGATCCATAAGGAGCGTATCTATCCACAAACTGGGATTTTTTTACGCTGAGGGGCTTGACCTGGCATAATTTGGAATTTTGCTCAGGTTGGCGTAAAACTGAGGAAGTCTTCAATCGGCCGTCAATGTTTCGCGTAATCTGAAGAGCGGGCAGATTCTTCTATTGCTGGCGTAAAGGCCAAAAAGTCGGGAAATCCGCTACTTGTTCTCCCTTACGATGATTACTGGGACTCTCTGCCTGCTTTTGAGTGAGATTTTGATGCGCAAAACATATTTGACTTTTCTGACTTGGCGCTGAGGCCTTGTCAGAAACTATGTCTGTCCCTTCAACGACGGGAGACAAGTTTTTACGCGCAATGCACGATGTGTACTTCTGGATTGGCGCTGAGACATTGCCAGAAGTTTTGTCTGCCCCGTCAGCGACGGGAGACTGAGTTTTACGCGCAAGGCGCGAAGTGGACTTCTGGATTGGCGCTAAGGCATTGCCAAAAGTTTTGTCTGCCCCGTCTGTAACAGAAGACTGTATTTTACACGCAGAGCGTGGAGGTTGCGAAGCTACAACCTTGCTTGTTGGAGAAGCCAGACAGTCGACAGGAATGGTAGGGGATGTCCGGGGCATCCATACCTTACGCAGTTTCCTGTTGTCTTGGACATAGAGAGAATGAGAGCAACCCCCTGCTCGAAGCATTTTTCGTAGGCTGACTGGTCGATTTGGACGACCAAGGTCTTCTTCATTGATCCTACTGATACCGCATCGTGTTGAGCAATTGCTTTCTCGTCAGATGAGAAAGAGGTCCCCAGCAAGGTCGCCATCTTGTGTTTGATAATAAATGGAAGAAATAAAACTAGGTTTATACGAAACCATTTCTTAAGTTTACAAACAAAAAGTACTATTGATCCTATGCGAGGATGTTAAGTACAAAATTTAATCTGGGTAAATATTGCTATAGGAGTCTGATCTGCAGTCGATCACTGTATCCCTTGGACCAAACAATGATTAAGAAGTGCTGTAGAAGACAGAGAAGCTTCAAGGATTGCAAGAAGGAGTGGATGCTCGATGCCAAAATCGTCGATCACTGCTCTCTGTCTGTGCTCTGGATTCTTCTCTCTCAGAATGTCAATTTCAGACCTTTGACCTTAATTCTTTGACCCTCTGACTTCTATTCTCCAAATTTTTGACCTTGTTTTTCCGACCCCGGACCTCTGTCAATAGTGGTCTCTATTTATAGGGTTTTAGTGATAGTAACCGTCCAATCGGCGTAGAAACCGGACAGTGGAGAGTATGGCACTTTTTATGCGGTGGTTATAATAACTGCTACCCACGTATAGATGACCTTCTAAATCTGCGTGTGACGCGTATCCCATGATGGAATAATGTGTATAACTGCTGCAAAGATCACGACATGCAAGCCACGTAGGTAATTGCCCCTTGCATAGAAAAGGTTGGCGTAGAAGCCAATAACTGTCACCATGGCGTAGAAGCCAAATAGTTGTCAAGTTGGCGTAGAAACCAAGTGGTTGTCGAGTCGGCATAGAAGCTAAATAGGCATAGAAGCCTTGTAGGCGTAGAAGTCTGATGCTGCATGGATAGGTAGCTAGCGTAAAAGATAGCTGATCCTCCTTCCTTGATTGAGGTCTTGAGCGTATTCTGGACCAAATAGCCTTATCACGCACAAAATTGCAAATATAGCCTGAGTTGGCATATTCCGAGGAGATAGCGTACATCGTGCTCCCATAGCTGAAAATAGCCTGATGGCGTAATATGCAGAGGTGATGATGTGGAAGTATTAGCCGTAATTATGGCTCGCCCAGTCTTTGAAAATAGAACCAAATCTCGTGCATTAAATGTAGAGATCTGCTCCCATTCTGCGCATTAAATGCAGAGACGTGCCTCGAGCTCTATACGAAGAGCAGCTTTTGACGTGACAGTTTGTTTTGTCTTCTGCTGAGCGTAAAAGCTCACATCTGCCTGTACAAAACTAGGCAGCGTATTCCCTTATATGCGTAAAAGCACTTTGTATCAAGAAAATGTCACAAAACGACGGTTTGGGTCTCTGTGCCGCACCATCATTACAGCCGTCGTCTGGATATTTGTGCAGTACTCTTTGTCAGGAGTCAGGTTTACTGCATGATCTGACAGGTTCATTCGATGAATACGAAGAGTTCCCTGTACGACTTCCCACTACATTAAAAGCGATTAGGTTTTACGCCAAAGTGGCGATGTAAAAACCTTTTTACGTCGAAGCAGCTTGAAAACACTACATTTATACGGGTTATTATGGGGCTTATATTTTACGCTGTACTAGCGATGAAGCCTTGTTGTACGCCGATGACTCTGAAGTCATGTTTTATGCCGTCCAACACTGAAATACTGCGTATAACTCTGCAGCGTATTTTTTATGCTTCTACAACGACCCGCACTCGGTGTCCACCAGATTGCGTTTGTAGCAGTCGAGAGAGTCACCTTAGTCCAGCCACAGACGACACCAACTCAGTTTACCCCGTAGCAGCCGAGGCCAGGGATTATCATAGATTTCAAGAGGATGGGGCCGAAGGATTTTAAAGGCACAGAAGGGATTATTTATGCTGATAATTAGATATAAGACATTGAGAGGAGCCTGTGGCTGGTGCAGATTCCTGAGTGGTTGTAGGTAGAGGCCGCATGAAGCATGATGTTTGACATCACATTGACTTGGTTCAGGATGGACCCCAGGATCTCAGCACAAGAACTTAATTAAGAAGCTTTTAAGAAGCTCTTCAAGGAAAAGTTTTTTCCAGATGTGGCTTTGACATATCTAGAGAACCAATTTTAGTAACTCGTTCAGGGAGGTATGACGGTAGATGAGTATGCGGCAGAGTATTTTAGATTTGGATACTTTGTGGAGGGGTAAAACCCCATAGGAAGGGCCAGGAAGTTGAAGAAGGGCCTGAACAAGGATATCAAATCACATACGAATGAAGATCCCACCGCTACTTTTGAGAAGATTCTAAGACATGCACAACAGGCAAAGGATGATCTAGAGCTTGGCTCTAAGAGGTCGAGGGACATAGGAGGATCCAATACTATTATGGGTCCAATGAAGCGGCCTCACTTTCAGCAGTAGCATCAGAGATACTTCCAACAGTAAAGACAGCAGTATTACGGACCAGCTAGAGCGCCGGTACAGCAGACACCTAGATCCAGAGGCCAGCTATTCCTTGTCCATTCTGTAAGAAGCAGGGATACAGATAGGATGTATGGAGGATAATATTAGGCCAGTACTTATTCTACGGATCAGGAGACCATCAGTTGAAGGCTTGTCCTAAAGCTCCAGCTCGTTCAGCTCAGGGCGGGGCTCAGACATAGAGTGCACCCGCGAGACCACCAGCGGGACAACAGAGAGGACCTCTGTTGCCATCACAACAGCAGCAGTTCGCTCAGCACCAGCAGCAGCAGAGAGGTGCCCAGCGATATGGGTGAACTTTTGCCTTGACCGTCGAGGAGGAGCCAGTCGGTAATATTATTTCAGGTTCAGTCTATCTTGATTCTTTTTTGGCTCATGCCTTATTTGATTTCGGTTCTTCATATTATTTTATATCTGTATCTTTTGCTCTGAAACATCACCTTGAGACTAAACCATTGGCGAGGACTTACAAGATCACGACCGGGGGTGGCATAATCCTGGTCAGTGATGTTTGCAAGGATCGAAGATTTTTTTGGGAGGTCGAAAGTTGAGCATGTGTCTACTCGTAATGCTACTTTCGAGCTACGATATAGTACTCGGGATGGATTGGTTGAGTAAGCACCATGCTAATATTGATTGTCGTCAAGACAGAGTTTTGTTTCAAGCACTAGGAGAGCCAGAGTTTGAGTTTGTCAGAGGAGCAGCAGAGCGGAGCGAGGAAGGCTTCTGTGGAACTTTGGTGGAAAAGCAGGAGCTGCTACATCCACTGATTTCAGAATATATGGACGTCCTTCAAGAGGAGTTGCCGGGGTTGCCACTAGACCGAGATGTTGAGTTCTCTATAGACTTAGTGTCAGGCGCAGAGCCAATATCACAGAACATCTATAGAGTGAACTACAATAAACTAGCAGAGATGAAGAACCACATAGATGAGTTGCAGGATAAGGGCTTTATCCGCTCCAGTTCATCACCGTGGGGTACTCCGATATTATTTATACCGAAGAAGGATGGGTCAGTACACATGTGTATCGACTACATGACACTCAACAACCTCACTATTAAGAACAAATACCTATTACCGTGAATTTATGATTTGTTTGATCAGTTGAGCGGAACAACGATATTCTCGAAGATAGACCTGAGGTCATAGTACCACCAGGTGGAAGTGAAGAAGGAAGATATTCCGAAGATAGCTTTTAAAACTCGGTATGGGCAGTTTGAGTTCTTGGTGATGTTGTTTGGGTTGACCAATGCCCCGACGGTATTCATGAACCTAAAGAATAAGGTATTTCATCAGTACTTGGATTAGTTTGTGGTAGTATTCATTGATGATATTCTGATTTATTCAAAGACCCCGAAGGAGCATGAAAAATACCTGAGGATAGTTCTGGAGACCCTCAAGAAGGAGAAGCTTTATAGCAAGTTTTCGAAGTATGAATTCTTTCTTGATAAGGTTGAATTTTTTGGGTATGTGATTACATGAGATGGGATCTCAGTAGACCAGAAGAAGATTTCAGCAGTTGAGTCATGGTCTATCCCAAGTTCATTGGTGGAGATCAGGAGTTTTCTTGGATTGGCAAACTATTATCAGAGATTTGTTCAGAATTTTTCTACGGTTGCGGAGCCAATGACTAGACTAACCAGGAAAGACGTAGAGTTCGTATGGACTGAGGATTGTCAAGCTACTTTCGAGGAGCTAAAGAAGAGGTTGACTTCAGCTCCAGTATTGACATTGCTATCAGGGATATAAGATTTTTCTATATAAAGTAATGCATCGGGTAAAGGTTTGGGTCGTGTGTTGTAGCAGAACGGAAAAGTGATTGCCTATGCTTCCAAACAATTATGTCTGCATGAGAAGAACTACCCTACCCATGATTTGGAGTTGCAGTAGTTATTTTTGCTCTTAAACTGTGGAGGCACTACTTGTATGGAGAGCGGGTAGAAATCTTTACAGATCACAAAAGCTTGAAGTATGTTTCACACAAAAAGAGCTCAACATGAGGTAGAGGCGGTAGTTATAGTTGATGAAGGACTTCGACATCTCATTGCAGTATCATCTAGGGAAGGCCAACGTAGTCGCGGATGCCTTGAGCAGGTATTCGGTGGCTATGTACTTGATGAGGGACAGACATTTGTTGGTAGATCTTGATAGCTTGGGTATTAAAGTGCTAGTTCCTGGAGTTGCAACACATATGTGGGGACTTCAGGTACAGTCAGAGTTGATAGACCAAATCTGAGCTGCACAGTACGAGGATAAGTCTCTAAGGACCATCAGAGCACAGGTCCGGATGGGATTGGCAGAGGACTTCAGTATTACAAATGATAGATCATTGCGGTATGGTACCAGATTGTGTGTGCCGAGTAGAGCGTTGCGCGAGAAGGTTCTTCAGGAGACGCATCGATCTCAATACTCTATGCATCCAGGTGCCAACAAGATATGAGAGAGCATATTTGGTGGTATGGTATGAAGCGAGAGGTGGCTAGCTTCGTATCCAGATTCTTGGTATGCCAGCAGGTAAAGGCAAAGAGACAGAGGCCAGGTGGATTGATTCAGCCTTTACCCATTCTAGAGTAAAAGTGGGTGCATGTGACGATTGACTTTATTTCACAGCTTCCACGTTATCTAGGAGGGAAAGATGCGATTTGGGTCATCGTAGACAGGTTGACCAAATTAACTCCATTTTTGCCATTCTAAGTGGGTACGTCTACGGAGAAGCTCGCGGAGATGTATGTGCGTCAGATAGTTAGATTACATAGAGTTTCTGTGAGCATAGTCTCGGATCTGGAGAGTCACTTCATGTCCCACTTCTGGAGGAGTTTGTAGGCTAGTTTGGGCCCTTAGCTCAAGTTCAGTACCGCATATCACCCTCAGACAAACGGATAGTCGGAGAGGACTATCCAGACTTTCGAGGATATGCTACGCACTTGTGTTTTGGATTTTGGAGGCTCTTGGGTGGATCATCTTTACTTAGTAAAGTTTTCTTACAATAACAGCTACCAGGCCAGTATCAAGATGTCACCGTTTGAGGCATTGTATGGACGGAGATGCCGCACTCTGTTATCATGTAATGATATTGGTAAGAGAGCCTTATTAGGACCAGAGATGGTCGTGAATGCAGCTGAGAAGGTAAAGCTCATTAGGGATATACTTCGGGTGGCTCAGGATAGACAGCGGCATTGGGTCGATAGTCACCGGAGACCATTGGAGTTTGAGGTATATATTTTGCTTGTATTGCTTGTGATTGTTTATTTTAGTTAGAGTGATAAGGCTATGTTTCATGCTAGGTTGACGATCTAGTGTTCTTAAAGATTTTTTCGACACGGGACACGATTCACTTTGGTAGAAGAGGAAAGCTTAGTCCATAGTACATCGGACCCTTTGGTGTTCTAGAGAGGGTCGGTGCATTGGCCTACAAAGTAGACTTACCATCTGCATTAGAGGGAGTGCATAACATTTTCCATGTGTCGCAGCTGAGATGGTACGTGGCAGATTCTAATCATGTACTAGATCACTCAGAGATCGAGGTTGGTCTGAATCTCAGCTACCCCGAGCAGCCCGTAAAGATTCTGGATCGTAGGAAGAAGGTGCTGTAAAACTCAAAGATTCCTTTGATGGGCGTCACGTGGAGGTATCACTCGATAGAAGAGAGTACCTAGGAGCGAGAGGCCGAGATGCGCGAGCGATATCCTTATCTGTTTTAGCAGTGAGGTATAATTCTTTTTTTTTTATTGATTGGTTTTGGTAGTTAGTTTCTTCCTTAATTTCGAGGTCAAAATTTTTCTAAGGTGGGTAGGATTGTCACCCTCACTTTTTCAGCTAGGGATAATTTGGTAATTTGACATGGATTTTAAATTTAGGAATAAATAATTATATTGGTATATTATAGAAATTATTGAATGATTGTATTATAGATTAAATATGACTTGTGTTATTTATTTTTGTTAGAGAGACTAGCCCAATTATTAGACTTGACACTTATAGGCCCAACTAGAGTTGTCACGACCTGCACCCTGTGTAAGGGTACAAGTCAGAAACAACGCCTAGCCTACGTCGCAGAATTGGCTGTAGAACGCTGTCTGAATGATCTATCTAACAATATAATGAACCACCAACAATGATAATATAATCAATCACAGATCTAAGATAGAAATGATCACAAATCAGATAAAGAATAGAATAGTCACAATACAACTCATGAGTCTAAAATAATACATTAATGAGTTTGAAAGAAATAACAAACTAAGCTGGAGATAAATCCAGTACAAAGAATACTAAGAAGCTATTACACACGGGTCAACTGTCTCAGTTTATAAGTCCCTCCTGAGCCAGGGTCTCAGACTCTAGACCCACAACATCCCGAGGTCCATAATAGGTAGGGTACCACTCCTTAGTGTCATCTGGGAAAAATATATCCAGTCAAGAAAGGAGTAGAGGACATCTCTAACAGTAGTTCTAATCAATGATAAAAACTATGTAGCAGTAAATAAATGTAAATATACAAGATGCACAATAGATATAAGAGATACATACAATAAGGAAATACTGGAGCAAATACAATAATGAACAATATGCCAATGAACAAGAATACTAATGACTAAGTGTGTGAGTACTAGCTTAACATGTTATCGGCTTGGGGCAAGATACAATATATATGGCCTGGCTAATCATTCGTACGGTGTATGATAAATACTATTCAATAATAGTACTTGATATAATAGGGGTATTGATCACATATCTATACTAATACTCCCCACCCTCGACTGGTATAATAGATCCAACCACGGTATGCTATGGCACAAGATTCCCTAAGAAGATAGCTAGTCTTTCCGAGAATCAGTGTCTGTACATGTACAAGATAACCAATGAAATAATACTTGCACCATATACACCATATACCAAGGAATAACATCTCATGATGAGATCCGAATATACCAATCCGTGTAACCATAGTGTCAAGAGAACATGAATATCTATACTTGATACAATGAACATAAAGGATATCATAAATGAGACACTATCAGAGATTGTACTCGCCTGAAGTCCAAAGAATAGTCTCACAGATGTCTGACATGGTGCCTCGAAGACCTAGATATGGAATATAATATCAATACAAGGTTCCGAAAAGAGAATAAGTTAAACTAGTCAACTTCTAGGCCAATAAGTCAATTCTAAGTCAAACATCAACTATGGTCAACTATAGTCAAACTATGGTCAACTATGGTCAACTACCTATTTCTAGGTTGCACAAGCCTAACACAAAAATATTGGGTCAAGATACTAAAGTCTAAGCCATAAAAATCACATCTTAAATATTAGGATACCGTATCTCCGGATACGTGAATTCTAAGGTAAACATCAAAATATAAATATCAAACAATTAATTATAATAATATAGAATCATAACTACAATATCAAATAGGTACCGTGGTTTTGAACCAACTTGGTATCACAATATTAAATCAAATCTTGGTACCCAAACTCAATACCTTGTGTATCCCCAACTACCTTGGTTCTTAATGGTAATTCCCAATACCTTGTTATAATAACTACTCGTAATATATATATATATATATATATACATACATACATACTACGCTAATATTATATATACACAATAATAAAATTAGCAATTTAGGAGATACCTCCATATATATTAATACTAATATATATATATATATATATATATATATATATATATATGCTCTTATATATATAAAACTGCAAAACTGTCACCAAAAATCCATTCTGCTGTCACTGAAAGCTGCTGATATATAAATATACTGTTGTTTTAGTGATGGTTTCCTGCACTGTCGCAAAAACTGTCACTGAAACCCGGATACACTTGTTGATACGCTGTTGTTTCAGCGACAGTTTTCATGAACTGTCGCTGGCTGTTGTCGCTATTTCCTGCTACTGCTGCCCTTCTGCGACAATGTTGCTGCTGCTGTCGTTGATAAGCTGCTGTTGTTGTGCTGTTTGGGTGCTGTTGTCGCCAATTGGCTGCTGCCGTCGTTGATTAGCTGCTCCTACTGTCACTAATAGTATATTATATATATATATATATATATATATATATATATAATATATATATAATATAACACACACACACACACACACACACACACACACACATATATATATATATATATATATATCACCCTCAAAGTATATATATACATCTATATATTTAATAACTATTAATACACCCCTTCCTAGTATTATGTATATAAATACTATATAGCAACAACACACACACATAAATATATTGATAAATATATATATATATATATATATATATATTATATATATATATATATATATATATATATATAATCATATAACAACTATATAATATAATTATCCAATTAAATATACATATATATATACATGCTACAATATGTATATACTACACAATATCACCTATAATCAACATAGTATTGTATATATAAGTATAGTTAGAACCATATAGAATACATGTACCTAACAAACACATATACAAACACATATAATAATAATGACATACATACATATATATATATATATATATATATATATATATATATATATATATATATATATATATATATATATATATATATATATATATATATAACATATATACTATAACATATATAGTATAAAAGCGCTAATGCCACGACCAGCCCATAAATTGTCAAAGCTTCCATAAAAGCTAGACTCAGCAATAAAGTACCTCGTATTTTACCTTCTGCTTCCGGTTGTCTTGCAATACCTTCTACGGCTTGGCCCTCGTATTTATACATGTAGAAGAATGGCTACATAATATATATACACATAGTACATACATAATACATAGATCTAAGATACAAGAAGCATAATTATATATACTATAATATATATATAATATCTATATTTATATATATATATATATATGCACAAATACAATCTTCATGAATTAAGAGCACAAGAAATAGATCTACATATAATTACACAAACATATGGAAAGTATCACATCGTATCCCACTAAATCTAGGATACACATGTGATACGAGTCCACCACACATCTAATTGTACCCCGAAGGATACAAACAAATAACATATATTATTTATCAACAATACGAAGAGTCAAATATAGATCTATGTGTCCGTGTCAAAATATAACATGTGTGTCGGAGGAAAAATCCCTAAATCAATACATATTACCAAATTGTTGGGATACGACCTACACGTACCCAATTATGGACACGACACTAGCCCCAAACACGCAAACATATGCCAAATTGATCTATAGGATCAATTGACACACACAACAATTGTCAATATCGGAATTCTCCCAAAATTGATACAAAAAGTACCATAACTTTCTCAATAGTCCTCTTATGAACACAAAACCAAATTCTATGGGTAGCCTATGCATATGAGTTGATTTTTTATAGTTAAATCTCAGATTTAGAACCTAATTTAAGGAGAAAAACTGAATTATACCTATTGGGATATGGATTCCCAATGAAACCTCTAATTGAGATAAAACTGCCTCCAACTTGTAGATCCTTGCTCATCTTTGTAGAGCCTTGCTTCCTCCTTCTAGATCCTTGCTTCTCAAGCCTCCAATGGTGAATTGGGAAGGAATTGGAATGAAATTTGGTAGAAAAATGAAATGGGAATGAAAGAATTTGGTTGAGAGAAATTCTAGATCTAGTTTTGGAATAAAAAGAGGAAAGAGAATTCCCCCCCCTCTTTATATATAGGCCGGCCCCTATTTCCCCTCCCTCAAGCTACTATATAATGTCTAATATACCCCTTGGGGCCTCTCATTAAGAAATAATTAAGGAAAAAAGCTTCTAGTATAATGGTTTAATTAATTTAATCCATCTCCTTAACAATGGGCTTTCTAAATGGGCTACTTTTCTAACTAATTAATTCATGTTGGTCCATGGGTCCAAACTAACTAGTTAGGTCCACTAACACAAGTCTAAATTAAATAACTAACATCTAACAATAATTAAATAATACCATAAATAATTATTTATCATGCACAATATTTAATTGAATATGAAATTACTAAAATATCATTTCCTAGAAAATATGGTAGGGACAAGTCTACCCTCCTTAAATTAATTTCGTCCTCGAAATTCAAAGACGAAAACTACTCCAAAAAATAACAGAATAGAACTAAAGAATTATAACTAACTATGAAAGAATATAACAATGAACAGAACATAACTAGGAAATAACATACCTCAAGGCACAAACAAATATGGGTAACGCTCTCATATTTCATCCTCTCTCTCCCAGGTAGACTCCCCCGGAGAGTGATACCTCTATGCGACGTGCACCAAAGGAATAGTCTGGTTCCTCAGCACCTTCTCTCTCCGATCCAGAATCTCAACTAGCTGCTCTGGATAGCTAAGAGTTGGGCCCACCTTTATCTCCGAGTGATCCAACACATGACTAGGATCTGTCACATATCGTCTCAACTGTGACATGTAAAACACGTTGTGCACTTCCTCCAATACATGTGGCAAGTCTAGTCTATAAGCAACTGCACTGACCCTCTCTAGAATAGTGAAAGGTCCGATGAATCGCGGACTAAGCTTTCCGCCTCCATCGAAACGAATCGTGTCTCGTGTCGGAGAAATCCTCAGAAATACCAAACCACCCACCTAGAACAAAATACCACCTTAAGAACTTAATCTATAATAACAACCAAGAACAAACACAAAACAAAATCTAAACTATACCTCGAACTCCAAAGGTCTCCGGTGTATATCGGCCTAATGCCGCTGTCTGTCCTACGCCACTCGAAGTCTGTCTCTGATCAACTGAACCTTCTCTACTGTATCCACAGCCATCTCTGGCCCAAGCAAAAATCTTTCTCCAATATTGTCCCAAGACAATGGAGTACGACACCACCGACCATACAGAGCTTCAAAAGGTGACATCTCTATACTGGCCTGGTAACTGTTGTTGTAAGAAAACTCTACCAAATAGAGATGGTCCTCCCAAGAACCCCCGAAATCTAGTACCCAAGTGCGCAACATATTCTCGAGAGTCTGAATAGTCCTCTCTGACTGCCCATCTGTTTGGGGATGATATGCAGTACTGAACTTGAGTCGAGGGCCCAAACTCTCCTGCAAACTCCTCCAGAAATAAGAAGTAAAACGACTATCCCGATCCGAAACTATACTGACGAGAACTCCATGTATCCTAATGATCTGCCTCACATACATCTCTATCAGCTTCTTCGTAGACAAACCTACCTTGAAAGGCAAAAAGTGGGCTGACTTGGTCAACCTATCAACGATGACCCAAATTGCGTCTTTCCCTCATGGAGATCGTGAAATTCCGGACACAAAATTCATAGTAATGTGCTCCCACTTCCACTCTGAAATGGATAATGGATGAAGTAAACCTCCTGGCCTCTGCCTCTCGGCTTTCACCTGCTGGCACACTAAGCATCTGGATACGAACTATGCTACTCATGCCATACCACCACACACTCTCTCGCATATTCCGATACATCTTGTTAGAACCTGGATGCATGGAATACTGAGAGCGATGCGCTTCCTGCAATACCTCCTCACGCAGCTCCCCACTAGGCACACACAATCTAACTCCCTGCCTCAAAGATCCATCCTCAGCAATAGTGAAATCATCCTCCAATCCTGCTCTCACCTGAGCTCTGATACTCCTCAGAGATACATCCTTAAACTGTGCTGCCTTGATCTTGTCCATCAAATCTGAATATATCTATAATTCCCACATCTGTATAGTACAACCAGGAACAATCACCTCAATGCCCAAGCTCTCCAAGTCCTCCAACAAATATCGATCATGCATCAAGAAAATAGCTACCAGATACCTGCTCAAAGCATCGACAACTATATTAGCTTTCACAGAATGATATTGCTAAGATATATCAAAAACCTTCATCAGTTACAACCACCGACGGTGCCTCATGTTCAACTCCTTCTGCGTGAAAACGTACTTCAAGCTTTTGTGGTCTGTGAAGATCTCCACACGCTCTTCGTATAAATAATGTTTCCACAACTTCAGGGTGAATATGACTGCTGCCAACTTCAAATAATGGGTAGGATAGTTCTTTTTATGAGGACATAATTGCCTTGATGCATAGGCAATCACTTTCCCATGCTATTGAACAACACAACCCAAACCTCTCCCTGATGCATCACTATAAATAGTGAAACCTCCAGACCCTGATGGCAACCTCAAAATAGGAGCAGACGTCAACCTTTTCTTCAACTCCTCAAAAGTAACCTGGCAATCCTCCGTCCAAACAAACTCTATATCATTCCTTGTGAGTCTGGTTATCGGCTCGGCAATCCTCAAAAAATCTTGCACAAACTTCCTGTAGTAGCCTGTCAATCCTAAGAAACTCCTGATCTCTGCTACCAAACCCGCGGTCTTCCAAGATTCTACTACTGCGATCTTCTTCGGATCTACTGAAATACCATCACCAGTCACAACATGCCCCAAGAACTCCATCTTGTCCAGGAAAAACTCATACTTGGACAACTTTTCATACAGCTTCTCCTTCCTCAACACATCCAACACAATCCTCAAATGCTCCTCATGCTCCTCCGGTGTCTCGAGTATATGAGTATGTCGTCGATGAACACCACCACGAACTTGTCAAGCTACTGGTGGAATACCTTGTTCATCAAGTTCATAAATACCGTTGGTACATTAGTCAAACAAAACGACATCACCATAAACTCGTACTGACCATACCGAGTTCTAAAAGTAGTCTTCGGTATGTCCACCGGCTTTACCTTCACCTGATGGTAGCCTGATCTCAAATCTATCTTAGAAAATACCTTAGATCTACTCAACTGATCAAATAGATCATCAATCCGTGGCAAATGATACTTATTCTTGATAGTGAGATTATTCAAAGTCTTGTAATCAATGCACATACGTACTGATCCATCCTTCTTCGGTACAAACAATATCGAGGCTCCCCACGGTGAAGAACTTGATCTGATAAACCCCTTATCCTGCAATTCGTCCACCTACTTCTTCAGCTCGACCAGCTCGCTGTTGTTTACTCTATAGATATGTTGAGAAATTGGTTCTGCACCTGGCACCAAGTCTATAGAGAATTCAATATTTCGATATGGCGGCAACCCTGGCAATTTCTCAGGAAACACTTCCAAGAACTATGCTATCAACGGAAGCGACAACTCCTTCTCTTCCACTATAGCTCCATAAATAATACTTTCTTCCTGCTCTGCAGCTCCTCTAGCAAACTCGAACTCTGGCTCTCCTGGCGAACCAAACAAAACTCTACCTCCTCTATAATCTATGCTAGCACGGTGCCTACTCAACCAATCCATCCCGAGTACAATGTTGTAGCTCAAAAGTGGTATTACAAGTAGACACGCACTCAACTCCTGACCTTCCAGAGTAACTCTTCGATCCTTGCAAATATTATTAACCAAGATAATGCCTCCCCCGGTCATAATCTTGCAAGTCCTAAGTAAAGACTCAGCTACCAAACCATGCTTCAGAGCAAAAGAAACAAATACAAAACTATGGAAAGCACTACTATCAAACAAAGCTAAAGCTGTAATGGAATTAAGAAGAATAGAACCTCTGATGACATCTCCGGTGGGTTCATCCTCCTCGACGGTCATAGCAAACGCTCGTCCCTACCGAGTACCTCCCTGCTGCTGATGTTGGATACAACGTTACTACTATGTCGGAAGCGATCCCCTCGGTTGTGCTACAGGTGGTCTCATCTGTGCCCTAGGAGCTGAAGCTGCTCCCTGAACTACACGACGAGGATACTCCCTCGATTGATGCCCTTCAGTACCATAATACAAACAAACTCCTAACCTCCTCCTATAAACTTCCCAGATGTGGTCGGGCTTCTTGCAGTAGTGGCATGGAGCTTGCTGTCACTGTCTCTGCTGCTGTAGTGCCTAGTGAAAAGATGCCCTAGCTGGAGTCTAGTTCTGCTGTGGTTGCTGAAAAGGTCTGGACTGAAAATGAGGACATTTGGCAGATATTGCACTACCGTTGGCCCCCAGACAAGAATCATGGTCTCTCTTGGGCTTCAAACCCAACTCCCGCTCAACCTTGCGTGCCTCCGCAAGTATCTCCGAGTATGTCTCATAAAAAGACAGAATAAGAATCTTTACTTCCCAGTTTAGACCCTCACAGAAACGAATAGCTCGAACCTCTGGCTCTCTTACCAGATACTATATAAATCGGCTCAACCTGCCGAACTCCGCAGCGTACTCCTCCACAGACATGCTCCCCTGGATGAGACTCTTAAATTGCCCCCCAAGTCTAGCCTGTCTGCCCGAGCGAAGAACTTTTTCTTGAAGAGGTCCTTGAATATCTCCCAAGACTGTCCTGGGTCAACCAAAATCGGCTCATTCCTGAACCAAGTACAAGCAACGTCGAATAGTTAAAGTCCTGTCGCCTTAACCTTCAGATCCCCAAAAAGACGGGACACCCTCATAAGACACTCAATGTCCTCGAGCCAATCATTAGCATAGATGATGCCCTCCGTCCCTTTGAAAACTTTAGGCTCCAGCTTCTTGAAGTCCTGAATATTGCCTGGCCGAAGCTGAGCAACCTGAGGAACATCCTACTGTTGGAACGAATCTTCTCTCTCAACTACAGCACGAGCAAGCTGATGAGCACTCTCGATGCCCTGCCGTAGAATGTTAGTCTGCCTATGATGTGCCTCTGACTGAGCCCTCTGTGCCTCGAGCATCTCACGAAATAGTGTAAATATCTGTGTCGCCTCTACTGGCACAGGAGGTCACCCCTCAGATACAGCTGGCACAGTCCTTTGAGTAGGTGGTGGACCTTCGAAAGCAGCTGACACTCCAATCACTGAAGAAGTGACTGGTACAGGCCCTCGGGATATCGCAGAACTCTCAGAAGCTGCTCTCCCCTGCTGCGATCTAGTCTTAGGCGGCATCCTGAGACAAAGTGAAAGAAAGAATCAATATGGCACATGATGTAAGACATTTAAGGAAAGAACAGATTAAGAGATCAAGTATCAATATCAATGGAGAATAGTTGAATCAAAAGAATTTTTCTAGATGTGATTGAGTATCTCAGCCTATAGCCTATATCTTATATCCTATCGCAGGTCGCAGTAGTACAACTAAATTATCGCACAACCATGACATCACATAACTTGTGAAGCTAGACCTGTATGGGCCACCACTAAAAATGTATCTCGACCCGCACATGGTATAAGGGTACAAGTCGAAAACAACGCCCAGCCTACGTTGCAGAATCGACGGTAGAATACTGTCTGAATAATCTATCTAACAATATAATGAACCACCAACAATGATAGTATATTCAATCACAGATCTAAGATGGAAATGAGTACGAATCAGATAAAGAATAGAATAGTACAATATAACTCATGAGTCTAAAATAATACATCAATGAGTCTGAAAAAAATAACAAAATAAGCTAGAGACAAATCCAGTACAAAGAATACTAAGAAGCTACTACACCCGGGTCAACTGTCTCAGTTGGGATAAGTTTCTCCTGAGCCAGGGTCTCAAACTCTAGACCCACAATATCCTGAGGTCCATAATAGGTAGGGTACCACTCCTCAGTGTCATCTGGAAAAAATATATCCAGTTAGGAAATGAGCAGAGTACATCTCTAACAACAGTTCTAATCAAAGATAAAAACTATGTAGCAGTAAATAGATATAAATATACAAGATGCACAATAGATACGAGAGATACATACAATAAGGAAATACTGGAGTAAATACAATAATGAACAATATGCCAATGAACAAGAATACTAATGACTAAGTGTGTGAGTACTAGCTTAACATATGATCGGCTTAGGGCAAGATATAATATATATGGCCTGGCTAATCATACGTACGGTGTATGATCAACACTATTCAATAATAGTACCTGTAGATCCAACCACGGTATGCTATGGCACAAGATTCCCCAAGAAGATAGCTAGTCTTTCCGAGAATCAGTGTCTGTACATGTAGAAGATAACCAATAGAACAATACTTACACCATATACACCATATACCAAGGAATAACATCTTATGACGAGATCCAGATATAACAATCCATGTAATTATAGTGTCAAGATAACATGGATATCTATACTAGATACAATGAACATAGAGGATATCATAAATGAGAAACTATCAGAGAATGTACTCGCTTGAAGTCCAAAGAATAGTCTCACAGATGTCTGACACAGTGCCTCGAAGACCTATATATGAAATACAACATCAATACAAGGTTCCGAAAAGAGAATAAGTTAAACTAGTCAAATTCTAGGCCAATAAGTCAATTCTAAGTCAAAAGTCAACTACGGTCAACTATAGTCAAACTATGGTAAACTATGGTCAACTACCTATTTCTAGGTTGCACAAGCCTAACACAAAAATATTGGGTCAAGATACTAAAGTCTAAGCCATAAAAACCATATCTTAAATATTAGGATACCGTATCTCCGGATACGTGAATTCCAAGGTAAACATCAAAATATAAATATCAAACAATTAATTATAATAATATAGAATCACAATTACAATATCAAATAGGTACCGTGGTTTTGAACCAACTTGGTATGACAATATTAAATCAAATCTTGGTACCCAAACTCAATACCTTAGGTATCCCCAATTACCTTGGTTCTTCAAGGTAATTCCCAATACCATCGTATAATAACTACCCGTAATATATATATATATATATATATATATATATATATATATATATATATATATATATATATATATATATATATACACAATAATAAAATTAGCAATTTAGGAGATACCTCCATATATATATTAATACTAATATATATATATATATATATATATATATATATATATATATATATATATATATATATATATATATATATATATATATATATATATATAACTGTCTAACTGTCACCAAAAACCCATTCTGCTGTCACTGAAAGCTGCTAATATATATATATATACTGCTGTTTTAGTGATAGTTTCCTGCACTGTCGCTAAAAACTGTCACTGAAACCCGAATACACTTGCTAATACGCTGCTGTTTCAGCGACAGTTTTCCTAAACTGTCGCTGGCTGCTGTGGCTGTTCTCTTCTGCTGCCCTTCAGCGACAATGCTGCTGCTACTGTTGCTGATTAGCTGTTGCTACTGCTGTGCTGTTTGGTTGCTGCTGTCACTAATTGGTTGCTGCCGTCGCTGATTAGCTGCTCCTGCTGTCACTAATAGTATATATATATATATATATATATATATATATATATATATATATATATATATATATATATATATATATATATATATATATATATATATATCACCCTCAAAGTATATATATACATCTATATACATAATAACTATTAATAACTATACATACACCCCTTCCTAGTATTTTGTATATAAATACTATATAGCAACAACACACATACATAAATATATTAATAAATATACATATATATATATATATATATATATATATATATGTATATTTAATTGGATTATATTATATATAGTTGTTATATGATTATATATATATATATATATATATATATATATATATATATATATATATATATATATATATATATATATATATATATATATATACATGCTACAATATGTATATACTACAAATATCACCTATAATCAACATAGTGTCATATATATGTATAGTTATAACCATATAGAATATATGTACCTAACAAACACATATAATAATAATAACATACATATATATATTGTAACAACATATTATAACATATATACTATAACATATATATTTATATATATAGAAGAATGGCTACATAATATATATACACATAGTACATACATAATACATAGATCTAAGATACAAGAAGCATAATTATATATACTATAATATATATAATATCTATATTTATATATATATATATATATATGCATAAATACAATCTTCATGAATTAAGAGCACATGAAATAGATCTACACATAATTACACAAACATATGGAGAGTATCACAACGTATCCCACTAAATCTAGGATACGCATATGACACGGGTCCACCACACATCCAATTATACCCCGAAGGACACAAATAAGTCACATATATTATTTATGAACAATACAAAGAGTCAAATATAGATCTATGTGTCCGTGTCAAAATATGACATGTGTAAAGTCCCATGTCGGAGGGAAAACTCCTAAATCAACACATATCACCAAATTATTGGGATACGACCTATACGTATCCAATTGTGGACACGATACTAGTCCCAAACACACAAACACATACCAAATTAATTTATAGGATCAATTGACACACACAACAATTGTCAATCTCGAAATTCCTCCAAAATTGATACAAAAAGTACCATAACTTTCTCAATAGCCTCCTATGAACACAAAACCAAATACTATGGGTAGCCTATGCATATGGGTTGATTTTTCATGGTTAAATCTCAGATTTAGAACCTAATTTAAGGGGAAAAATTGAATTGTACCTATTCGGAGATGGATTCCCAATGAAACCTCTAATTGAGATAGAATTACCTCAAACTTGTAGATCTTTGCTCCTCTTTGAAGATTCTTGCTTCCTTCTTCTAGATCCTTGCTTCTCAAGCCTCCAATGGTGATTTGGGAAGGAATTGGAATAAAATTTGGTAGAAAAATGAAATGGGAATGAAAGAATTTGGTTGAGGGAAATTCTAGATCTAGTTTTGGAATAAAAAGAGGAGAGAGAAATCCCCCCCTTTATATATAGGCCGGCCCCTATTTCCCCTCCCTCAAGCTACTATGTAATGTCCAATATACCCCTTGGGCCCTCTCATGAAAAAATAATTAAGGAAGGAAGCTTCTAGTCTAATGGTTTAATAAATTTAATCCATCTCCTTAACAATGAGCTTTCTAAATGGGCTACTTTTTTAACTAATTAATTCAAGTTAGTCCATGGGTCCAAACAAACTAGTTTGGTCCACTAACATAAGTCCAAATTAAATAACTAACATTTAACAATAATTAAATAATACCATAAATAATTATTTATCATGCACAATATTTAATTGAATATAAAATTACTAAAATACCCTTTCCTAGAAAATATGGTAGTGACAAGAGTTGTCCTGACAACATGAGCCCAACATAGACCAAGCCCAATAGACCCATTTCCATTAATTAATTAGGTACAATAGAGCTAATTTAGATTATTTAGAACCCTTCATAATACATCCTCCTTAACTACTATTCATAATGAACCATTAGAGGGCATATTGGACATTTGACAATGACTTGGAGAAGGGGGAAAGGGGGCCCGGCCATAAGAGCCTCTCTTCTCTCATTTGTTCATTCATTTTTGATTCCCAATTTAATAGATCCCCAATTTCTTCTTTCCTCTACCAATTTACCTCTATTTCTTTCTCAAAATTTTCACTCTAGGAGTTTTGGAGCTTGGATAAGCAAGAAGCACAAAGAGGAGGAGCTTTGGAGCTAGAGATTGTGTCCAAAACGTGTCCAATTGTATTTTCATTGAAAATCTATCTTCCAATTGGTAATTCCTAAATTTCTCTTTTATTATAGATTTTTAATCATGCATTGACCATTAGGAATGATCCCATGGCATATAACTACCTATAGGAATAAATTATAGGCTAATTGGCTATGTATTGCGAGTTCTACATAATATTTTTTGTGCATGTTGGGAGAATTACGAGATTTATACATAAATTGTGTCATGAGACCAATTAGATCTAATTAGACTATCGGGGTTATAAGACTAGGTACGTGTCCATAAGTATATACGTGTAGGCTGTATTATAGGATTTTATGATACGGTGCAACACAAGGCCCAATTTTGGGTGTTTTGTGGAAATTCTTCTCAATTCTTATTGTAGTAAGTTAATTTAGTTGTGTTAGAATGTATTTAGTTTGTATAAATGATATATGTGGGGAATTGGAGAAATTGGCACTTGGGTTGGATATGCATCATGAGTATCTTAGCTTTGCTCCCAGGGTATTTGCCTAATTGTCACTAGTTTACTTGTATATAGTTATATGAATATTAAGTGTCTTTATTTAAACATGGAGTTGTGTAAATGATTTTAGTGGTGTGTATGTGGTTGTGAGTCAATTACTGCAGTATTTTATGTATAACTATGTGATTATGAGTGTACGTGCACTGTGTCAGTGAATATGGGTTATATGGTAGCTGTGTGTGAATAACTGAGACAGTGTGGAGTGACTGAGTTCAATATAAGGTAACTCGAATGCATTACGATAATGAGGTGTTAGAGTTGTTGTGCATTGTGTTATATTATTTGTGGTGTTGGACTGAGGTTATGGATGGAGGTGTTTGCTTAGTGCAGTGCACCCTAATGATGCACACTACTGTGCAGTGCTCGATTTAGAATGCAATGTAGTGCACATCACCAGTGTTGCATTTTGCAGGCAAGGTAACTATAGTTATAAACCTTGACTTAGTTTCAGCTTTAAGTTGATGTTATGTCAGTAACTGGGTGAGAGTGGTGTCAGTTGTGAATGATCTGAGCATGAGTTTGGTAATATCTTGAATAGAGGGGTAGTGTACTTGATATTACCTGGGCAGTCATACACCCAGTGCATTGACTGAGTTGCTATTTGAGCAACTAATTACAACGGTGATGGAGGGAATAGGGTAGCAGTGGCCACAATAATGTGTTATTGTGCAGTAGGGGAGGTAAATTGGATACTGTCCAAAGCCAGTATGGTGTGCGCCTGGGTTTTAGGAAAGGGGAATAAGAGTACAATAGTAGCAGTGTTTGGTTGCACTATTTGTGAGCAAGGTACAACAGCAAGTTCTCAAGGATAGTTAAGTATCAGTCTTGGTGAGTAGCTAATGTCAGATATGTGAGTATCACACAGTGTATTTATGTAGTATATTTTAGTTAGTTAATATATTAGTGCAGTAGTATCCTCGATATGATAGGATTAACTGTTATTAGGGGATTGTTAAGGATACCTGGGCAATTGTAGAGTGGGATATCAGTGGTTTATATATTAAGTGTTAGTAAGATATATGTATGACTATGTCAGTTGTTGTAACAATTAGTAATAGTTCTAAGTTGATTATATGGGATAGTTAGTATCAGAAGGGTGTTACCTGGCGCATGGTGGCAGTGTATTGTTAGTTAACTTAGGAGTATCAGTAAGCAACTGATGCTACGTATGCAGGTATATGTGATAGGGGCAGTGGTGCAGAGTTGAGTTCTCAGTTAGTACTATATTTAAGTTATCATCTGGAAGTAGTAGTAACAGTTAAGTTAGATAGTGTATACATGTTAGTTAGTTAATTACCTGAGATTAGTTAATGTATTCAGTTAGTGTTTTACTTAATATTAGTTAGGGTTTTAGCTATACCCTAAGGTAATACCTAGTACCTTCTAGAGTAAGCTATTAGTAACCAATTTAGACCTATTAACCTAGTGAGAACCTAGAAATGGCATAAAAGAGCATGTATTGATGCATTTTACTCATTATCGCCTCTAGTACACCAATTAACATGATATTCCTCATAGGTATGGGTGACACCAGCTCGGACACCGAGTGACATCATTTTCTATGGACATAGGCGAGTATATTTCTCTATTAATTTTTATTTCATGATAGTGTATATATTACATGTTCTAGAACTGTATACTTGATTCTGATACAGTGGTTTCACGGGCTGGTACTATATAGATCTTGTCAAGAGATGTTATCCCTTACCGTGTTCAGTGGATACTCCTTCACATCTATTTTATCATGAATATCGGGTATTGATTTCATTATATTTTGTATTCACACACTGGTCATGTTCAGTGTGCCCATATTCGTATTCGAAACGTGTCGTGATTGGATCCATTGGTTTTGGTTGAGGATAAGGGAGTAGGAGTTGATTATGTGATCAAGCCAAAGTATATTCGTGTACATGTCGATTACATATCAAACGTGTAATCGAGTTACCATATTGTATTCGTGTTCAACCCAAACTGATCACATAATGAACTTGTACTCTATGGCACATTAGCTAGTTTCAGTTATTTCCATTGCTTGCAGTTATTCTATTTCCTATTCTTCATTCCAGTATATTACATGTTCACTCTAGTTCATTACATTTTGATATTTAGTTATCTGTTATATATATTCAATTATGTATTTGAAACTGCTTTCAGGGGTGCATACTACAAGCAAGTCACTTAGGGTCACACAACACATCTATTGTCTTAATCAGTCAAGTAAGAACAGTAAAAATAGAACATATATGACAAGGAAGTAAGGCATCCCAAATGTCTTGTTATAATATTCAAAAAATCAGCTGTGCAAAAATAAGAAGGCTGACAGAGTAAAAAAGTACAAGATCATAATCATCTGCAGTATGACTAGTTACAATAATCTAAAAAAACTAAATGACCAGATTTACGGCTAACAAATGTCGGTGGGTAAACGTCCAAAATGAGTAAAATGTGCAATAACGAGCAGGGAAGAAGAAACCAACTTTTTCTCTCAGTGGCCATCCGTCTGGTGCACGCCATGGTTCAGGAAGAAGTACGCTTGATCCTCGGGTGCTGGCTCTAAACCTGGCCATACAAAACTAGTGGGGTTTGACCCCAAATAACAAGTACCAAAAAGGAGCACAAATAAAGAATTACATATATATATATATATATATATATATATATATATATATATATATATATATATATGTCTCGTAGTTTCGATTTATAGCCTATCGTGACACAATAATCTATCCCTACAACCAAACAAGGACAAGGGTTAGACAATCGTACTATGATAGTCTATGTCCCTAGACTATTTGACAACAAATACAATACACAAACATGCTTAGTTACATAATCAGCCAATCACTTGTACGGCTTACTATGTAGAGTCTGGGTTATCCCAGAGGTATTATGCATATAATAGGAATCCTCAGATCGAACCATATTCTAGCAGGGGCTAGCCGAGCCATCAATCGCCGCATATCACATAGTAGTATGCACCGATCCCTCGTAAGGCCATCGTGCTAAGATCGCATAGAACATATAGTATAATATAATAGTCAGATATTGTTATCTACTAATGAGAATTTAAACAATATCCATGGGGAGCCTTTACTCCCTATATAACGATTGAGGGTGGTTAGTTAAGCACGATCTTGGGATTATGTCCCTTCCAATGCTCTACATATTTTAGTTTCCTAGTTAACTAAACGATTAGCTGGAATCACATGGCGTGGTTACATGTTACTCCCCTTATATGTCGTACCGTAGTACGGGCACGCTAGATATGAATCCAATTTGTCACTTTACAGTTTAATTTGGATTCACGCCAACATGATGCAACAGTCAAACGAATCCTAGCCACGCTTGGTTATTGACCAACTATCATGTCAATGTTGGAGGAATTTATTACATCATATGTCGCTTAGCACGTAGGCACACCTTGGTATGAAACATGTAACATAATTACGTAGAAACACTTAGCACATAGGAACACATAGCACTTAGTAAGTGTATTAGCACGGATACCAATAGTCGAGTCAAGTTACCAATTATTACTAAATCACATGGGGTTATAGCACATAGTCAGGTCTAACATATGGTCACGTAGCTCAC
The DNA here is from genome assembly GCA_036927795.1 of Iris macrosiphon. Lineage (NCBI taxonomy): Eukaryota > Viridiplantae > Streptophyta > Magnoliopsida > Asparagales > Iridaceae > Iris > Iris macrosiphon. The sequence continues at coordinate 52,324,562 of JAYESA010000007.1, forward strand.
ATTCATTAGCAATCATTAAAATCACACATGGAGGCACAAAAGTTTCATAAAGCATTAAAACCAAGCAACTCAATAAAACGTGCACATTGGCCACATGAGGATCAAGGCTGCACAGAGTCAGTGCCGCATATGACAGGTGTCGCATAGAAAGTTGGTCGCATATGAGTCGGTGTCGCATGGGAAGTCTCGACAGCATATGGGTCGGTGCCGCATGGGCTCAGTGCCGCATGGGAAGTCTCGGCCGCATATGGGTTAGTGCTGCATATGACAGGGAAAAGTCCACTCCTTGGACAAGTGTTGAGTGACATACATTTAATATGTGTCATAGATAAGTGACTTAAGTGATGGATGTGACAAGCCATAAAGTGTCAGAGAGAAAAGACAAAACTATGAAAAGATGTGCCAAACAATCAGAGTCATGCGTCCGAAAGAAGGTAGCCACATACTCTGCTTTGTCGCATATGACACTCAGCCGCATATTGCTCTTTTGGACTTTAACCAATTTCTCATTCGCTCAGCGAGTGAAACACAAGGATTTCACAGATTAGATCTAGAAAACTTGTGTAATAGCAGTAATGGATCCAACAAAATGGACGCATGCTGGTCAGTATGCGGCAAAGAGCTCAGGCCGCATAGCACTCAGGCCGCATAGCACTCTCTGTCGCATAACTCGCTGGCCGCATGAAGACTTCGTCTACTCCAAACAGCATGTTCAGCCATGGCAAAAACTCCAAAAATCCTGAAAATTATTTTATTTATAAAAACCTCATTTTAATCCCGAATCAAGTAAACCAAGATCCAAAATGCTCGAAATAAAGTGCTCCATCAACCCCAAAAACTAGTTTTCTAAAATACCATATTTTAATAGATTAAAACCATCAAAAACTCAAAACCTATAAAAATTCTAAACTTCAAATATAGATCTACCTAAATCCTCCCATTAAAACCGAAAACTCCATGTACTAAATGTGTTTAGAATCATAATGTACACATATTAGACTAATAAAATACAAAGAAAGAGCAAGAATAAAAAATTAAAAGATTTCTTTATGTAGTGCAAGGTGTACTTGCCTAAATGAAGGAAGGGAAAAAGATGAGAGAATGAGGGAAGAGAGAGAAAGAAGTTAACTAATATATGTTAGGGTTGAGGTTTAGACCATGGGTTCACTCATGACCAAACTAATCCAACAATTAAACCATGAATCTAATTAAACCAAAGAATGGGTCTAGTGTCCATGACATGTAACCTAATTACCATGCAAGCAACAAATAATATAAACAGGAAAACTAATATGTTTCAAATACGTTTATCAGGAATGGGGAGTGACAACAGCCTATACAGACTGCTTTCTAATCTAACTTGAGTCACTTAAAATCTAATGGCACTCCTAAGATACATTCCAAGGAGGCCAAACCTTCTAATCATGCATTCTATTACAAGTATCCACACACTTCTCATAAGACCACATAACATGCCCATTGTACCAAAAATAGATCCAATAATTTTATAATTAGTGAATGTCATTATTTTGGTAGTAATGGTCACATCTTTTCATTATGTAGAATTAGAAAATTGGTTAGTATAAATGTATACAAGTGGGTACCAAAGACTACCACTCCAGGACCTTTCATAAAATGGGTACCAAATGTTACATCTGCAAATTATTTTGTAGGTGGACCGTCCTTTCCATTCTAAAAGAAAATGGATCCTCAAAAATGTTTGCTAACGATATATGACCGGTGATACATCTCTATTCGCAACACTGTCGATAAAGAAAGATGGATATGTTTCCTTCGGTAACAACTTGAATAGGTACATTATAGGTAATGGTGATATTGGTACGTCTCCCTGTCCAGTAATTAAATATGTTTGTCTTGTTACTGAATTGAAACATAACCTTCACAGCATTAGTCACTTAGCTGATCCTGGTTATGGTATCAATTTTGCAAAAGATAAATGCTCTATAATTGATGGTTCAAGTGGTAAAATAATTTTTGAAGGAATAATGGAAGATAATATTTATGTATTTTATTTTTCGTAAGACACTAACCACGCAAGTAGATGCCTATACGCCAACAAAGATGAAAGCTAGCTTTGGCACATGAGGCTAAAACATGCCAATATGGACATAATTGTCAGACTATCTACTAAAAAGCTGGTGAGAGGCTTACCAAAAATTGTTTTCAAAAAGGATATGGTATGTAGTGAATGTGAAAAAGAACAAAGCTACGAAATCCTCCTTTAAATCGATTAACACAGTAAGTACTTCTCGACCTTTGCAGCTTATTCATATAGATTTATTTGGACCCAATAGAATCTCTAATCTTAGCGGTAAATTATATGCCTTTGTGATTGTTGATGATTTTTCAAGATTTACATGGATTTTTTTGCAAATAAAGTGATGCATTTTTTGAATTTGTCAAATTTTGCAAAAAGGTACAAAATGAAAAAAGATTCTTGATTACTCGAATCCGAAGTGATCATGGTGGAAAATAAAAAAATATTGATTTTCAAAGCTTTTGTGATTCAAATAATTTTTCTCATGAATTTTCTTGTCATAGAACTCCCCAACAAAATGGTATCATTGAGCGAAAGAATAGAACTCTAAGAGAGATGGCTAAAGTAATGCTTAATCAATTTAACCTTCTAAAATATTTTTGGGCTGAAGCTGTAAATACAACATGTTATATCTTGAATTGGGTTCTAATTTGACCTAAATAAAAAAGACTTCCTATGAATTATGATTTGCTAGAACTCCATCTGTTAACTATTTTAAAGTTTTTGGTTGTAGATGCTTTAATCTTAATACCAAAGATAACTTAGGTAAGTTTGATGCTAAAGCATATGATGGTATCTTTGTAGGACATACTGCCAAAAGTAAGGGATATATAGTTTTTATAAACGTTCTATGATTATTGAAGAATCAATTAACGTTACTTTTGATGAGTTAAATTGTCAAGCAGTACATGATAGTGACAATGAAGATATAATCATTAGCAAAGCACCAGTACCTGAAAAGTCTGTCAAAGAAAATAAGATTGATGACTGACCACCCAAAAATTTTGGTAATAGGTGATCTAACTAAAGGTTCAAGTACTCGCTCTTCTACTAGAAATATAGCTGCTAGTGTTGCATTTATTTCACAAGTAGAACCTAAAAATATAGAAGAAGCTTTTCATGATGAATTTTAGATTTCTACTATGCAAGAGGAATTGAACCAATTTGAATGGAATCAAGTTTGTGAACTTGTTCCCAAACATAGTGATCACCCGGTCATTGGTACTAGATGGATATTCTGAAATAAATTTAATGAGAATGGTTTAGTCACTCTATCATGCCCCAGACCAGAATACTGGAGTGACTCAGCTAACCACACCTTGCAGAATACCGAAGTAAACCACAATGTGCTAAATTTGTCAAGAGACAAGGGGGTGCATGCTATAATTAAGTCACCTAGGGTCAAGAACATCTATTCCTCAATCATCAACCAAGAAATAATAAGAATGAACATGTAAGATAAAGAAGTTAGGCGTCCCTAACGCTATATCAGAATGATCATGAAACTAGTTATACAGGATAGTACACTAGTGCATTATCAAGAGTACATGACTATACAGTCTGAATAATATATAATCATATAGAGGAACTAATGTCCAGATAAATCGGCTAACCACCGTCATCGGCTAAACGCCAAAAAGGTAAAACATAATAATACTCATAGTGGGGAAGAAGAAACCGACTCAAGTTTCTCAGCGGACATCCTCCTGGTATGCGCCATCAGACAGATACATGACAGGAACCTCGGGCTCTGTTACAAAACTTGGCCAAACAAAACCAGCGGGGTCATGCCCCGATAGCAAGTACCACAAAGGAGCACAAGTGAATGATACAAAAACCAAAAAGTACATAAAATAGGAAAGTCCGTGCCATAACGACAAGCGTATGACCTTTCATCGAAGTAGTAGGATACCCCTACAACCAAACAAGGACAAGTGGTGCCACACTACTCCGAGACAGGGTACGATTAACCATTTATGAACACAAAGAAGATATAACAAATCAATTTATACCAGGACACACATGCCATAATACAAGCTAGGGTATAGACATAATATGCAGCTTTTGTACATGACCTATTGTGACACATTGGCACAACCCTAAAACCAAACCAGAACAAGGGTTGAACCATCGTACAACAATAGTTTAGGTCCCTAGACTACCAGTACATGCTCTGTTAGATCGGCCAATCAATCCTACGGCTTGTGATGTGGAGTCTGAGTTATCTCAGAAATAATGTATAATATATATCCTCAGATCACGCCATTGCCGAACATGAGATAACTGAACCAATATAATAAAATAAGCACTTGTATGATGCATCAATCCCTCGTAGGGCCACCGCACTAAAAATATGGCAGTAGCAGTTCTAGTGTTCCTATAGTAAAGCAGTGGCTCAACATTATAATAGTCAGATACTACACTCCACTAAGGAAGATAATATACAGTATCTGTGGTGGCCAGCCCATAGCGCACTTGGAATGAATCTTTGTGGGAAGGTTCGTTAGCATGATCTCAGGGTACCGTTCCCTCCCAATGTTACTACCATTTTTAGTTACCAAATTAACCCTATATTATTGTTAAAATCTCAAGGCATAATCACATAAGAATTTTCCTTAATATGTCGTACAAGTATGGGCACGCTAGATACGAATCCATGGAAGTCAAATCTGGATTCAACCGAGCGTGTATGCAACATTCATACAATCAATATCCTAGCTACGCTTTGGTAGTTGACTCGCTTATCATGCCCATATTGGGGAAATAATGTATATATTTATAATATCACGCATTTAGGAATTTGGAGGCATTCTCAATGTATAACCCAAATATAATCACTTAACACATGACAGGATGTGTCGTACCTTAGAGCACATTAAATCATAGACAAGTATCAGGCAATAGTGGTATCAGCACAAATACAGTATTCGAGTCCAATCACCAAACTTACAGTTGTTCATATGAGTCTTATCACATGGGGATACTTGATCCAAATAAAATCTGCTTAAATCATGTACACAGACTATCAATTAATAGGAAGCCTAAATTTATGATGCGAACTCCTCGAATTAATGATTTTATCGTCGAATGTTAGGGAAAAGTGTGAACCACTCTGGAGTAGATCCATAATTCTTAAACCAAACAAGGACCGAGATTGCAGATCGTCTCCAGAGAAGAACTACGTCCCTCACTCTATCCGACGAACAAAGGATAAGTTAATCTACAAAGGGGTCGGTGCCGCATAGCGACAAAAAAAAGTTCACTACTTGGAACAAGTGTCGAAGTGACGTGCACTAAATGCGTGTTAGTAAAGTAACAAACATTATGATGTGACATAAAGCATGACGTGATATAAAGTGTGTCAGAAAGAAAAAGCAAAATCATAGAAAGACGCGCGAAGGATACGCCAAAGTTCAGAGTCATGTGTCCTAGGGAAGGTGGCCGCATGTTCTTTTTATCGCATAGGTTCAATATCGCATGGAGTTCGATACCGCATGGAGTGCCATTTGGACTTAGCAAATTTCTTATTCTTTCAGCGAGTGAATGCATAAAGTATTCAAGGACACTTGTGTAGATCAACAGTCATGCATCCAACAAGATGGACGCATGCTGGTTGGTTATACGGCAAAGAGTCCAGCCACATAAGGATTATGCTGCATGGAAGTCTCAGTCGCATATTGCTCTGGCCGCATGAGAACTTCGTCTTCTCTAGACAACAAGTTCAGCAATGGAAAAAAAGCTCCAAAATCCAAAAATTAATTTCTTCATAAAACCCTCATTTAAAGTCCAAATTAAGTGAAATAAAGCCAAAATGCTCGAAATAAAATTCTCTAACATAAGGAACAACTAGTTTTTGAAAATACTAAGTTTTAGTAGATCAAAACTAAGAAAAACTCACAAAACACATAAAAATTATAAATCTTAAAACTCAGATCTACTCAAAATCGTTCATCAAAACAAAAAAACTCCAAGAACTAAAACTAATAAGGACATCAAGAAGAACATTTTTTATCAACCATATTTTTAAAATAATATATATATAAAAAATCAGAAAATCTATGGCTTTACCACTTTGAGCAAGATATACTTGCCTTAGTGGACTAACAAACATCTTCCTAGAACCAAGTCTAGGACTAGGACTAGGAATTCGTTTAAGGGGAGCTCTTGAGGGAAGGAGTAATAAGAAAGAAGAAAGAAAGTAGAAATAAGGATGAATGAGAGAGGAGAGAGAAAACCACATATATATATATATATATATCAAGTGGAGAAATGAGGTTAGCCCTAGGATTAAGTCATAACACTCACCAACCAATCTCAACCATCCAAAATAGGCTTAGTGGTACCAAGAGTGAACCGGGTCTGATATCCATCCTATATACGGATTCTAGCACGGATCTATAGAAATTGCCAAGGTGTTCACTACTGGTCTCGGGCAGTCTCCCATAATAAACCTGAATATAATTAAATAAATACAACATGATTAACAGGAACCTACATGTAAATATAGCATGAATATATCTACAAAAAATTTTAAATATCATAAATTCAAGAAATACCAAATCTGAAAATGGGTGTGACATCTCTACCCACCTTAGAAAAATTCTGCCCTCGAAATTCGCTAGGCTAGTCGAGTTGATCACCAAGCAATAAAACTCATGATTCAATCAGGAAACTCATGATCCAGAAAATCTCATAAACTACCGAATCTCATGAACTACAGCTAACTGAATACCAAGCATAATAAAATAGGAAGGAAATAAAAGCAATAGCAACATAAATAAAGGCACAAGCAATCCACACAAACAAATAGAAAGAGAAAGATGATGAGGCATACTAATACATATGTCTCCTGAGCAGTCAAAATAGGAACCCGTCCTCGCTGGCCTATGTTGACTCCTAAAATGGACATGGATTAAGTCTCGAGATAAATCGGTACCAATGACTTAGTCAAGAACATGACTCTACCCAGGACGTACCTTCATAGTTGGGACATATGACATTTATCATGTATCACGAGATACGAAGAAAGATGAGTGAGACAAAAGATCATCTCCACTCACCGAATATACGGAACCCAAAAGATAGATAAAATTAGAATAACTTAAAACTCACCCTCGACTTGACCACGTTCTTCTAACATCTGTTCTAGCACGCCAAACCCAGTTTGCTCCCATCTCGGGGTTGCTGAAACTTTGTCGTGAGGATGTATCTACTGACCCAACTGACGTTGCCTCCGGTGAAATACCTATGCTTGCATCAACATCGAACATTGGACTAACGGCCGTACTGCTAAAACTGGCTCTTGATACAAAACTGCTCCTAGAGCTGGCAATACTGAGAATTATTGATGTTGTCCTCCCTGCCTCTATAATTATGGGCAAGTAGCTATCATGTGGTCGAAACCCCATCTCAAGAATCTTTCGCTTGCCATCCTACATACATCCTAAGTGTGATCCATTTTTCCATAATAGGTACATCCTACTAGATTCATCGGGCGTTGTTGATATTGTCTCGGCTATTGTTGCCAAGTTATCATTGTCTTATCTGATGCTACTGGCCCCTATGGTGCCAAATCACGAATACGAATGTCGAGTGCTGGTCCCCTACCTGTGTTATGGTCATGAGACCTCTTTTGACCTCCAGTCCTCGATGCTAATTTCTGGATGGTAAACTCATGCCTCCTGGCTGCTATCAATTAGACATAGAATATTTGGTAGTCATGTCCTTCAACTAGTTGCAGTATCTCGAGATGAAGCTCTTGCTGGAATCTCATAGCCCTTTCTTGCTCCGTCGTTACCATAGTCTTCTTCTTCATTCTCCTCCAGAGCCGTTTGCAGTCAACAAAATATGTATAATGCCACATAGTATTCTTCTTCATTCTTCTCCAGAGCTGTTTGCAGTCTTTGGTTTAACAGGATATTTTGCTCCTATTGTTGAAGATGCTGGTGCTGCTGCACTACTATCTGATGCTCCGTCATACCTCTGATAATTTCTAAAAGAGTTGGGGTATCAAGTACTGCTGGTGTTACTGGAACTGTCGGGGGTACCGGGATCTCTGGTACATGTTGTCCACCCATTGGCTCTACTCAAAGCTGATCTTGAGGAAGTACTGCCTCTTGCCGGCGCTCAATAGGATCTTTCTCTAGTAGATATTCCACCACATATACTGCTCTAACAGGCGGGGAAGAGCTTCCTCTGAAGAAAAAGGATACCAATATATCAAATAACAGGACAAGAGAGAACAAGAAAACAAATTGTTGATAGTTCAAGCTCAGTACGAAGAAGATGAATTGAAGATATCAAAGGAAACAGTTTTAATTGAGACTCCGAGGACAAGACACTCTACCACTCTGAAAAGATAGACCTTCATGGGCCACCAATAAAATCTTGTCACATCCTAGAATCAGAATAGTTGAGAGCAGGAGAGTGACTCAGCCAACCATACCTTACAAAATACCGAAGTAAGCCATAATATGCTAAGGTTGTCAAGAGACAAGGGGGTGCATGCAACAATCAAGTCACCTAGGGTCAAGAATATTTATGACTCAATCATCAACCAAGAAACAATAAGAATAAACATGTAGGATAAAGAAGTTAGGCATCCCTGACGCTTTATCAAAATGATCATAAAACTAGTTACATAGGAAAATACACTAGTGCATTATAAAGAGTACATGAGTATAAGTCAGCCGCGGTCTGAATAATATACAATCATGTAGAAAAACTAATATCCAGATAAAATGACTAATAAGCATCGTCGACTAAACGCCAAAAACGTAAAACAGAATGATACTCATAGTGGGAAAGAAGAAGCCACTTAAGTTCCGCGGTGAACATCCTCCTCGTGTGTCCCATAAGACAGATATATGACAGAATCCTCAGGCTCTACTACTAAACCTGGTCAAACAAAACTAGCAGGATCAGGCCCCGATAGCAAGTACCACAAAGGAGCATAAGTGAATGAAGTAAAAACCAATAAGTACATAAAATAGAAAAGTTTGTGTATAATGGCAAGAGTATAACCTTTTATCGAAGTAGTAGGACACCCCTACAACCAAACAAGGACAAGAGGTGCTGCACTACTCCGAGATAGGGTACGACTAACCAATTATGAATACGATGAAGATATAACACATCATTATAAACTAGGACACACGTACCGTAATACAAGCTAAGATATAGATATAATATGCAGCTTTGGTACATGACCTTTTGTGACACATTGGCGCAACCCTAAAAACTAAACAAGGACAAGGGTTGAGCCGTCGTACCACAATAGGTCAGGTCCCTAGACTACCAGCACATGCTCTATTAGATCGGCTAATCATTCCTACGACTTGTTATGTGGAGTCTGAGTTATCTCATAAATAATGATAATAAGTATCCTCAGATCATGCCATTGCTGAACATGATCTAACCGAACCAATATAATAAAAAAAGTATTTATAAGATGCACCAGTCCCCCGTAGGGCCACCACGCTAAAAATATGGCAGTACCAGTTCCAGTATTCCTATATTAAAATAGTGGCTCGATATTATAATAGTGAGATACTACACTCCCCTAAGGAAGATGATATACAATATCTATAGTGGCCAGTCTACAACGCACTTGGAATGAATCTCTGTGGAAAAGTTCATTGGCATGACCTTAGGATACCGTTCCCTCCTAATGTTACTACTATTTTTAGTTAACAAATTAACCCTATGTTGTTATTGAAATCTCAAGGCATAATCACATAAGAATTTTCCTTAATATATCGTACAAGTATGGGCACGCTAGATACGAATCCATGAAAGTCAAATATGAATTCAACCGAGCGTGTATGCAACATTCATACAATCAATATCTTAGCCACGCTTTGGTAGTTGACTCGCTTATCATGCCCGTGTTGGGGAAATAATGTATATATTTATAATATTACATATTCAGGAATTTAGAGGCATTCTCGATGCACAACCCAAATATAATTACTTAACACGTGACAAGATGTGTCGTACATTCAAGAACATTAAATCATAGACAAGTATCAGGCAATAGTGGTATCAGCACAGATACAATATTTGAGTCTAATCACCAAACTTACAGTTGGTCATATGAGTCTTATCACATGGGGATACTTGATCCAAATAAAATCTTCTCAAATCAGGTACACAGACTATCAATCAATAGAAAGCCTAAATTTATGATGCGAATCCTCGAATTAATGATTTTATCGCCGAACGTAAGTAAGAAAAAAGTGTAAACCACTCTGGAGTAGATCCATAATCCTTAAACCAAATAAGGACCGGGATTGCAGATCGTCTCCCAAGAAGAACCACGTCCCTTACTCTATCCGACGAACAAAGGATAAGTTAATCTACTAATCTGCATTCACTTAGGGTTGCCACATGGCCTACTACAACATATAATTATACTATGCACATAGTCAGTTCTAGCATATAGCTAGGTCTAGCATAGTCTGGTTACTATGTCCATTTCTTCCTTAGGATCAATAACAAGCAATAGTCAAGACCATCCACAAAGAACAAATAAACTTTCAAATAAAATAATTAAACTCAAGAAATCATGGAAAGTGTATATATATCACTAAGATCGCATAGGATCACATGCACACATGAGAAGTACACGGATCAATTAACGCATAGATCAGGCCGCATGCACTGATAAGGCATATAATCACTGGCTGTATGGACGAGCCGGGCCGCATATGTCTCCAGGCCTCATAGACTGCTTGTCGCATGAGGTAGGTGCCGCATAGGGGTCAGTGCTGCATAGCGTCAAGGCAAAGTCCACTCCTTGGAACAAGTATCGAAGTGACGTACATTAAATGCATGTCAGTGAAGTAACAAAAAGTATGATATGACACTCTTCAACCAATCTCAACCATCCAAAATAGGCTTAGTAGTTGCAAGAGTGAACTTGGTCTGGTATCCATCCTTTATACTAGTTCTGGCACGGGTCTATGGCAATTGTCAAGGTGTACAATACTAGTCTCGGGCACTCTTCCACAATAAACAGGAATATAATTAAATAAATACAACATGATTAACAGAAACCTACATGTAAATACAGCATGCATATATCTACAAGAATTTTTTTAAATATTATAAATTCAAGAAATACCAAATCTAGGAACTGGTGTGACATACTCATAACAAGGCTCGACTCATCGCTCAAGGTTATAACCAAGAAGAAGATATTGACTATGATGAGACTTGTGTCCCAATTGCGAGACTCAAATCCATTCGCATGTTATGTGCTTTTGCTTGTTTTCATAATTTTAAACTATTTCAAATAGATGTAAAAAGTGTATTTTTAAATAATTTGATTAAATAAGAGGTTTATGTTGCACAACCACCTGGTGTTAAAGATTTAAATTTCCCTAATCACGTTTTTAAGCTACGAAAAGCTCTTTATGGACTCAAACAAGCCCCTCGTGCTTGGCATGAGCGTCTTAGTTCTTTTCTACTTAAAAATGAGTTTTTAAAAGGAAATGTGGATATGGCACTGTTTATTAAATTATTAGATAATGATCTACCATTAGTAAAAAAAATTATTGAAGATATTATTTTCGGTTCAACTAATGAGATTTTATGCAAAAAAATTGCTTAGTATATGTAGAGTGAATTTGAAATGAGTATGATGGGAGAGATAAACTTCTTCCTAGGAATTCAAATCAAATATAATTCACAAGGGACATTAATCAACCAAGCTAAGTATACTAATGACTTATTTATGAAGTTTGACATGAAAAGTGCAAAATTATTGGGAATTCTATGGCAACATCTACCAAGCTTGACATTGATGAACATGACAAACCATTCGACAGATGTAAGTATTGAGATGTGATTGGTAGTATACTTTATTTAACTGCTAGTCATCCTGACATAATATTTAGTGTTTGCTTATGTACAAGATTCCAAGCAAATCCTAAGGAATCACACTTGTGCACAGTTAAGAGTATCTTTCGATACCTTAAAGGTATTTTGACTTTTGGCTTATGGTATTCCAAAACTATGTCGTTCAACCTTACTGGTTATTCGGATATGTATTTTATCGGATGTAAAGTTGATCGAAAGAGTACCAGCGGCACGTATCATTTCCTAGAAAAAGTTTTAGTCTCATGGTTTAGCAAGAAAGAGTACCAGCGGCACGATCAATCTCAATAAAAATCCCATATATCACTCACATACCAAACATATTGAGATTAGACACCACTTTTTAAGAGACCATCAGGCACACGATGATATATGTGTTGAATTTATTGACACAAAGCATCAATTACCTCATATATTTACTAAACCGTTATCAGAAGATCGATTCAACTTTATACGTAAATTAGAAATTTTGGATATCAATAATATAAAATTAATATGTATTTTATTAAATATTGATCGTATATGTAAAAATTATTTTAGAGACAAGCCAAAAGGGTCATTCTGTCAAAAAGGCGTAAAAGCCTAAGCGATACGGTACTTAAGCATCTTCGGACCACCGCTAGCTGGGATACGATCCCTACAGCTAATCTGAGATGATTAATACATAACAAGAAAAAGATTTATTAAATACTATTAGTCATTATTATTGAAATTTATATATTTGTAAACCCTCTCACCTAAAATTAGGCCTACTTGACTTAGATAAAGAAATTAGGGCTAAATAGAATCCAATTAGAAAAAGAACACGGTATCTTATTTGATTATGCAATAATTATATCATGTAGCGCACCTTACCGTTGCTTCGATAATTGGAGCACCTCACTAGCCATTACCCTCCTACAAATTTCACAATCTTGTCCTAGACGTGCCCGCCTACCATTCTGACCTTTATGTAACTTATATTTATGCTTTCTTGTGCTACATTTTAGCCGCACAACATTCACCGTAGACGTTATTATTTAATTCTAAATAAATATGACTTTATATCCATGTGCGTTCCAATCAAAATTGGAGACACAATCTTGACCCATTTCGTGCAACCTAATTTATGATAAAATTCTACACTGAATCCTCTATGTCCATGATACTTGTGTCCCACCTAATTTTATTCTCATGTACTTCCAATTAATTTCAGAACACCAGCGCATTAATTTTAATTAATTTAAACTCAATTTCCATCTTTGTGCAATTTTCCAATTATTGGGTACTTTTATGCAAAAGTGCATTGAGGAGTCCACACCATTGGACAATACATGAAGAAATCCAATTTTTCTCTTCAAAGGAAATTTTCCATAATTTTTTGGAATATGCAACGCGCAACATCGCCCCCTTTATTCTAAGCCAATCCTTGCATTTAAACAATGCATTTATAGCCCTCCCAAACATCCCCATGAGAGCCCAAGGCCCGATTCCAAGAGGTGTTAACCAAGCCCACTCCTAGGTCAACAAAAACCCTAGTTGCACATGTATAAGAATATAATGTTTTTCCTTTCTTTTCCTTTTTCTATTTTAACCAAAACCTATCCCATCTCCTATTTAATACCTGTACTGTTCATCCTTCCTCCTTCCCTGTGCAACCCGACCAACCCCTTCCGCCGAACAGTTACTCGCCGGAGCAACCGACTCCCACCACCCTTCCAGTTTATCTCCTTTCTCCCCACCTCGCCATCCCGACAGCCTGCACTCGCCTAGCCGATACCTCGCCAGAGTACGACCCCGAGTCCCTCCTATTCCATCTCCACCTTCTTTCTCTTCTTCGTACTGCCGGAGCCCGAGACTCCATCGACCCCCGATTTTGACACCGCTGCACCCCAGCCCCTTGCTAGATCAGCCCGTCACCACCATTGCCCGACCAAGACACTACCCCCGCCTCTTCTTCCTCTTCCCAACTCACCCGCTGCCATTTTCGACTTCGCACCCGCTTGCACGACAACCACCTGCCGCCTGCACAGGCGATTGTCTGCTCGTTGACGACCACCGCTGTTTGCGGGTATTTAAACGAAAAAGAGAAAGGGGATGAAAGTGTATTTCAAACGACGGGGTTTACAAGAGGCCCGCGTCTTTTCGGTTTACAAACAAACTTGTATAATTTGATCCTATGCTAGGATGTGGGAGTACAATTTATTTAATCTGGGTATAAATTGCTATAGGTGTCTGATCTGCGGTCGATCACTTTAGCCCTTGGACTACACGATGTTGAAGAAGTGCCGTGGAAGACAGGATGCAGCTTCGGCGGTTGCAAAGGAAGGTAGATGCGCGATGCTGAAGTCGTCGCTCCCTAATCCTTGCCTGAGATCTGGATTCTTCTCTCTCTCTCTATCTCTCCCTCTTGATCTCTGGTTCGATGACCTTGTCCGATCTTCGAGGTTTTAGTTTTTTGACCTCGTTCGATTCTTCTTTCAAAATTTTGACCTTTTTCCCCATTGCTAGGGGTCTCTATTTATAGAGTTTTGGTGACAGTGACCACTTCATCGGTGTGAAAACCGAGGAGTGGGCAGTACAACACCCTTTTACACAATAGTTAAAATAACCAATGCCTGCGTATAAATGACCTTTTGAGTGAGCATGTGACGCGTATCCAACTAAAGGGACAAAACGTATATATCTGCTGTGAAGATCACGGCGTAGAAGCCACGTAGGTAGGTATCCCTTGTATAGAAGAGGTTGGCGTAGAAGCCAAATGACTGTCACCCTGGCGTAGAAGCCAAAATAGGCATAGAAGCCGAACAGGCGTAGAAGCCGAATAGGCATAGAAGCCGAACAGGCATGGAAGCCGAATAAGCATAGAAGCCGAACAGGTGTGGAAGCCGAATGGTCGTAGAGACTGAGTGGGCGTTTGAGCCGAATGGTCGTAGAGACTGAAGGGGGCGTAGAAGCCGAGTGAGCACTGATCCTGAATGGGCGTAGAAGCCGCTGCGTACCGTGCCAGAGTGCTGATGTGGACGTCTTAGCCGGAATTACGGCTTTTGGAGATATAATCAAATCTTTTACAGAGATTTGCCATCATACCGTGCATTAAATACGGAGACGTGTTTTGAAGGTCTGCAGCCCTTGTGTGCATCCGTCGCAGAGACGTGCCTTGAGTGGAAACTGTCACCGCTCTGTTCAATTTGACGTAGAGACGTGCCTCGAGACCTGTACAAAGTGCAGCTTTTGACGTGGCAGGCGGTTTGTCTTCTGCGGATCGTGAAACAGCTCATGTTGGCCTGTGTAAAATAAGGCAGCGTATTCCCTTGTACGCGAAAGAGCGGTTTACGTCGGGGGATTTTAGTAAGCGCCGGTTTGGTAATATTTTAACCAAATCCTCTGTATTAAATGCAGAGATCCGCCATCATTACTGTGGGGTGCGTCCCGAGTGGTCTGCCATCGTTCCCAGCCGTCGTTTGGGTAGCCGTGCAGCACTTTTTGTCAGGAATCAGAGGTCAGGTTTACTGCGTGACTGGACAGTTTCTTTTCGGGAAGACAAAGCGTTCCTCGTACGCTTTAATGCTGATTTGAGAACGGCTGGGTTTTACGCCATGGAGGCGATGAAGAACCCTGTTTTACGCTGGATGGCTCCGAAGGCCTCTGCTTACGCTGCTCTGTATCAAGATGCTGCGTAGATCATTCTAGCGTATTTTTTATGCTTCTACAAGACCCCCTTCAAAGCTTTTAAATTCCTCGAAATTTAAAACGCTTTGAATGAAGCATGAACGGCCCATCGTAACTCAAAACATTTCTGAATGGAGCGTTGAAACGGTCGGTACTGACTTTATGGCGGATTTATTGGGGATCGCTGTTATCTCTTTCGCCTATAAAAGGCTGGGAGGGTGAACCTGTTTTTACCACATTCCCATTGCCATGCAGAGATGATCGCTGGAGCTCGTCGGGTCGATCTGAGGAAGAAGGAGATCATGTTTTTTCAGCATGTAGGGAGCCGAAAAAGACGGCGTCTTCGAGCAAGTGTCCACTGCAACGATGGATCATGGAAGGATGTCTTAGCGTCCCTTGCTAGGGATAATCAGCAACTTTGTATGGTAGTTCTTCCGGGAGATGGGAAGGATCATATTTCACCATACGGTCGGCAAGCTGTATATCTTCTCTTAAGATCCCCGCGGACGAGATTAGACAAACTGTAATCTATCGTCCTCGATCGAGTTGGGTTTAAAGAAACCTCAACTGGATCGGCCATGGTGAATGGAGGATCTTCTTGTTCATGACTGTGGTAGTCGATGAACAGTCCTCGAAGAAGAGGAAGATCTTCACCCATGTGAGAACCTGTCAGAACAGCTTCTGGGCGATCTTCAGACGACGAGGGGTATCTCCTTTGTAGATGGAGTTTCCCTTAGATGTAATCATGAAAAATAGAGAAAAAAAACCCTTGTAGATTGGATTCCCCTCATATGTAATCATGGTTTTAATCTTTTAATAAAATCGTCTTCTTCTCCATATGATCGTCTTGCCATATATTGCTGTAAAGTCTGAATATGTGTAGCTTCGACACGTCTGAATCTTTATGCCGACTCTGATAGAAAGAGTATTAGGCCCTGTCATTTACGCATAGCGAATAGTCCATAGAATGCTGCTGAGCATTTTGAACATTTTTAGGACTGTCCTGTTGCTAGGATTGAGGGACTGCGTAGAATTTCTGAACTGTTTCCTCTCTGATGAGCAGAATTTCATTTTGTTCAGACTTCGTCTTCAAGAATGATCTCTCGAAACTCCCTTGGAACAGGGTCGAGGTTTTTGGCTGTCAAATTGAATTGCCACCTTGATAGACGAGATTTTCAGACTGGAGTCTGGATGAACCTCCAATTTTGGACCCGAGAAGAGTAATTTCTCAATGTTTGAACTCTGTATGCTTCGGGTACTTGGGATGCTTTGGGTCAAGAACGAGTATCTTCTGTGTGAACTCTTTGCAATTGACCGCCTTGGGGACTGTTTGGATATGCGGAAAGTTGTGGAGCATGAAATCATCAATCTGTAGCCTCTGAGCGCAAAAATACCATCGAGCGTGAAATCGTAGACTTGTGGTTCCTGAGCGTGAAGTCGTAGGTTTGTAGCCTCTCGAGCATAAAAGCTACCGAGCACAAAGGCATCCGGGCATAAAACCATAGACTTATAGCTGTCGAACGTGAAGCTGTAGATTCGTAGCCGTCGAGCGTAGAAAGCTCCTTTAGCGTAGGACTGGAGATCTGTAGCCTGTGAGCGTAGAACACCATCGAGTGTGAAATCGTAGACTTGTGGTTTCTGAGCGTGAAGTCGTAGGTTTGTTGCCTCTCGAGCATAAAAGCTACCGAGCACAAAGGCATCCGAGCATAAACCGTAGACTTATAGCTGTCGAACGTAAAGCCGTAGATCTGTTGGTGTCGAGCGTAGAAAGCTCCTTTAGCGTAGAACTGTTTGATTTGTAGCTCCTGAAAAGAAAATTTCTTCGAGCATGAGGTTTGCGGATCTGTTGCTGCTGAGCGTAAACTGAGCGCCATCGAGCGTGAGATCATCGATTTGGTATCTGCTGAGCATAAAGTCGTAGGTTTGTGGCCTCTTGAGCATAAAAGCTACCGAGCACAAAGGCATCCGGGCGTAAAACCATAGACTTGTAGCTTGCGAGCGTAAAACCGTAGATCCGTTGCTGTCGAGCGTAGAAAGCTCTTTTAGCGTAGAACCCGCTGAACCGTCTTGCACGAAAAAACCTTTCGAATTTGCTGACTGTCCGTCTTTCGAGGGTAGTGGGCTGACGTAGCATCCAATCATAACCAAATATTTAATTGCGAGATTTGGTTAGGGTCTCGAGGGGTTTCGTCCGAGGATTCGAGGAGTCGACCCGGACTATATATATATCCCAAGCTTTTGAGAGAAAAACTTTTTATCTGTCTTCTGCGAAAGAGAGATTTCGACTGTTCGAGTTTTTCTTCGTTCCTTCTCCGAGCATTTCGAGTCTTCAGAAATGGCGCCGAAACAAACCCCCTCCGCTAAGGGAAAGAGCATAGGTTCTTCCTCCCGTTCTTCGGTACCGGCGAAAGAATCTCCGGTCGGGCAAGATGAACTTTCTTCTGAGAGGAGTATCCCGCCGACGAGCAGCGCACCCGGCTTTAGAGGTAGAGCTTTTGGGATGACACAAACGACAAAAAATCCTTTGCACACGTTGAACGTGACCGCGCTAGGTCGTCTTCTGTGCTGATAGCCTCTTTTGAGGAAGATGATGCACGGAGACGCTTTTATCTTTTTTGCCCATATTTCTAATGTACCAGCGTAAAAACTCCATATTTTTGTAGTTCTGAGCGTAAAAGCTCTGGCTAACAAAAATTGGGGTATATCGTAAAATTTGAATTTTACGCTTGTGGAGGAGACTTCCGGCGTAAAAAGACCAAATTTGTACAATCTTGGCGTAAAGCACAGACTGTCGTTTCTTTGGTCCGCACTTGTGCAGGATTTTGTAATAACCTATTTTTCTTGCACCTTTGCAGTTGATTTGGGTGAGTCTCCACTAGCTGAGGTGATAGGCTCCGCTGTCGGGATGCTGCACTCGAATTACCTGGAGGATCTGTCCCATGTGGCATTTTCCATATCTGGACCCCAGTATCCCGAGGGAAGGGAGTTTCTGATATCGGCCCAGGGTGAGCGAATGCTGTTGAGTATGATCAATGGCAAACCCTTGACACATGTAGACGGGGAGCAGTACATAAAGCCGGCTTTCCTTTTTGGGGACATGATTGATAAACAGTCCCAGACGAAGCCCAAGAGGGAGCCTTGGGTCTTCCCTGCCGGGAATTTGGTCCTGTATCTGCCGACGATGTCGAGGGATTATCCTATCTCGGCTTTCTTCTACGCGACGCATCCCAGGAAGATGTCGTGGAAGCTGACTCCTGATCTTCACGGGAAGCCGGGGAAGATCTTTTATCTGAAAGGAGCTGACCAGGGGTCGTTTATTAGTCGCCCTTCCGGCGTTGTGACGCTGTTCCGGGGACTGTGCCCGGGTAGTGTCCCGAGTGAAGTTAGCTCAGTGATCCAGCCTGTCCAGTCGCCGACCTTCTGCAACGACTTCATGGGTGGAGGTGGGGTATATCCCAAGGAGAATTCTCGGTGCAATGGGTGGATCGCCCCAACGAACTCCCGATGGAGATGCCTAGTTGACTGGGCCTTGACGCACTTCCGAAGAGAGCTGGAGGGCATTAGACTATATGCTGCCGTGAGTGCGACGAGTGTTGGGTTGCCTCCCAATGCTAATTTGTTCTTGGTACTGATGGAGCGGTACATTCCGCTCACCGGGACCTTCGTCACTCCACTAGGGGAGTTGGGATTGGCCCTCAATGAGATGGCAGTTGTCTCGAGACTGCCGATAGGGGATACCCCATATGAAGAGTACGTTCCCACCAACCGGGAGTTGGAGGATTTGGACCCTCGGGTGGCGGAAGTATATCAGGAGCTGATGTGTTAGTACTTCGCGTGCACCGCTTTTTATGACGAGCCCTCTGATTTGGCCCACACCACTAAGTGGATGTCCTACCTCTTCTTCCATCGGGCTAGGGCCGCCAAGTCGGAGAAAGCTTCGGGGGGCAAGAATGAGCCGGAAACTACTTGGGCTTCCTTAGTGCCCAGGTCGTTGAGGCTCTTATGGAAGACGCCAAGGCTTCCGATTAGATTCTCGTTGAGGGGGTATGAATGTACCCCGAAGGTACCAAGGCCCACAATTATTTGAGGTGCTGTCGCATGCCTCTATCTAAGGAAGCCCAGCTGGCTGGTTTCCTCTCCATATGGCTGCGTCGAGTGGTGGTGCCCGGTATCGCGTTCGCGGACCATATTCACCGGAATATCCTGTGGCCCGCAGTGCGTCTGGTGTTTGGGGCAAGACTGGGCTTGCTTCCTGCCATGGTGTGCCGTATACAGGCTGGCCTGAGGGCCATGACTGATGGGTTGCTCGTTGATGAAGCTCGGCGTGAGAGTTTTCCCAGGGTAGAATTACCATACTTGTACCTGATGGGATGGTTAATTCTCCACAATCCCCGGGTGATGTCTTCCGGTTCCGGTAGCATCTCAGGGGGTATATTACTGCTGAATTATAGGGATTCCTCCTGGAATATGAATACAGTCTTAGACTGTCGGCTGGTGTTGAACCTCAGTCACGGCTGGAAGATCCTCTGTACTCCCCCTCTTATACATCGCAATCAATCAGGGATGTGGCTTAAGGATTCAGGTCGAGAAAGACCGTTCTTTCTCCGGAGGCTTTTAATTGGTTGGTCTGTATCAGACCATCCCATCTGCTGTATAGGAGCGAAGACCATTGCTTCTTCGAGCCCTACTTGCCTAGCCGGTTTGCCAGGCAGTTCGGGTACGATCAGTTGTACGTGGGCAATGCCGTCACCAGCTTCAGGTCCAGGGGCGGACTCATTGATGGAGCTAGAGGGTGGCGATATTTTATCATGGGTTGCACGGGGGCAATTTTTATCATGCCGGTCGTTACAACCTCCACGGAGCTGCGCATCCTTCATTCTTACGCCCAGTTTTATGTGGTGGTTAACACCTTCCACCGTAATTTTGACATGCGTGGAAGCTTCAGGGTGCCTTCGGGCAAGCCTGGGGGAAGGGTCAAAGTCCCCTCGGTTTCTTCTGACGAGGGTGAGGAGTCTGGTACTCCGGATGAGCCTCTGGTGTCGTTGCTGAGGTGTGCAGTGCCTCTGCCGGTGGGGGCTCTGGTAGTCTCTTTTGGGAAGCGACGGGCTTCTGCTCCGAAGGAAGCCTCCCTTCGTAAGAGGAGGAAGGAGACGGTTGCTCGTCCTCTCCGCATTCCTGGTATTGAGGCTCCCGGGAGTGAGCCGGCATCTCCCTGTATCAGAGATAATTCTTTGGCTGGAGGTTCCTCGCCTTTTAGAGAGGGACCTTCTACAGTTATGGCTGGCGGCGCCGAAGAATCTTCGCTAGAGGTTGCTGTCGTTGCGGCTGCTCCAAGCAGCGGAGCGGGATTGCTTGTGTGGCCGCGACAGATGGAAGAATCTTTCTCGAGGTCAGCAGTAGGTGAAGTTGCTTTTGTGTCAGCGAGCGCGCTTAGCGAGACTCCGGCTGACGAACCTCGACCGCGTCTTGGGGAAGGCTTGACCGAACTTTTGGCGATGTCGGTCGGCCCACCTCCTTCTCCAGGTATGACAGTTCGTATTGCGTCATTAAGGCATGGTTTAGCTACATCGGCTGCAGACGCGTTGTATATGCCGTTGGCTCCGGGTAAATATCGTTTTTTATGTCTCCTCTTAGGAAGATTATCATTGTTTGACATTAGCCCCTTTTTTTGTCCTCTTCTCAGGGGATGACGTCCACGGGGAGTACGGCGTTGAAGCGCCTTCCGGCTCTGCTCCGGCTTCTGGCGATGATGTGGAGGCGCCTAATTTCGAGGCAGAAGTGTCTTCGGGGGCCAGCTCGCCCGGAGAAGTTTCGTCGTCTCAGGAGGAGGACGAACCTGTCATTGTGACCTCGCCTCTCGTGAGTATGCCGATGACTTCGATCATCGCCGTCGCACCTTTTTCGACCGCGCCACCCGTCGAGGCGGCGGCGGTGGCTATCTCGTCTGCAATTGTCCCTGGAGAGGGACGTACTAGCATCATGGCCACTCCGGGCGTTCAGTCGGGTCTAGTCGCGTTGACCGAGCAGCATACCAGCCTTGTCTACACCGGTTTAAAAACGATGATACCGATGGTGTTGGCGAAGAACCTTGACTTCGAGCTCCTGAAGAAGACTTCTCAGCTTTCGATCGAGGTTGTCAGGGGGCTTGGCAATCCTGGAGTAGCTGATGCTCTGGAGGCGGTGGTTAATGGTTTAGAGCAACCCATTAACGAATACTTGCAGCGGGCTGAGGGCAGCCTTGATGCTGATGTCCAGCCTCGATACGACCTCATGACTGAGCGGCTCACTACAAAGTTTAAAAGCCTAGACAACTCTATCCAGACGCATAAGCTGGAGATGGATAGGAGAAAAGCTGTTGTGGAAGAAGCTCTTGCTGTTGAGACAAAGTATCGATCCGAGCATGAAGGGAATGCAGCGAGGGCCTCCAAGCTGAGGGAAAAACTTGCTCGAGCAGAGGAGTGGGCTTCCCAGTCATTGGCAGGTTTAGAGGTAGCGACCGGTCGACTGAGCGAAGTGCGACAGGATCTGGACCGTGCGAAAGATGCCCGTATGAAAGCTGCCCGTACGGGCTGTCTTCGGGCAAGGGCTAATCTGACCCTTACGCATACCCCCGAGGCATGGCTGGAGCAGGCTCGCGCCGATGCCTTGGCCCTTAGGAATGAGAGGATAGCTGCACTGGAGCGGCAGATTTGCGGTCTGATTACTCCGCCATCTTGATGTATCTCTTCCTTCTTCTTTTTTACCCCCTATGTAATTTCGCCTTCTTCTGGAAATGAATAAAAGTGACTCTTTTCTGACTGTTGTGGACCCGTCATTTCGGAATGTAAAATGACAGTTTTTAGGTGAGAGGGATATCAGAGGTAGTATGGACCTGATATACTCTCGATAAACTTCTCTAGCAGGATATATCTATTCAGGGGTCGTATAGACATGATAGGATATGACCTAACTAGTTTCTTTTTGGGAGTAGTTTTGTCAGAATTGAGATTCTCGCTATATTCCGTCCGAGCAGGGGGGATCAAGCGTAGTATCTTTTCAGGAATTTGCTATTGATAGGAGCCATTAGTAGGTCTCCATTAGGCTGGGCTATCCTGTAGACGCCGTTTGAGAACGTTGTCTCGATCACATAAGGGCCTTTCCACTTGGGCTGGAATTTGCCTTTACTTCTGCGAGTTAAAATCATCGGCCTTCTTACGGCTAGAACTAGCTCGCCGACCTTGAACACCCTTTCCTTTACTTTATGGTTGAAAGCCCTGGAAATGCGTGCTTGGTAGAGCGCGATGCGCTGTTGAGCTTGGAGGCATTTCTCGTCTAATCCTTCTAGCTCTTGGAGCCTTAACAGGTCATTCTTTTCTCGAGTTAGCTCATTTGGTCACGGCTATCCTGAATGACGGGATCTGGATTTTAACGGGGAGGACTGCTTCTCTCCCGTAGACCAGCGAGAATGGGGTGCAGCCTGTCAGTGTCCGTACTGTCGTGCGGTATGCCCAGAGACATTCGCCCAGCTTCTCGTTCCAATCTCTTTTGTTTGAAGGAACGAATTTCTTCAAGAGTTTGATAATGGTTTTGTTGAAAGCTTCCACCAAAACATTAGCAGCTGGATAGTACGCCGTAGAGGCAATATTGTGTATCCGGTTTTTATCGCAAAACCGATGAAACGCTTGGCTGATGAACTGGGGCCCATTATCGTGAATTATCCTCCGGGGTACCCCGAAGCGATAGATGACGTGATGCTTGATGAAGCTGATCACATTAGACGCCTTTACCTCAGCGAGAGGGATTGCTTCGGCCCATTTAGAAAAGTAGTCCGTGGTGGCCAGTATGAACTGGTGACCATCGGAAGAAGACGGGTGAATAGGACCGATGATATCCATACCCCATGCTTCGAAAGGCCAGGATGCGACCGTAGGATGTAGATGTTCCGACGGTTGATGTATGAAGTCTGCATGAACCTGACAGGCTCTGCAATACCTTACATACCGTATTGCATCTGCGATCATAGTAGGCCAGTAATAGCCCATCCTCCTGATGCGATCCTGTAGCTTAGGCCCGGGTTGATGCGCTGTGCATACGCCGTCGTGAGCTTCACGGATAATCTGTTGTGCTTCGGCGCCAGAGAGACACCTCAATAGCAGTCCGTCGTAGGTCCGGGGATACAGGTATCGTGAAGATGCATCGAAGTAGAAGCGTAACGATCGTCTCTTGACGGATACTGCTTCTTTGGGGTCCTCTGGTAAGATTCCGTATGCCACGAAATCTATGAAGGGACTTTTCCAATCTCTTGTAGGAGGATCGGTGTTTACAGCATAGCTGCGTTCTATGTGACAGCTGTTCTTCACACAGAATAAATCTCTGTTAAGAAGGATTACCGAATCTTGCCTTCTTATAGGGGCGACTAAGTCTGCAGCTAGACTGGCCAGGGCATCAGCTTCCAGATTCTGAGATCGAGGTACATGCTCTAGGAAGAACCCTTTGAACGTCATGGCTATCTCGATTGTCACTCGGTGATAGGGGATGAGGTCTGGATTCCAGACTTCGTATATTCCCCTGACTTGATTGACGATGAGCAGAGAATCACCGAAAGCTACCAGAGATTCTACCCCCAGCTCTTTAGTAACTTGGAGCCCGATTAGCAGAGCATTATATTCCGTGACATTGTTGGAGCAGGGCTCGCTAAGAGAATATGCTCGGTAGATGAGGAGCTGATCCGGGGTAACTAGCACGACTCCCACTCCTGAAACGACGTTTCCCTTAGGACCGGCTCTGGAGGCGCCATCGAAGAATAGTCGCCATACGTCACTTTCTCTTGCGAAATTACATTCTGTAACTTCATCAGGGATGTTTTCGTATAGTGATGCGTTATTCCGTATTCTCTGACGGCGAAGCTTCCTTGCGTTCATCTTCAATGGCGCAAACTCCTTTCTCCCTGGGGGTCATTGAGGGATTAGTATAGGTCGTTATAGAAGTCGACTCCATACTTTCTACCTCTGATTCGGGAACTTGGCGACCCCCAGCGTCGGAATCAGAAGAGGACGACGCTGGTTGTTGTGACCTTGCACGAGTGTTTGGAACAACCCGGCTTTAACGTCTCTGAGGGGCTTACTAAACCTCCTTCGGCTCAGAGGTCTAGAAGGATGACGTCTTGAGCTTGACCCTCCTCCAGGTATGTGTGAAGCCATGTTCACCGACGCATGCGCGGGTTTTTCTTCCTGGAAAGACAGTGAGTAGCTCAACCTGTCAAGAACCGATCGTTTTGCTTTGGAGCAGCAGCAATTAATCACAACTTTATGGCTATTACAATAGTGTCCGCCAGGAAGCGTAATAGACATGTTGGAAGGTCCCCTTTCTTTACGCCTCCGAATTAGATATTTGCGCAGGTCAGGAGGGTTTCTTTCCGCCGTCTGAGTTCGTTTTACGTCGAGGGACAGTGCCTGGCATAATCTGGAGATTCGCTCAGTCTGGCGTAAGGCTGGAGAGGCCCTCAATCGGCCATTGGCTTCTCGCGTATTCCGGAGGGTAGGTAGATTATTCTCTTGCTGGCGTAAAGGCCGAGTAGTCGAGTATTCGCCTGCTTGCTCCTCATTGCGGAGATCACAGCGCTCATCTGGTTCATTGTAGAGGTCAGATGTCGTCTTGCGTGTGGAGCGTGATCTGTACTTCTGATTTGGCATTGAGGCACCATCAGAGGTTTTGTCTGTACCGCGCGTAGCGGGAGACTGGTTTCTGCGCCTATAGGGTAGTGGATACTCCTGGGTTAGTGTCACTACCACATTTTAGGAAAAAGGGTATTTTAGTAATTTCCTATTTAAATAAATTTTTTGCATGGTAAATAATTTTTGTTGTATTATTTAATTATTGTTAGATATTAATTAATTATTTTGGACTTATTTTAGTGGACCCAACTAGTTTAGTTTGGACCCATGGACCAACATGAATTAAATAGTTAGACTTGGCCCATTTAGAAAGCCCATGGTTAAGGAGATGGATTAAATTAATTAAGTGATTAGACTAGAAGTTTCCTTCCTTAATTATTTCTTCATGAGAGGCCCCATGGGGTACATTGGACATTTTACAATTGCTTGGGGAGGGGGGCATGGCCGGCCTATATTAGGAGGGGGAAATTTCTCTCTCCTCTCATTCTCATTTCCAATCTAGATCTAGAATTTCCCACTACCAAATTCCCTCCATTCCCATTCCAATTCTCCACCAAATTCATTCTAAATTCTTCCCAATTCATCATTAGAAAGTTGAGAATCAAGGATCTAGAAGGAGGAAGCAATGATCTAGAAAGAGGAGCAAGGATCTATAATTTGGAAGCAAGTTCATCTCAA